>PKRV01000115.1:371120-718538 GCA_003709505.1 Hyphantria cunea
GTAGCACGACCATTTTCGAGAACTGGGTCGGGCACATAACTGTAGTATGGCACCTCTGAATTCACAAGTTTGTATTTGGGGGCAAGCTGTTGATGTACTATCCTGGCTACTTGGTTGTGTCTGTGCAAATATTCGCCGTTAGCAAGACGAGAACAACCAGAAATAATATGCCTAATAGATTCTCCGGGACGATGACATGCCCGACATATATCAACCGTACCATCCTTTAGGATATACTTCCGATAGTTATTCGTCATGATAACTTCGTCCATAATCGCACAAACAAAACCTTCGGTTTCTCCGAAGAGATCACCATACCGTAGCCAGGAGGTCGACGCTTTGAAATCTATATCGGACCCATTAAAAGCCCGATAAAACCGGCCATGGAGTTCTTTGCCCTTATATATTATTGTTATTATTATTATAAACACATCATTAAATAACCTAATTGGTGCATGATGAAATTCAATAACTTCTATTAATTTATTTATTTAAAACTCCAAGCACATAGGTTATACGCAGTCTGAAGTTGTTGAGTAATGAAGTTGATGAATATTGAAAATAAGAGAGGGGACAGAATGCCGCCTTGAGGGATGCCGGCGCGGAGGTCACACCAACTCGATGTCGAGTCATCAACCCGAATACACTGTTGTCCTGAAGATAAGTGGAGAACCATTCCTTCACCTCGGAAGGCACCATAAGGTACGTAAGGATATATAGGATTTCGTGACTGACGGTATTGAAGGCATTTGAGAAGTCAACTAACACTAGCACTGTAACTTTATCTTTATGATATGTATGTATTTACAAAAAAAAAAGTATATAAGTATTATATCAGTTGTCTAGTACCCATAATACAAGCTATGCTTAGTTTAGGACTAGATGGCGTTGTGTGTTAGATGTCGGAAATATTTATTTATTTATCTTCCATGCCTCTCCTTATATCACCAGTTACTTTAAGAAGAGCGGAGACGGTGCTGTGACCGGCCCTAAAGCCAGATTGCAGAGGGCTTAATAGCTGGTTTGTATGAACAAAGTGTGCGAGTTGCTTATGAAACCAGGCCTCGAATACCTTAGACAGAAAAAGAAGAATAGAGATAGGTTGAAGGTGTTCAGGGAGTATAGGATTATTTATTTTTGGAAGAGGGATAATATAGCCCTTGTGCCACAGCGAGGAAGAAGTTCCGGAATCTAGAGAGAAATTTATTAAATGGGGGATTGCTAGAAGAATGCACTCAAGTATGGTGACAATCATGCGACGGCTAATACCATTATACCCCACGGCATTAGAATTGATAGATAGAATGATTTTCTTGAAATACTCGAGAGGCACCGGTGAAAATTCAAGAGTTGGTAGTAGGACTGGTGAGACCAGATATGAATTTCAGTGTTTGACATTTAGTTTGAAGATCCAGCGTAGGGGTAGACAAGAAATGTTGGTTGATATAATTCAAACTAATTGTCTTATTAAACACTTGGTGTAGTTTTTTACCAATACCTAGAGTACTAAGAAATTTCCATATACTGGAAGAGGAAGAAGACTACTGTCGGCGTTTAGCGTTGCGTATCACCTGATTGCACCGATTCCTTGGCACTTTGTAAAGATTCCAATTATCTTCGCTGCGGTTTTTCTTAAACCGAAGAAATGCTTGATGCCTTCGCTTCATAGCTGTCCGGACCTCATTCGTTATCCAAGGCGCTGTGGCCCTTTTTAACTTAACAGTCCTAATAGGAGCGTGGACGTCATACAGTTTGACAATTGTTTCGTTGAAAATAATGATTTTATTATCCACGTCCAGCAGCATCTGCTTGTAATTTCTCGACATTCAAGCTTCGGAAACTGGGAATTTGTACAATTTTAGGACGTGATTTGGGAGGTTTAAACATATAAAAGAGGAAGATAAGTTGTGATGGGAAAAGGCAGGAGCGGAGAGTTGACTGTGGGATGAGACAAGATGTTAGGCAGAGGTGAGGATTAGATCAAGCCAGTTGTCCTCATGCTCAATATCGTGATGAGTGGCTAGAAGCGGTAGGATATGGACTTTTCTTTGAAATTTTTAAAGAACTATTCAGGATCTTCACCATCTGTATATTGTAGTCCACTTAACTTTTTTTAATTAACAGCTGTTTAGACTCAGATTTACGCAAGTACAATTTATCCAATTTGTCCATTACTTGGATTGGTGTGCCGCAATTGACTATATTATCGGGTTTAATGGCTTATCAAATACATAAACTGCAACCGCCACTCATCATAATTGACTGAGCCATCAAACTTTGGCATAGGTACAAAGCTTTTGTTGGACACAGTACACACTTTGTAGTTTACAAGGTTATACATGGGCTAAACTAAAGTGGGCCATGACATGTGGATATCAATGTATACAATTGAGTTCATTGTTGTCGACAAGATGTGGTGGTACCATGTATTCAAAATCAAATCTCTTGTTTATGATTTTCTTGATACCTCATAAAAATGTTACTCGTCTGATAAGACCACTAGTAAAGTCTTTCATAAATATGTACTTAACCATTTATCCATAACTAAGTTAACTTATATTAATCTGTTAAACTTTAAAATATCTAATGTCCTATCTAACATCATAGTCAAGCAACCGCTCAATTAAATTACACAGGTATTTACACCTAGCTCGGTTTGATAATAATAGAATTTGTAATGTTATCATTTTTCTGTATTGACTCATGCAGTTATAATAAATAAGCCTTATATAAAAAATATGATAAGTTGTCAACTATACAAAATATCTAACAAAAACCCAGACAGTACACCGTATTAGATACCAACATTTTAATTCTACAAATATGTTATTATTTAATCCACAGAACAAAACTGTTAAGTTAAAATTTTTATTGTTATTTACTAAAATCATGACCCATGCAATCTAATATTATTGCAATGCGATGAAAATAATTTTCAAATTTTTAAACCACACAAAGAAGCTAAACCTTTATTTTACTGTAGAAAGCATTTTCTTCATTGAATGTTCAAATTGTAGTCAGTAACATTGTTACAAAATGATTTATGGGAAATAAAATATTTTACAGTGCATATCATTCAGTTTCAGATGTGTGACAGTGACAGTGACTGCCTGCCGAATTTACTAATGTAAATGCAAAATATAGAGGTGCTGCCCATGATGTTTTTATGTTCGAAATTAGTTTTAATAATTACATGAAAAAGTTACATCGGACTAATAAGTAAGTGTGGCAATTAAGTGCAAGTAAGTTAATTTAAAAAAAGACCCATTGTTAAGATGACTCTTTGTTAATAAACTTTTTTGAAAATTCATGATCTTTGCGTTTATTTTCGTTCAATAATCGACACCATCTGTGTCGATTAGATTGCTTACAATATTTTACATTATTTTAAAATATGTTTTAATAAAAAACGATTATTTATAAGATACATATGAATTAGTTTATTGATGTACTTAACAGACGAGCAAAATTTCATTGAGATATCGTGAAAATCGTAAGCGAATAATTTTGATTTTAAAAATATATTACGCCATCTTGTAGACAACAATGATAACTGATTTCAGACCCATGTATTCAATTTTAGTATAAAACTAAAATAACACATTAATACAATCATCTAAAAAATCATGGAATTTAAAATGGTGATATTAACAAGCAAACAAATACAAACGCAATCCCTACCACGAGATAACGCAAGGCGGTACAAGTCCCATATAAACCTGCCATTGCCTTTAGACAATTCTAATTTTCTAAAAGAAATGCTCTTCTTTCTAAAATATATTTAAATACTGCTAACCCGAGGAAACCTAGCTTCTTCTATCGACATACTTATTGCTGTTTGCACTCAAATTATCTGCATGATCCTACTTTCAAGATTAGTCATAGATAATTGGAGTGCTGGCATACCACCATATTACGCCAATACACCATACCACATACTTTTGTAATCGCTCCAGGCCTTAATTATCAAACGATAATTAATGCAAATTAGTAAACATAAGATTCTCAAACAAGCATAGAAAAGGGGTAAATTTTAAGTCGACGAGGTGAAACTGAGACAATGCTAAGACGATATTAAGTAAGTAAGTGACCCCTGTAGATTTCGAAAAAACCTTCTTTTCTTTATAAAGAGGGAGAAAGTTGGGGTTTTGGGATGAGAAATTGTTTCTTATTTTCCAGAACAGCTTTCAACTTCTGATACATTTTGACTACTAATTATATACATGTTAGTTGCACCTACTTTGCTTGTTTTCTTAATTTTACATTATAAAAAAAAAAACAAAGCAACATGAGTAAACAAAGTTCTACAATAAAACAACAATGTTAAGAATAATGTTTTAATATCAAATGAAAATCAGTTACTCCGGTAAGAAAATAATCTTATTGAGGTGAAACAGTATTATATGACAGGCTTTGGGGTAGTTCTTAGCACACAGCTACGTCACAAGTGAGCTCTGTTTCGTACCGCAGAGAGTAAATAGCTGAAAGTAAATAATAGGAAGTCTATAATCTAAGCAGCACAAATAGGTACAAAAAATTCTAAAATTGCAGATGAATTACTAAGCTATAAAAAATCACATGAGAAATCATATGAACGCAGTCATAACTCTCGAGAAAGCATCTTCGCTGACTTACTCGCGGACAACTTTTTAGTAGCTAGTTAATACTACAAGTACCTATATCTATTTAGGTAGTTACTTATACAGCTCAGCCTACAAAAAATTTATAGTATACAAAAAAACTAATGCTTTTTTCAATGCAGGAACAAAAAATGAGATATTATTTCTCACTTACTTAATTCTAAGAAAATGCAGCAAATATTATCTACGAGGGCATAACCGAAAAAAACATTAAAAAACCAGTCTAGTTTATAAAAATATTGTGTTCATGCACTTACCAGAGTTTTCGTCTTCAAAATCTTTCAAAACTTCCACCAGAACTGGTTTCTTCGAGAAATCATGACAGACCGCTGCTTTTTTAAATAAAATCCCACTATTTACCGCTAGACTAGTATTATACACGACACACAACGCCATCTACTTTTTAAATTAGGCAAGTTTTATGCGTGGCAAGCTTAGAAAACGTTATGCGTTTTGTTTTTGCTATTATAATAAGGTTTAAGAAGAATTTAAATTATTTTCGCAAAGTTCTAATAGCATGTTATTTCGATGATTAACTTTAATACAAACGGAAAATATACCTCATCATGATTCTACTGTCAGTGAATTTGTTAGTGCATTGAAGTCGGAAGTGGCTATTTCCATCGATTTTAAAACATTAACAAAAATGCAACTCTAGCTTGCAATAATGTGTTTGAGTGCTTACTTGAGGTACAGACAGCATAATATTGATTTGTGCACTCCAAGTGGTCAAAATATCATAACTATCAGTTGTTGAATGGTGTTTTTAAGGTAACTACATACTGTATATTCATACTAGTCAAAAGTCATTGTCGTTAAGGCTGGCTATCATGGCGGTATTTTTGAGTACATACAGTATATTTGTTAAAAACTAGATGAACAGTATATAGAGGCTAATTTGAAACGAACTGTACATTTTTTCACTTTTTAGTAAAATAATAACTACTGTTAAAAGATAGATTGCAGCATTAGTGCTCCCGCAGATAAACAATTGTAAGTTGGCCGACTAAATCGCAGAGTATGCTATAGGTATAGTGACATATCTGCACATCTTCTCCAACTAAATTTTTCAACTAATTAATTAGATATCGATCGCATCAGAATCGAAATTTACTTCCGATTACGCACAATTAAAAAGTTGTCCAACTATCGGCCAAATGTTCGTTAGCACGGTTACATTATACAAGCTCGCAGACTATCCAACTTTGTCGGAATAAAAAAAAAATCTAGATAACATCTCAGTTTAGAAGGCAGTGTATGATGCTTGCCATATTTTAATCTATTACTTAATATGAGAGGCACCAAAAAAAATTTGCTCTTTTGTTTTGGTCTTCTTTTTATTATTAGAGCAATTATAGCGATTTTCCGCATTTTTACGCACACGCACCGCGTTAAAAACGCTGTCACCGATTAAATCGATTATTAGTCTGCGGCTGGTAACCAATAAAATAAAGGTGATCAACTAAATTTTAAAAGTACGCAATTTAATTGTTCAATAGACTGCCAACTTACAATTGTACGTCTGCGAGAGCCCTTAAGCTGTTGAACTTCAAAATATTTGTAAATTGTGATTATTTGGTGATAAACGTTTCACAAAGCAGAGGTTGAATTTACAATCGTTCCAATTCTTTTACTTTAAGAAAAGAAAGATACAAAAATTCACATTAGATTGAGGTCTCCACTCAAACTGAATTATATAGTGATTATGATGTTAATCCTTTTTATACAATGAAGTAAATATTTAGTACCTAAATCAGTTTACAAATCTTTTACTAAGTGTAGTTATTTAGAGCAATTTTCAATTTTAACCAGCATTCTTCTTCTTCTTCTTTTGATGATATGGCAACCAGCCGGATCAGCTATTTCTGACAATGTCAAGTATTAAAATTCTTCAATTCTAAGTCTTCGTCGTGATGGAATTAATAATAAAAAATATAAAAAAAGTGGATGACATGAAATGGGGACCATCTTCCGCAAAAAAAAAACGATCTCCCTTAACCAGCATTCCAAATATCCTATGCCTATCAGTCAGGATTGAGAGACCACCTTTGACAAATTGTAATATCAAGTCACTGCTTTCACAAAATGGGGACTAAAATTTCAATATTTTGAGAATTTCAATAAAACCTGGGGCATTCGAAAGCTCAAAATTCCAATATATTAATAATAGTAGTATGAATGCACAGATAGGTACTATTGTATAACCTATTTGATAACATATGAACACACATATGATACATATGAACTGTCGTGAACTTAATATTGACAACTGATAGTCCAGCAGCAGACTGCGATAGGCTGATGAAGATAATAAAGATATTTTGACTACTTTAAATAAGACAACAATCGAGTGCCTTAACTGCCAATTTATATTGATGTTTTCACATGATTTTGAGCACTTTAAGAGCACAAATCAATGAGATACTCATTATCAGAACTTTCACATTAGAGGTATATATAGATAAACTACTAAATGTATAGATCTCTGATCTTGAGTTTTTTTTTTAATATTTTGTGTTAACAAATGAAGTAAAAAGGGAACGAAAATTACTGAACTTTACAGAACACAGTGCCCACGTAGGAAATTTAGGTAGGTTCTAAAGTGTTAAAGGGTACTTTTAAAAAAAAAAAAATTTCACACTGGTAAAAAGGAGCTTTTATTTTCTGAGAGTGTTACAGTACTAATAATTTCAATACAAATAAAGACTTTTAAGTAAAACATGCATCCATATAAATTTACAAAGAAAATAATCCTTAGAGAAATAATTTTTTTCTTGGGGCTTTGGAATCTGCATTCAACCCAGTCATTCAATTTCATTGCACAGCTTAAATCTTGAATTTACAAAACTTGTATAATAAGTAACTTTGTAGTTTGGAAAATATAATACAGAATCTTATAGGAACAACATAAAATCAAAGCAATATATTATTCAGAATAATTAAATATCACATTTTTTATCTATGATACTTTGCAGTTCCATGAAAACCTTCCCCTAGCTTTCCAATAAGATTAATTTGCAGAAATTTTTAGACAGTATAGCTTCTGCAACAACGATAAAACAAAACACTCTTCCGTTGTACAGACAAGACAAATATGTGATGGATGTGTGGCACAGCTAGAATTAACATGCACTACATAAATGTGCCACACTGTGCATCTGCCGGGTGTTTAGGCCTGGCTCTCATTGGTGGTAGTCTCAATTGAGGTACCAGCAGGCTTATTGTTGGCTTTTGGCTTGGCCTGTTGTTGCTGTGGTGATGGAGCAGAGCCTGGAGCCTCTCCCTCTTGTCCATTCTGACGAGGGCCTTGGTTTTGCTGCGGCTGGCCCTGTTGGTAGTTGCGCGGTCGCGGGCGGCGGTATCCACCGCGGTTCATAGGTCCGGGACCACCACCACGACGACCGCCCCGGAAGTTGCGACGGAAGTAACTGCGCTGTTGCGGTGGTGCTCCGCCTCCCTCCTGACCTTCATCCCCCTGTGCACCCCCCTGGTTGGGCGGGGGTCCACGACGTCCCATGCCACCTCTACGTGGAGCGCCCTCACCGCCACGTCCACCTCCTTGACGGGGGTAATACCTGAAAATACATAATCTGTGGAAATAATGGACAACAGGCTATTTACAGACTATTTGCTACAACACTTACTGGCGATGGAAGCCGCGGCGTTTATCAGCTGCATAGGGCGAGCCCTTTACTGGCTCACCACCGGGACCTGTCACTCCGGCTGCTTCATAGCCTTTCTCCCCGGCAACCACGGCAAACTCCACCGCCTCCCCGTCGCCGACCGAGCGCACTGCCTTGCGTGGGTTGTTCCGGGCGATAGCAGTTTGGTGTACAAACACGTCCTCCTTGGTGTCATTCCTGGTAAAATAGAAAGTTTTTAAGTGATTAATAAAGTTATGTAATCTATGGAAGATAAATAAAAAGAAAATGACACACACAAACACTTTATATAAACCCACAAATCCCCCTATTAGTTACGATTGAAAGTGAGTATGATTATGATACCTGTTGATGAAGCCATATCCACTTTTCACATTAAACCATTTGACGGTTCCCGAAACTTTCTCCGCTGAAAAACATATTGAATGTGTTAATTACCTAAGAATTAATTAGAAGAACATATGGAAACAATCATCTAGCATAGAACTCTACCAGACACCTAAACTCAGGGCTCTATTATAATAATAATTTTTATGTAGTAATACTTTTTGAAACCTACATAGTCTTTAATCATAATGAGCCAAAGAAAATAAAATAACTATATAACAAACAAGGTCAATTTTTTAAATTACTCAATGACCAGCAATTATTGATAATTTAGGTGTCATTTAGGTTTGCTAACCATGCTAGTATATCTTTACAGAATAAAAACTTAATTTTTGACATCAGTAAGTCACAGAAATACAAAAAAGTATAAGTAGATAAGGTAATCGCAGAGCAAAATTAAAAAGTACATGTTTTATCTTTCTCAATAATAATACAAATAGTGTGCATAATATAAAGATGAGCAAAGGGTGGTTAGCAGACTTTATGGACACCAACAAATATTATCTATCCACATCAAAGGGTAAGTTGTAACAAGTTTATCAACACTACAATTATTGGACAACAGTTGATAACAATGCTATTCTAATTCAGACGACTGCGTACACGCCATCTGAATTTTAGAAATTGACTAAAATTATCTTTATCATTTGCCTAAAATTGAACAAATTCGCAAGCTGTAATTTCATTACATTACACAGCGTCGTCATTCAAGCCTGCTTATACGAAGATGCCGGAAAAAACCAATATGAATACCAATATTGCATAGAATGATTCAAAATGGCTTCAGGATGCAACGAAACGAGGCTCCGTTATTGATTCGTCCCGCGTGACACGAAGTAGATAGGTATATGCCTAGTTCTGGCGGGGTCACCAATCGATCGATAACGGCGCATCCTACTCTTCTAAACTAAAATAATTTTGTTTCTACTCTTATATAAACAATTTCATTACAATAAATAAGTAATTAGCAGACAAATTATTAAATACCTCCATTTTAGAAACATGTGCTTTTGATACATTTGACGCCGGGACACGCAAAAACTAAGATGGCGTAGCGGCACTTACCAATGACCTGCTTTTGTTTAGCCGCTTTAGCTTGCTGCGGTTGCTGTGGGGGTTGTTGCTCTTGCTGCTGCTGCTGTTGGGGCTGCGGCTGGGGCGCTTTTTCGGTATCAGCCATGGTGTAATTGGCGAACGGCGATGGTGGCTAGATGGTAAATTCCTCCACGACCTCTCCGATGTTCACTGGTCTTCGTCGTCGTTACAATTGATTTGATTGACTATCTGTTGCCGAAGGGTTGCCAACACATAAGAGCGAGTCAACGAAAAAAACATAAACAATAATTTATAAACGTCATCATTAAACAAGATTATTTAAAAAAATATTATTTAGTTAAAAGATTGCAATGTAGTGTTTTCGAATATCTTATTTTTTGAAAAATTTTCAACCTTAAAATTTGCTACAAAATTTGTCACACTTTATCTAGTTACTAAGTTGATGATGATTGAAGTTTAGTGTTTGAATTGCATGCAATAATTAAGTTCATATAAAAATGGAATATCATAATAAATATATTAAACTAAATACTAACTTTATAAAAACAAAGAACAATGCCAACAGAAATAATAAAAAAGACAATGTTTGATAATATCATAATTTGTTGGCTTCATTGCTGTATTAAATAGAAATAAAATATTTTTTATTTATGTTTCATTCCATCTTTAGCTTCTGGTTAATAGTTTTTCTATCGCTGGCACAGTTTTCAGACTACGATTCGTTTATACCTTTAATTACTTACTCACCCCACTCGCAGCGTGTTATCACCGAAAAGGTGTGGTCTTTATATGTCTCTCTTTCTTTAAAAAACGATTTATTTGTCATAAAAATCTCATAACTATTGTCATGATCGTAAGTAGCAAAACTTTAATTCAATCAACTTGATTGAGTGAATAAATAAGTTATAACAATAAATAAATAAATAAACAATAAATAAATAAATATTTAGTATATCTCACACACACACCGCCATTTAGTCCCAAACTAAGCAGAGCTTATACTAAAGGTACGAAACAACTGATATAAATCTAATGTATAAAATTCTTGTGTGAAAACACCCAAACTCTTAAACATATATTTGCTGATCACACCCTTTTTTCTTTTTCTCGTGCGGAAATCCCTTCTCCTGGTGGTATTTCGGACTCGAACCGACTAAAACCGCACTCCATCTCTGGTATTAGGAACCGGGTAACTATGTACACCCTAGAGAGGAAAACCCTGGAAACCCGACTTACCTCGGCCCACCCACGGTTTCTAGATGGTCCCCTCCTGTGTAGAAGCCCTGATGTTTCCGTTGCTGCCCCAATAGGTGGAGCGCGATTGCTGCGAAGCGCGTGCACCCCCCACCCGAGTCTCCTTCTGCTAGAGCAACAAATGGCCACATCTGTCACCCCCAGGCTTGCGATCGTTTCGCGATCATTGGCGCCCGAGTCGCCTGTGGTACCAGGCCCGTTCTCAGGCCTGGCAGACAGGGAGAGTTCTAAACCTGTCCCAATCTCGCTCCACTATCTCCTTGGCTAGCATAACTAGCTCGCTGAAAGAAACGGTAAGTTCCGCGAACTCTCATGGCCGCAATCATGTAGCGAGAAAACCTCCACCCCGATGGCAGCGGTTAGATCACGCCTCGATTCTTCATACGCCGGACATGCTGCCAGCGCGTGGAGTGCCGTGTCCACGGTATAGCCATCGCAGTGGTGGCACTCAGGTGTTGGCTCCTTGCGGATCAGACACAGGTGATCCTCAAAGCATCCTTTTTCAGAGATCACCTCCGTCAGCCGGTATGAGACGCAGGTGACCTCTCGAGCCAATTTTCCATAACGGGTCTTACCGCCGCAATAAAATCGTGCCCAGCGCTCCGTTGCCTAAGTCTTTCCTTGCATTCGGTTGTGCGGTCCATGGCGCTTTATGGGGCCCCAGTATAGGCGGAAGTCCTGAAAGCAGCAACATTGCGTTACTGAGACAACCGCAACGGGTGCTGGCTGACAGGAGTTTAAGGGGGTGCCGCACGATCTACTTTGAGGTGGTATGTCTCCTGGCCGCAACATTTGTCGACTGAAGCTCCAATCGCTTGCTCGGAACGGGCTACTAAATCCCCGCGTTCCTCTATAAACCAAAGGGACCTTAAAAACGAATCTGTGCAAATTACCTGCCGGTCTCTACACGATAGTATACTAAATCTATGGTTGCCAAAAAGCCAATTAGCTAATGTTGAAGTTGTGTGAACGCAACAATAATGACAAGACCGATGTCAAACCGAAGCCTAGTTCGGGCGGGAAACTTAAACATAGGAGATCGTTTTTTGTTTTTTCGAAAGACGGTCCCCATTTCATGTCATCCACATTTTTTATATTTTTTATCATTAACTCCATCACGACGAAGACATGAAGACTCGAAGACTTAGAATTGAAGACTCGAAATACTTGACATTGGCAGAAATAGCTGATCCGGCTGATTGCCATATCATCAAAAGAAGAAGAAGATCGTTTTTTGTTTTTGCAGAAGACGGTCCCCATTTCATGTAATCCACATTTTTTATCATTAATTCCATCACCATGAAGACTTGAAGACTTGGAAGACTTAGAATTGGAGACATCAAATACTTGATATTGGCAGAAATAGCTGAAGAACGAAAAGAAGAACTTAAACGTTGGGGAAAGCGCGGGAAACTCAAAACCGGGCGGACGTAGTTCATTCGTCGGAAAATTTTATTTTATTTTTAACTAGTAAAATCACTTTTTACTACTTAAAAATAAAATAAAATTTTCATCATTCATTTTCATCATTTGAATTGTATAATATTTATTTCACAGTAGTTAGTATATAATTATTTTATAAGTGTGTTAAACAATTCTCATTTTCTTTTCATTTCATTGGTCTTCTTTAAACCTCACTGTTTTAAACAAAAAAAATCGTCAGTAGCTTTTTCCGTGCTTTACCTCTTATGAAAAAAATGTAAGAAATTAAAAAAGTTAAAAGCAACTCCTAGAAAGAAAAAGTTATAAAAACTATAATACATTCGTTTTAATCGGTTCAATAATATACCTAGGGGCTACGGTGGCATGATACAAGCTTACATAGACTGCGAAAACTATTGCCTACCCTTTTATTTAGCTTCAACGTAGTGAGATTATAAAAATTTACAACAATAAAACAGGCACTTTCAAACTGAATCGATAAAATGCTATTTTTTATGAAGTAAAAAGATTGAAATTTAAACTTCTCACTTCTTTACGAATGTCTGTATCTCTCCTTCAGCACATAAAATGGAATGGTTAGACAGGTATTTATTTTGTATATCTATCTGTAACGTATCAAAGAAACCCTCTTTTCATAGTTCGATTATGAAAGCAATGGGATAATCAACAGAGGAAAAAACAATGACGTCCGATCACTCGAACAAACAGAAAACAAGTATCTACTAGTCATTCGATCGGTCGGATCATTCAGTCTCAGAAAAATTAACAGTCCGGGTCGTCCGATTAGTATTACCATGCTTTTAAATCGAATCAACAGGGAAAAAGGTCGGTGACGTCCAATTAGTCTGATTAAATAGTCGATGGCCATTACGGACCATTTGGTCCTCGTGTTGTTAGGAATAAAAGCTTGTTAGAATGTCAACGGTTTCTCACGGAAGAAGGAATATGATAGGTATCGATTACTTTACCCGTCAGGCGCTAGGTCTTCAAAAATTAGCGCCTGTTGACAAAGTATCTGCTATTTTGTTACTTTAACGTGTTGGGATGGTTCTAAAATGCAAATAATAGTGGTGACAAGTGACAATTATATTATTCATTCATTTGCCTTAAATATCGACTAGATATTACTTCGTATGTGAGTCTAGGTACCCCACATCAATATAGTGTAAAAAGTAAGATACTTGGATTTTCCTAGAATTGTTAAATATATCTGACAGCGTAAGTGCTATTTATCAATTTTCAATCAATCAATCAATAAATTCCCTTCCCCAGTGCACTTTTTTTTCCTTTATAACTTCTAATAGCCAGACGGCTTAAAATAATAGTTTCGATAAAAAACCGAATTTTCCAGAAAAATGTCGCTTACGATAATTTGGCGGTAGCAGATCGATATGCCTATTATGCACAAAATAATTTAAAAAAATCGGATATTTCTTCGGGACGGATTAACTATTTATTACTTACTGAAAATCTGTCAAGGAGGGAAAAAGGAACCTTCCTTTTTCCCTCCTTGACAGATTTTCAGATCTTTAAGGTATTCAAGGTGAAGTTATAGCATCAGCGACATCATCTGCCTGATGCTCAACTTCCCAGGTAGGTAACGTACAGCAAGTTTTATATTTATGCTTCATTTTTCTGCAGGTTTTAATGAATAGGTAAGACATAATTGATGATTCAGATAATGTCTAAATCATCAATTATGTCTTACATGATATAATCACTAGGCAGGTATAAGCTGTACAGGTACACTATATATAACCGCCTTACGGTCTTATGATAGAACAGTAAAGTTACATGATTATGAATACTGTGTTTTTCATTAAATGTAATATTAGTGTATACAAATATATAATAAACGAAACATTTAAGACATACTTAAATGTAAATATAAAATATGTTTTAAATATTCAATAGTTTTTCGAAATGAGTATTTTATTCTTTAGTAAACATTACTAATCAGCTAATTCCATAACATGATATTCTACTGCTACACATAGCCTCTTCCATTGCTCGCCATTCCCATGAGAAAATGAACGAATACAACACTTCTGGATACTCCACAGTGGGACTTCATGGATGTTTAAGTTAGTGTTGAGCAGAACACGGAGAAGAAATTTCTGACCAAGGTCTGAAAAAAAAACACACACTAACATTACATATTTCTACAGTTTGTAAGTATATCTTTAGAAACGTGTGTTTAATGTCTTAAATTTATTATTATATATACAAAAGTTACCTGTGTTTCATCCTGATTAACAAACACATGCATAACTTGGATGTCGTAGGTAACGTACTATTCATTGATACCGTACAATACGACCGACGTATCTTTGGCGAGTTCGAAATTCGCGCAGAAGGTTGCGCAATAGCTTTTTAGCTACAAAATGATGGCACGAGGCGACATAGGGAAGACGGTGGTCTACACAATCGACACTTTAATCAATCACATATCGTAATCGATTAGTTTTATTTAGAAGTTATTGATTTTTGTTTATATATAGTGAGTGAGTGAGTTAATAAAGGAGATTTCGACTTTAGTAAAAAAAGGAATAAAAATATTATTTTCTCAGTAGAAAGACATGAATTACTTAAATATCAATTTTACATTAATGTCTAATTGAGTAACGACTGTTTGAGAAAATTTAAAACCTTATAAAATTGAAAATAAATATATTTGTATGACTTATTTCAATCGATTTAAATAAATATCGATCAAACAATATCCTCAGGCACGCTTATTGGACATCCCTTTGTTAATGGCAATGTTAATGGTACACAGTACCGGTGTACATGCGCTAAAGTTCGCAGAGCCTATGTTCAAACTCGCCAAGATACGTCCGCCGTGTAGGACCTATGTATAAAATGTCAATAGCGGCTACGTAAAAAGGCAAAGAACTTTTTTTTAGTGTTACAAAATACTTTGGTTCTAAGTGAAATGAGCTTGTTGTGTTGTTTTGGACTGCATTTTTTTTTTAATTTGTTTGTAAAACTATTCTGGTTTGATTGTAATGATATTTCATTATTATAAAAGCAAACATGATATTAAGAAACTTTTTTTGTCCAAAGGTACAGTCAAATCTTTATTCCGTTCAACCAATTCATATTTGATCAACCAGTATCAAGCTAGCAGTGATGTTTCTTCCTATATATCTTTAAGGAGCTTGGTACTCCCATTTGGTGTTTTAAGCCCGAAATAATATTTCATTTATAATTGAACATAGAAGAAGAATACCTAAGTAATACTTGAATAATTGAGATTTACATACTAGCAGTTAATGTTGTGCCGCAGGTAACGCCGCGGAGCGAAGTTAGTCTAAAAAAGTAGCCTAACTTAGTCCTTATATCATCAGTTATCTGCTAGTGAAAGTCCTATCAAAATCGGTCCAGCTATTCCATAGATAAGCTGGAACAAACAGACAGACAAAAATTTTAATATGGGTTTTTGGTGTAAGTAATGTACTGTATCTATATATTTTACATTCGTATGCATTTAATGAAAGCTGTTAATTTGAATTGCAAACACACTTCAATTTTATTTATGTGTATAGATATTGTAAATGTATATGAGAGAGTGAGATTTATCAACTGAACAAATCTGAAAACACTTAAAAAGTGTAAGGGTCTTGTAATAACTAAATATAATCTTTACATAGTATAATATTTTTAAAAACCCTAATCGAATAATCATGCGCCAAAAATGCATGCTCAACCGATATTAACCAAACATAATTAAGAACCACCGCAAGGAAACACGCTTTCACATGAAAACAAAACCGCATCGGTACATCTGTTAGAGAGCTACGATGCCAAAAACAGACGAACACACACACAGACATCGATGTCAAACTTATAACACCACTCTTTTTGCATCGGTGGTTAATAAAATGAAGTCAATCACACTGTTCGCTTAGATATTTTACATTACTTAATGGATTGTGATGTAGTTTTCTCCAATGGTGGTCTCCAGTGATAAAATAGGAAATCCAAGAACTTGAAAACTTCAAATTGGGTCACTATTTTGTACTAAAAAAGCTATTGTTATGGTAATGTCTAAGTTTAAATATCTTACCTCTTCAAGCATGGTAAATTCTTGAATTGAGGCAGTCCCAAATATGTCGTTATTATCTTAGTGTTGTGTACCTTATGCGCTTTCCTTCTTCTTTTTCTCCTTCACTCCAAATCTAGAAACAAATGATGTAAAAGGCATAAGTATAGACAGTATTAATCTTAACATAGTATAAAATAAGTTGCTTCTGCTGTCTGCTTGCTTAGATCTTTTAAACTACTCAACGGATTTCAATTTAGTTTTCAGCAAGAGATAGAGTGATTCAAAAGAAAGGTTTATATGTATAGAGGTGCATCTATATAGTCTTTTATGTATTATTTTCAAGTCACATTGATGTTCTTCGATGTTGATAAACTCCTAAAGTATGGAACCAATTTTTAGGGTTTTTTTATTGTCTATCTGTGTCTGCCTTGCTGGAGAGCCAAAGATAGGATAGCTCACACCACACTTAGACCAACAGAGCCGAGCATAACTGAAAAGAGACGCAGATGAAAAAGGTATGTGGGTAAGCTAGGATAATTTAAGTGCTATACATTAGCACAAACTAATGGAACACTCAAAAAAGTTGTGTGTAAGTGAAGGGCATCTCTCATTTTTATTGGAAGCATTCTATGCTAATGTCTCTATCTGGGTTAGATAGATAAACAATGCGATTTAACTGCCTTTGTGGCGCAGTGGTAGCGAATACGACTGTGCTGTGCTAGAGGTCTCGGGTTCGATTTCTGAGTCGGACCAAATGTTTGTATGATCTCCAAATATTTGTTTCGGAGTTTGGGTGTTTTCTATGTATAATATGTACAAAATAAAAAGTATATAAGTATTAATATCAGTTGTCTAGTACCCACAGTACAAGCTCTGGTTAGCTTGCGACTAGATGGCGTTGCGTGTTAAAATGTCTGAAAATATTTATATTTATTTGTTTATTTATTTAATGATCAGTAATTAAGTCAAAGCACTTAATAATAATTTTATTGAAGAGATATACGGCTAACATACATAAATATTGTCACTACAACATTATTAAAACTAAACCAGTTGGACTCCAGGTATCCAGAGTCTGACTGCTTTAGTGTTAACAGTTAACAATATTTTGTATCTAAAAATAATTTTACTGACTAATATATTGAAGTTATGTTTTTTAATGAGGTCTTCATATTCCTAAGATAAGTATATGTTAGATGCTCTTCACAAATATACTGTATAAGAAAGTAACAAAGTTTTTTCAGTGGGAGAGCCACACTTTTCGCCACACTTTGGCATGCATGGGCCGGCTCGACCGGAGTGATACCACGGCCTCACAGAAAACTGGTATGAAACAGCGCCAGCACTGTGTTTCACCGAGTGAGTGAGGATACCGGAGGCCCATAATCCAACCCTTCCCCTCATCCCTCAAGGCCGGCAACACACTTGTAATGCTCTGGTATTACGGGTGTCCATTGGCAGTGGTAACCGCTTACCATCAGGAGTTCTTGTTTGCCACCTATTCCATTAAAACAAAAACAAAGAAATATTTGAATCAGTAATTAAACAGGTATGCTTTAAGGTACTTACCAGCTGCTACTTCTTTACAGTTCAATTGTAGTCTAAGTTTTTAAGCTTGTTTGATATCAGATCGGCAAAAGACGTCCACTTTTGGTTATGGTTTGACTGCCTCGATATGGCAGTGGTAGTGTATGTGACTGCTGTCCATGAGGTCTCTGGTTCAAATCGGGGGCGGATCAAATGTTCGTAAGATCTGCAAATATTTGTTTAGGAGTTCGGGTGTTTTCTATGTATAATATGTATGTATTTAAAAAAAGACTATATATATGTAATAACGTCAGTTGTCTAGTACCCATGGTACAAGTTCTGCTTAGTTTGGGACTGGATGGTGTTGTGTTAAAACGTCCGGAAATATTCATTTATTTATAGGCCTCCTCCAAGATACATCCCTACTTGTCCTGTGCTGCCCACGTTCGGCTTCCTGCTTCCAAATCCATAGCTTTTTCTTTTTTGTTTTCTTCTAACTTTAATCATAGCCACTTTCATTTGTGTAACTGCTTATAGAAACAACATGTATATGATGAATATAAAATTGAAGTTTATTTACAAATTAATGATCTTCTTTGGTAGGTAACAGAAACACTGAAAAATTCTTAACTCGTCTCACCATTTCCAAATCGTTATGGAGGTACTCAACCAGTAACTACCACTCTCTTATTGGGCCTCCTTATTCTTTCATACGTTGTAAAACTATTAATTGCTATTATTTATGAATTAAACTTATAAACACCCAAAAACCCATTATAAAAAAAATTTTTGTCCATAATAACAATTAAACCAAACAGGCATGTTTGGTTTAGTAGTTAGCATAAGCAACTGCAAATCAACAGGTCTTGGGTTCGAAGAAAGGAATCCAATGGAGCGAAGTCAGGTGGCCAAGGAGACCAAGTATGAAGTCCATCAAAGGAGGTTTGGGTATTTTTGGTCAAGCTGATCCCGTGCAAACCGGATTATGTGCGGTGGTGCACCATCGTCATGAAACCACATGTGTCTCCGCTAGTCTTAAGGAATATCACACACAGTCACAGGACATCTTATCAAGTCAAAGTTTTCCACTCCGTTCATCATCAGAGCTAGAATTGCTGTTAATTGATCCTAATTAACAGCTATTAATATAATTTAAATCTGGAATGGCCATTCCGATTTGTCTAATTTTTGTGGAAGTCCAGGGAAAGTTTTAACTGCTGGGTATAACCGTCTCCCTATGTAGCAACCTCCTTTCTAAGAATGTTATATGGGCATAACTAGTACTTTTTTTCTTCTTTTGATGATGTAGTAACCAGCCGGATCAGTTATTTCAGTACTTTTCTTATTTTGATGATATGGCAATCAGCCGGATCAGCTATTTCTGCCAATGTCAAGTATTTCAAGTCTTCAATTCTAAGTCTTCGAGTCTTCGTCGTGTTGGAATTAATTATAAAAAATATAATAAATGTGGATGACATGAAATGGGGACAGTCTTTCGCAAAAACAAAAAACGATCTCCCTTCAGTACTTTTTCTAATAGGTACATGTAAAATTTTTCTTCTTCTTCTTTTGATGATATGGCAATCAGCCGGATCAGCTATTTCTGCCAATGTCAAGTATTTCAAGTCTTCAATTCTAAGTCCTCGAGTCTTCAAGTCTTCGTCATGATGGAATTTATGACAAAAAAACATAAAAAATGTGTATGACATAAAATGGGGACAGTCTTTCGCAAAAACAAAGAACGATCTCCCTTCAGTACTTTTTCTTCTTCTTTTGATTCTTTACTTTTTCTAGTAGGAACATGTAAAATTTTTCAAAAATTTCGTTTTTACGGCATGTCAAATTGACAGCTTCAACGAAAACAATTTTTTTGACTTCTTTTTGCGGCTCTAAGCTCTAGCCTTTTTAAGCCAGTCGTTGATTATTGATTGGAAACAGTTTGATGTTTGAGTTTTGCTTTCAAGTATATTTTAGCCAAACACCGTCCCAGACTCATTTAAAGTTTACAGGTACTAACCCCTCTGCTATATTTATGAATTATATGTATTGGTTGCTATATAAGTAAGCGTAGGCATTAATACTTCTTTATTTAGAATTAATTAATTTAGAACATCTTAAATGGCAATACACATGACGCGTATTTCTGCCATAAATATACGAGAGCCTTGGTTCCTATGAACTTTACACGAGTCTATGGCGGTGTTTGGCAAGCAAGATTTGTCTGGCTCATTAGAAAATATTTTAAAATATTACATTTATGATATAGCAATTAAAAACGCAAATAAATATAAGCTAGGAAATTCGCGCCTAGTACGTTCAAAAGCACACATAAATGTCATAGGCTATGAACGTGATCTCTATAATTTCAGTTACAGTCAAGCTGTATTCCTAAACACATATTTGATTGATGTTACCGGGCTGATGGTAGGGCAACTTTACGAGGTATTTATTAAATGCACGTTGTGGCATTTAAAGCAGTGTTATTTAAAATTGTACGTTCAATTCGGCTAGACTCATTGGCGCTGCGTAGAAATATGGCTTCACTGTGCATTATCATCATCATTAACAACACATAATGTCCCACTGCTGGGCTCGGGTCTCTTCTCAGGAGAGGGTTAAGGCCATACGTCCCCACGCTGGCCAAGTGCGGCTTGGGGACGGTCACTGTGCATCTTCTACCGCATTTACCATGGGGAGTGCTCCAAGGAATTGTTCGGACTGATTCCTGTCGCCTCTTTTCGCCATCGTCCTTCGCGACAGAAATTTTATTCCCATCATCTATATGATTGGCAGTCCACAACTGTGCAAACTTTCTGCCTCGCACAACAAAACTGTAGAATGATTTGTCGCTTGCGATATTTCCGAACCAATACGATTTTCAAACCTTCAAGAAAAGAGCGTACTCTTTCTTAAAAGGCCGGCACGAGATACGTTTGCTCGTTTGCCACCTATACCATAAAAAACAACTTGTTCTTGGAGGTTGACCATCGGCTCTAATACTCTAATACTAAAATTGATGTAACTTGTTTTGGATAGGTTCAGTGAAAGAAGAAGTTAAGTCTTTTATTGGCACTTAAATACACAACCTCCCAAGATTGCCCTTTAAAAACAAGACAGTATCAACAGTGAGTAAGCAATAAAAAGAATCGGATTGAGGACACTACCCCGTGGAACACCAAACGTTATACTTTCCTTGGTAGTACTTCGCCTACTTGTATAATTTGGGTTCTATTGGTTAAGAAGTCAGTGAGGAGGTGCAGTCGTTCTAGACAGATTTCTATTTGATTTAGTTTATTAATAAGCATTGGGTATTGAAAAATCAAGAACCGCTTCCTGGGTTCCACAAAACAAATAGATTTTCTGGAATTAGTGCTTTACTCTCTAAATAATTTCCTTATCTATTATTTAAAACCTTATAATTATTTTGGATAAGCTTGTCAGTAGCGCGATGGGTCTGTAATTAATTATATTAGACTTGTTTTCTTTTTAGGGTTCCGTACCTCAAAACCCTTATAGGGTTACTTTGTTATCCGTCTGCCTGTCTGTCAAAACTCTTTTTCTCTGGAACGCATGGAGGTATCAAGCAGAAGTTCATATCAAATACTCAGGTCTGCTGTCTTTTGGAGTTGTTAAAATAATAATTAAACTTCTAAACCAACGCAATATGAAGATACAGCCGTTTATTTTGCAAAACAGACACTCGACACTCGTAAAGTAATAAAAAGGTACAGGATACTTTCCGTGAACACAGAATCTTGAAATTTGGTACGAAGCAACGTCTACGCTAATATAAAGGCATAAACTAAATAAGGAATAAAAAATTGCGAAAATTATAAATTTTTAGTTACATCATATAATATACCTACAGGTTTGTACGTAACCCTCGGTGCGCGAGTCCGACTCGCAATTGATCTGTTATTTAAATATTGGACTAATTTAGGACGTTTTTAAAGGGTCCACCAACGCAACACAAAATTGATATAAATATGAAAGATGCAGCCGTTTATTCAACAAAAACCTCACGTTTCAACACTCCCAAGGGTATCAAAACTCATAGGGTACTTCCCGTTAGCTACAACTATGAAATTTGGCAGGTAACATCGTTATAGATCATAAATGCATGGAAAAAAACTCATAACTGTAAATTTGTAATTAAATCTTAAAAAATAGAGGTCTGTATTTTATGAGGGGGCCGAAATTTTAAATTGCAAGTATTAGTTCAAATTGGGTTTCATATGAGGTCTTGATGAGCACATCGCATAAATATTTTACTTATTTTTTACGACACATTACCTCTTTTTTGTTCAAAAAATATACCGTTCCTTGTCTCCGAAGTCTATGAAATGAAAAATCCAAAAAAATGGTAATTACATAATACCATCTGTGGGCCAGTCCGGCTCGCGTTTTTCCGGTTTTTTTACTCGTAGCTTTGTGGCTCCTGTCGAGTGACAAAATATAACGTAAAAAAATTTTTTAACTGGGCCTAGAAAAAACAATATTCTCTCAGTTGCATTCTATTAGGATATCCCGTTTTTCTTAGTGCAGCTCCAGTATACATTTTTTCCTTACTATTCACGAACGTCTCAAGGACCTGTCCGCTTATGTTAAAAATTGTCCTATTGCATGGTGTCGCCCTCTCGAAAATCAATTACCGGCTACAAGCCATTCCTATGTGGCTTTGCCTTGATAAAGTTTTGTCATTTGACATACTTTCAAATCAGCCGTGGAATCCAATCTTAACGTTTCCATGAATGAGAAGCAATTGAGTCAGGCGAGTCTGCTGATCCGGTGTGGTGATTTGACGCTACGTAGTTCACGGGATGTAGGCCTCCCGACATATCTGGAGCACTATCTTATTAAGATTACCTTTACTGGTGAGCATACTCTTTTTGGGTAAGAGCCACATCAGATGAGTTGGCCCTCAACCCGAGCAGGGCGTTCCTTGAAGCAGCGGATCCTAAGCACATTATTGGAGGCCTCTTCTTCGAGAGTAGATATGGCTGGACTGTGTGATTTGTCGCAGATCGAGTCTAGTGAAAGGTTGCAATCGTCGCCCTCACCTCATATAGGCACTTAGCTGGATGACCATTTAAATTAAAAGAAAAACGGATTAGCTTCTTATTTACATGCTTATTGTATTACACTTAATTCATTGCGTTAAGTTTTACTCCGCAAAATTATGGTGTACTGGAGCATTAGAATTTAAAGTGCTCAAGGCGTATGGAGCATGGAGCTCTTTTTGCGTACGGTTGAGTTATAACGTCCATTTTTGACATAATATAGGTGAGGTTTATCCAAAGTGGGAGGTATAATAATAAAAAAATACGATTAATTAACGTAACGCATCAAATTTCTAGGATAGGCTTGCTAGGCTAATGGTTTTATTATAGGTAATTACGAATTAATTTAGTTAATGCCTTAACCTTGTTACCTGTTTATGGCCAAACTACTCGACAAATTACTACGTATTGCTAAAATGATGTAAATTATTTGTGGCGTTAGTCATACGAACTTAATAGGTAGGTACTGGTATTCTAATGTGGGAAATTCGAGAACGTAGTGATCACATAGTTTTTGCAGTAATTCTTTATTTATTGAACAATTATTTGGTGTGACAGAGCTTATTTTTGATTAGTTTTTTGCCAATTTAATCGGTATTTTTCCACATAAATGTATTTAGTGGGTTTTTGGGAAATATTTGGTTCCTGAGATTTAATAAAAGCAATGAAGAACAGTATCATACAATAGTCAGCAATAATCCATTACTGGACATAGGCCGTGCCTTACAAAGGAAGTTTTAGCCTACGATTACCATTCTGGACAGATGGGATATAATAGGGCTTATTTCAAGTTTCGAGTCTGACCGCCCTGAATAAGGCGAGCCTCTGGCGCCCTCAGAGGCGGTCGGATTCGCATTGGCGGTCGGAGTCATAGGCGGATACCGCACGGTGTCGACCGAGGCGGCGTGCGCCTTGGCCGGAACACCCCCGAGGGATTTGGAGGCGGAAGTGCTCGCCGAAGTTTATCGACGGGTGGCTGAATTCCGGGCGGAGAGTGGCATGCGGCGTCCGCCCGAAGAGGTACGCGAGTGGCGTGAAGCCGCCCGTCGAGCCATGATGGCTCGTTGGTCTTCGCGGCTGGAGGCTCCACACACACATAACCACACACTCACACACAATTTATAACTGATATTTGCATAGTTTGTACATACGGTAATCATTTATTGTAATCCACTCAATGCCTTTATTGTCTCAAGACCAACGAAAATCACTATTGGGAAAACTTATAGCTGAAAATAGTCTCTTAAGGCACAGACATTGCCTAGTTTAAGGGACAAGGTTCAAATTTTTGAAATTGCAATTTCGTAAAGCTAAAATTCTGAATTTTATACTAAAATATTGTAAAATTGCATTGGGCTTATTGTGTTTTGCTGTTGTAAATATTTTTGATCAATAAATCATTATTATTATCATAATATTATATTTTGTGATAACAAAATAATTACTTCATAATCCCATGGTTTTGCGGAAAATGCTATTGAGATTGTATGAGTTACGACTGACTATACAACGTTGTTTCGTACTGAAAACTATAAACCGTCATACGAGGCCCTTCATACTTTTTAATACGGGCGTATTTCATACTTTTCAACAGGAAACCACTTTATAATACTGAGTTGTAACTCAATGGATGGACTATATCTAATCTAACAGGTATGTCAGATTAAATAAAGTACATCTAATCTAATAGGTACCGCATACCGTGTATAATCTAACAGTAACCCGTTTTTTGTGTTTGTTACATCAGAATGTACTCAGTCATTAATTCAAATAGGAAAGAAAATTTAGCATCTGAAGAATGAAAATTATTGAATGAAAAAACATTTAATTTTTTTTTACACTAACATGCGCCTTAACGTCTTAATTATTACTTATATACCAACCTAGCTAATTTTCTGAAGTATGTACCCAACTTTACACGATAAAAATAATCAGAAGTCTTAGTAACAACTGAGCTAAGCTATCGCTTTTCGATTTCGGCCACTTTGCGGCGACGGTCAGTCTCAACGAACGAACTACGCCGAGGATATACAAAAGTGTGTAAACAAACAGATGTGCACTCTCTTTTGCCTCACTCTCTCAGTTCGTTAAGATGGCTATCCGACACGACTCACAATACCGAATCGTGACTAATCTCAAATAACTAATTTATTAAAATGTAATTAAAATGTAGCTATAGTTCTTAATATCGTCTCTAATTAATAATAACTAAAGGATTCTATTACAAACTAGCTGAGCCCCATCGTTGTTGTACCGCAAGCAAGTCTAAAAAACTAACCTAAGCTACTCCTTATATCATCAGCTATCTGCCAGTGAAAGTTCCTTCAAAATCAGTCTAGCCTTGCCAGAGATTAACCGGAACAAACAGACAGACATACAATATACTCCAATTTTATTTATTTGTATAGATGTATAGATATATGACTCTTCAGCGACAATAAGCAGGAACTCATGGATTACACAAAATAAATAAAGTCAATGTGAGCAGTTATGAAATTGAATACATTCACAAAGTAATTTCATGAAAACTTTTTTCTCTTTTTCATCTTTCGTCATTTGGTTGCATAAGGAGAGGCCATCGAAAGCCACTTGCATTTCTCCCTTAGAAGTTAAGATGAAGCGAGCTGGGATTGGATTATTATCCATTGAAATATGCAAGTTTCCCGTTGTGTCTTGTATGAGATTAGTTTGATCGGAGTCATCTATATGATCATCAACAGATTGAAACGCTTTTCTAATATTTTCGAAGTCTTGATTTGGAATAAGTTCGAAGCCATCAACGACACTCGTAATTGTATTGTTCGCATATTCTCTAGTTATTATTTTGGGTATAAGTAGGTCTTTCTCCATATGTTTGATAGGTCGTAAGCCATTATGATGTATAGGTTTTCTTGTAACCTCGTCTGTCTCTGACCTTTTTGAGATCGAATTTTTATCGTGGTTTTCAATTCTATTTCTAAATATTTTTCCACTGTCAATTACAGTTGTAAAGAACGTAGTGGTTTCTTGAACATTTTTGTTTTCAAAGTTTCTTTGAATATTTTTTAAGGCAATAATTGATGGTGTTGAAGATAAGTTATCTGGAACACTCTTATATTTATCTTCATCTAACAAGTTGTTTTTATTAGTCGATTTCAGATACTTCCTCTTTTTTATTTCATAAACGCTTTCGCGTATAATAGTGACGGGGTGATCACATTTATTTAGAATCTCAGTCAAGACCTCAGAACGCGTTAAATTATCATGAGTGACATGATGACCCCAATTTGTATGTGTTATTTTAATATTATCATTGTTTTTAGAAAATATAAAGATATGAAGATCAGTACATTCATTCACATGTGTCTCTGACGCGCGTATTTTTTCAAATACATTTTTAAAGTATTCTTTAAAATTTAGATAAATGCTTGGTTTGCTCAATGATGTTTGCAAGTCCAAATCTAAAAATAAAGGATATCCCGCAGTACGGGTTCGTCTATGTAAATAGTTTTTATCAGTTTTATGAAGGCTGTTGATGTAATTTTCAGCAGGTCCGAATGTCCTCTTCGTTGTACTAACTCCAATATTTATAGTTGGTGATGCCTCTGACAAATGAACAGATTTTTCTTGAAATTTTTGCAACAGGTCCAAGTTCAGTGGTTCACGTGAATCATTGGAATTAATGGATAAAGGCTGTTTATTAATAGTAGTGCAATTGCATTCTTGAGGTACCTTCTCAAGTCTATCTGTTAATCTGAAGGAAAATAAAATAAAGTTAAACACTGTTTCTAGTTATTTAACAAATCTTATAACTATAAAATCCGTAAGCATTATTATTATGTCGTCTTTAAAATAAAACACCTAATTATAGCATTTTTTTCTATATGCGATATGTATGGTAAGTACACGTACAAATAACTTGAAAAGCATAGGTTTATAATACCAACCGATAACACCGAAAGCAAAAGGTCATCTAGTACAAGACTACAAGACTAAAAAAAAAAATTAAAATTATCAAATTTTTTAATCTGTTTACCATGATGCGAATAAAGTCAAATGCATACATTATAATCGATAAATTAATGCTGTTAATTATTTTATTATAATAATTTGTATCTAACTTAGTCAAGTGTCACGTTTTTGGATTTGATTTACAAATTGTTAGCATTTATTTTTAAAACTAACTGCTTTTTTAAAGATCGAAAAGGTAAAAAATACCCCTCGGTATGTTGTTCCAAATCTTTGATGCAGCGTTATATGAGAATATAAAGGAAAGAGACTAAAATTCAGTCCATAATGGTTTATGTATCTATTTCAATTATTACGTTCTGCAAATATTGTGATAATTTATGATTTATAATGGCACACACACACAACACTAAAATGTTAAGTTGATTTGACACTGATATGAAAATAAATATCTTTTTTAAAATGTTATTTTACCAGTGGTAAAAAAACATGTAAACATGTAATGTTTTATTGTCAAAGACGATTCAAAATAGCGGTATAGAACTTACTGTTCACAGTAATATAAACAAGTTTGAGGCAATCCATATACGGTCAGCATCATTATCATTATAAAAAACGGGTACATTTCCATTGTAAACATGATTATTGTAAAGGTATTGTTGCACATGCACAGCTTCACGTCGACAAACTCATTCAATTCCACAGTTCGGATTTTAATTACCATTGAGCTCATTATAAAGGATTCGTAGCGTTTCACGATCCGTCACAACATTAATAAACCAGTTCTTTTAATTTAGGTGCAAGCTACGTAATTGAGGTAAACTCAGAATCTATCAAATATAGTGGTCTAAGGAAATTTTCAGTTTCAATATTTATCTGTCGGTTGTGCTTAGAAATTAGCATAAGTCTTTGGAAAAATGGTAAACTTATTCAATAACAGTCATCAGTCAAAGGCGTCACATGTACACTTATTTACCAATAAAGATTTTTGATATTAACTAGTTACTCTCTACGGTAAAAGGCTAAGTAAGCTTAGTAAATATTGTTAAAGATAAATGAGCAAACATTTGTCTATGATTTCTGTAAGTCGTTAAATCATGTATATATTTTAATTTATTAAATCCAACACGCACGATCTAATTTATTAAATCAAGTTTACGTGTACACACATCGTCTTGAAGGTATTACAAAAGATATTGATCTATCCTAATGGTATTAAAATTATTTCGTCACACACACATACACCTCCGTTTCATTTATTTTGATAGTTTTATCCAAAATTTGGAGAACTAATGAGAAATAAAAAGTCTAAACAGTAAATAAAATTAAGTATGCTACCACTAGTAGTGGTCCTACTTTTAGGCATAAATTGATATATTAACATAATGTGTGCCCCTAGTTAGATACTTGGGGTGACAAATGTAGAACGTAGTTTCCTATAGGCTATACGATGACACAATCAACTCTGTGTATCAACGCAGTACCTATTACAGAGTTGGTTGTCTATGCCTGTTAATGCCTGTCTGTGTTTACAAGAACAGGTATCCTTGAGACATTTCCACTTAGGGTATGGATATTGCACTAATATTGCATAATACATTGTTTATTAAGAGTTCCAACAGTTTTAAGTAGGTACAACGTCTTTAAGTAAAAAATTCTTATTTACAATTTAACCTTATCTATATAAGTGTTATTAGTATTATTACATTGTAAGTGCATATCTCGAATAGGGTTGGGCCGACTTCTAAGTAGTAGGAGGTTATTTAATTCTTCGGAATATATTTTTTTGTAAGTTAGATATTTTGACATTTATGAACCGATTTAGAAGTTCTTTTTTCATTAGGCTTGATGTAGCTCCCAGTTGGTCACATTGTCACCATGTCGGGATCTAATGATGGGATTGCAGTCAAATCGAGATCAATTCTCAAATTTTATAGGCACGTGTTAGATATCTAATATAGTTTTTAAAAATATTCACATATTTGCGTCTGGTAGTCGTGATTTTATAATGATGAACCGATATGGAACTTACATATTTTGTAGCCTATGCTTAGTTTTAATAAGTGAATTTTTTAAACGAAATTGTACTTCTTGAGTTTAGCGCCGCGTGTTCAAACAACAACAAGTTGAGGTATTCATTTGAAGAAACAGTCGAATGTCGGATTCTAAGCGGATCAAAATGTGTTATTGTAAAAGAAGATTTAAAAAAAAATTACTCACGCGTAGTATTGAGTGCGACACTACATGTCAACTGTTTTGTACTCTGACCTTGTACAAGGTCACCACTAAATATATTCGTAAATATGACGCGTGTTTGTGTTACTACTTATATTACTGGTAGTAATGACTAAATAACCCGCCTGTGGATATCATGTAGATATGTAGAATCAGAAATACCTTTGTTATCAATTATCCGCTAAGTTTGATAATGACAAAGTACAGGTATTTAGTTCAGTGGGTACCTATATATTATCAAGACTGGATCTTGGGGTTCTGTTATGTTTCTAAGACATGTGATCGTTATCGTCACGCGTCGCGGTTTCGGCGTTTCATTCTAAGGTAATGATTAAAATATCATGCTCTAAGGCGTTTTAAGGTGACCAAGCGTTTTGACTTCTCCCTTCCGATGTGTTCCAATTTGTAGCAGAGTATAGACAAGAAACCGGCAAATCTCACGCAATGTTTCCTCATTCAAATATACGTCAAGTTTTTTTATTTAAATTTAGTTTTAGGATACTTTACGTAGAAATTTAAATGGTTTTATATTTTCAAATAATGTAGAAAGAAAGTCTAGATAGAAATATAGATATGTAATTAGCATATGAGGTTTATAAATTATGATTGAGAATGACCAAAACAATCCCAGAACCACAGGCATCTCTAGCCCGTGAAGCGCCCGTGTGCTATTATTACTCTAGCGCCCTTTAGTAAGCGTAGCGCCCTTCAGTAAACTCGCAGATTCATTAAAAGTGTCCCAGCCGGCGCCCCAAACACTGCTGCGCCCGCGTGCACCCACAACCTGCACTAAAGGTATAAACGCCCCTGTCCAGAACCCGAACAGTATGAAAAATAATGATGTTGACTTGTAATCGCATTACTTTCTTCAATTTAGCTCCTTTATGAAAGTAAATTCGAACAGTAACTATAACAATGAATGCTTTCCACTCGTGTTTATCTGACATCTAGAGCACTTGCCCCCTTGACTGTAGAGGAAACATTTTGTTCATAATTCCTTATTGTTTTACACGTGGTAGATAGATAAAATAACATTTAAAAGGAAACTGCTTTAAAGTCACCAACACTCAAAAATATTTGCGAATTCTGAAAGGGAACAGTAAATCATAGTTGAATATCTCCAAAGTCTGTTATTTCAAACATTGATTTACATAACGCCATCTAGTCCTAACCTAAGCTAAGCTGTACTGTACCATTGGCTACCTATACCTTCTGCGAGATGACTTCCTCGCAAAGGGTGCGACCGCGGTAAAACTGCTCTCGCCGTTAGCCATGGAGCGTACGACGACCGGCAGCGAGAAATCTCTTCCGATGACTGCAGAGAGGGCCCGACATTGCGGCGCCAAAGCGGGGCACACCGATAGCGTATGCTGAGCCGAGGCCTCACTGCAGCTACAGTGGTGGCAGGTGGGATTCAATTCTCTCCTGGCGGCAGGCACTCAGTCGCTAGGAGGTACTACCCGAAGCAACCGTGCCCGGAAAGCAACTACGTCAGTCGGAAGGAAAGGGCCCCGTGCTGCCGCCCTGCCCACTCGAAGATGACCGGCTGGAGAGCCTCCAAACACGTGGAGCCTTTAGCTGCTACGACCACAGAACCATCGTGGCTCGACGGGCGGCTTTACGATACTCGCGTACCTCTTCAGAATTCAGCCACCCGCCGATAAACTTCGGCGAGCACTTCTGCCTCCAAATCCCACGGGGGTGTTCCGTTCAAGGCACACGCCGCCTCGGTCGACACCGTGCGGTATCCGCGTATGGCTCTGACCACCAATACCCTCTCAGGGCGTATGAGGCGCCCCTTATTCTGGGCTGTCAGAGCTGACACCCACTTCGGTGCGCCGTACAGCACCATAGCCAGGACAACCCCCGTGAAGAGGCTTCTCGTTACGACACTGGCTCCACCCAGATTGGGCAAAAGTCGCCCTAGGGCGGAGGCAGTGTCGACCAGCTTGGGAGCAGGTTGTCGGAAGTGCTCGTCGAAGAGCCACCTACCGTCGCGGATCAGGCCCAGATACTTCATCCGAGCCCGAACCGGTATGAGGACCGAGTTGACCACTATGGAGGTGCCGGGGGGCAGCCCACGACGGGGCCCATGGAACCGCAGGGCCTCCGTCTTGTCCAATGCCACCACCAGAGAGACACCCCTGGTGGCCAGGCACGCCGCATTCTGGAAGTTCGCCCCCCCGGCTGTGATCAACCTGTCATCAGCNCAAAAGTCGCCCTAGGGCGGAGGCAGTGTCGACCAGCTTGGGAGCAGGTTGTCGGAAGTGCTCGTCGAAGAGCCACCTACCGTCGCGGATCAGGCCCAGATACTTCATCCGAGCCCGAACCGGTATGAGGACCGAGTTGACCACTATGGAGGTGCCGGGGGGCAGCCCACGACGGGGCCCATGGAACCGCAGGGCCTCCGTCTTGTCCAATGCCACCACCAGAGAGACACCCCTGGTGGCCAGGCACGCCGCATTCTGGAAGTTCGCCCCCCCGGCTGTGATCAACCTGTCATCAGCGTAACAAATTACTACCAGCCCGGGGGGGAGATGCTCTCGAAGGACCCAGTCGTACCCACGTTCCACAGGAGTGGTCCTAGGACAGACCCTTGCGGAAAGCTGCACGACATGGGTGAATATACTAACAACTAATTCAACCCTTAAATTCAGTTCACCCTTAGGGTTGCGAAGGTCCGACGCCAGTCGCTCCATGTAAAAACTGATATTTAAGTAAAACCGGTAGAAGTAGTAGCCGACCCCAAGTCTTGGGAATAATAAAGGCTAGGAAGATGATGACAGTAAAGAATAGAAAGACATATGTATCTAAATGTGTATCTAAACAACAAAGTCTGATTTCTAAGAATTGCATAATTGAGTACGTAACGGCAGAAATAGTTAACAAAAACTCGAACTGCTGCTTCTGCTGCTTCTACTGCTTCCGACGGACGGTTTTTGCCATAATCTGCAAAATAATCATTTCAATTAATTTCGGATGATTGTATAATATACGATATCTATTTTTTTCAGCCATTCTTTCGAGAGTTTTGAGTGGTTTACATTGCATAATATTTCGTCATTTAATTACTGATACTAAGTTTTGCTTCCAGATAAGCCGGTGAAAAGTTCATAGTTGAAGCCATAAAAATTAAGTTATTTTTCGATAACAATGTTAAAGCCGGGTTGTAAAAAACTAATTGCCAACATATAATATTGATAATTTTACAATTTAAAATAGGTATCTAATATGCTAATTAATGAGTAACAAATGATACGGTCAAGCGAAATCATGATATATTTGCTATGAAGTGTGTAATTGGCGATAAGAAAAATAAATTTCAGTATTAATAATGGTTTGTTATTAAAATAACTTTATTTATTCATAAATGTCAGTATAAGTTAACAATTGTCGTAAGTAAGAGGAATGAAAATAATGGATTTACTCATGTAGGTATATATTTCGTAGATGTACTATTAGTTTAGAACGAAGTAAGGTTTAGAACAAGAAGGATTCTGTTTCCAATAACAGCAAAGTCAGGTAAACTCTTTATTTTTATTTTTTTGAGAGGAACAAAATCTTATTGTTGCTTTTTACAGTTATTTCAGTTATCCAAAATTGAAAGTCCCATTACCCATTAGCATAAAAAGGTTTCATCAAAGTATAGAATAATAAATGTACTGGATTATCAAAGTGAAATAGGTGAAAACACCAAAATCTACTGCCTGCTTGTGTCGATCTAACTTCCAGTTTCCAAAATGCGTAGAGTCTTATGAGAAGAATACTGGCCAAGAAACTCAGGGCCATTCTTTTTAAAAGTCAGACATTCAGGTACAATTGTGTTACTATTACATGAAAGTTAAACAGTATGCAAGCGGTTACCACCTGAATTTTATTTTATTAAAATGCTCCAAAATTTAATGTACTAAGAAAAAAAAAGCACTCAGTGATACCGTTGAAGGTTTTAGCCTTAAACATGGAGATCATTCAAGGCGCACGTCTGCTTTTAGTTCTACTACATTCAGTTGCAAAATCTACTGTTTATAATAATCGCGACTGGATTAGAAGTTTGGGATTACGCTTCAGCGTATTATATCTTACTCTTATTATCTAATTATATGAGAGAGATAGTAGGTTTATATAGAGATAGTGTGTCCTTAATTTGAAATTAAGTAAGGTCGTTACCAAGAGAAATTATCGTAAACAACACCGTCATATCAATGCGAAATGTAGTTATGAATAATAATTTGAGATAGTGCTGAAAAATACCTATTAAATATATTATGTACGCAGCAGCTGGAAGAACTTTGCACCTGTTATGTTCAATATTAATCTCGGCCAAGATTATATATAATTATATTTTCAATTTAACTTACATTAAGTAGATGTCCCGGATATCAACATAGAAGACTATGAAATCAATAAAATTTACCGACTTGGGAAAAGAAGTGGTGAGGATAGACCTTTTATCCTTCGTAAGTGCTTGGTAAAAACCGAAATTAAGAGCAAGAAAAATAAATTATGAAATGAAGAATGGGGTCTCAAATACGACAAACTCATTGTAAAACAAAATACAGTCACGATAGAACGGAAAAGGGAATCATCTTTATTACCGCAAACTGACGCCCAACCAAAAAAACAAATAAAACCTACATTGAAGGATAACAGGACCAACGTCTTCGACTTGACGAGAAATAGATCAAATCCTCTTTTTATCTATCCAATCAATAAGAACCAATAGCAATCAAAAAACGGAAATCGGAAACCTAAACTATCTGCTGATAAAGAAAACGAAACGAAAAACGGAACAAAAAACTCTCCCGAGTCGGCTCTCGTCGTGGGAGAAAATGACTACGACCTTCTTAGCGGCGAAATACATGCACATTGGAAAAAAATTAAATCTCGAGATTAGATATCTAAGCTCAGCAAAAAGATAAACGAACACATAAGAAAAGACACAAAAATGAATAGGCAAAGTACTCTCAATATCCTTATTGAAATAACTGGAGGTATTAGAAAAGCTTTTAAGGAATTAAACCGAAAGAAAATATAGATGCCTAAATTTTAAACTAAACATGGAAATTCTACCAGTAAAAGACAAGAGACTTACGGACTACTATAGAATATTATACGAAAGACAAACGATAATACCAAAAGAAAAGCAACAAAAAATACAGAATTAAGCTCAGTACCAGAAATGCTGTCAATGCAATCAACACGCAAAAATCAGACAAAGCACCAGGACCAGACCAAATATCAAACGAGCTATTAAAATGCACAATGCTCGTAATAGCTCCCGCACTTACAGAACTATTCAATGACATTCTATTGACCGTAACTTCTAAATTCAAAATTCAAATGACTGGACAAAATCAACCATAGTACTGATCCATAAAAAGAAGACAAGGGTGATATAAACAAAGAAATAAGAGGAAATCTACCAATCAGCCTACGTCAAACATCTACAAGATATTCTCAAAGATAATTCTATCAAGAATTGCCATCACTCTTGATGAAAACCATCCTAAAGAACAGGCCGGCTTCCGAAGTAAGGTTTCTACCATAGATCACATTCATGTCCTAAAACAGGTGCTTCAAAAATATAAAGAATACAATAAAATTTATTATATAGCATCCGTCGATTTCAATAAAGCATTCGATTCCTTAAATCATGACAGCATCTGTAAAGCATATTAATGACCATCTATTCAAAGAGTACAAATCAAGATAGAACGAACAGGTGAAGGACTTCATATCGAAAGAGGCGTCTGACAAGGCGACTTCATTTCACCCAAGTTGTTCTCCGCAGTTTTGGAAATGGTTTTTGGAAGTCTCGAATGGGAAAACCATGAACTCAACATTGATGGCGCCAAACACAAGCACCTACGTTATGCAGACTATATCATACTGTTCGTGAAAATCCAGAATATTTAACTAATCACGCTTTGATATAGAGCTTGTTTTCGTATTTTTGTTCATTGCGATATTTAGATTCTCAAGAAGTATATAATTGATTGTTAAGTGTAGTTGTATTTAGGTTTTTGTTATATTGAGCATTCTGTTTTTTGTACTTCCTTGCATGATAACAAAGCCCTTACCATTATGTGATCTGTGTTGCAGTTGAGTTGGTTTATAGTGCATACGTCCTTAAACAACTTTGGGTTTTTAGTAAGAATGAAGACTATTTCGTTCTTGTACTTACTGTTGGGTGACGTCTACATTCATTTTCTTCAGTTCTTTTTCTTGTAGAAGCTATTTAATATGCTCAGTTTGTTTTCTTAGGCAAAATTGACTAACCTTTCTCTGGCCATGCCCATATTTTCATATTATATATTAATATTTTCATAATTTGACCATTAAAATCTCCCATCACAGCTATATTTTTATCTGTACCTTGTATTGCCAATTGTAAATCTGCATAAAATTTATCCGTTTTTATATTATGTTATTTATATAATTAAACCAACTGATATCCAATGAAGACACAATGCCAAAGGAAATAGACAGAAGAATAACAAGCAGCTGGAAACGGTTTTGGTCTTTGAATGAAGTGATGAAGGATAGAGATATGTCTATAAAAATTAAAAGAAAAAATCACGATACATGCATCCTCCCATGCTTATTGTACGGATGCCAAACATAGGAACTAACTGAACAACAACTTAAAAAACTACAAAATTGTCAGAATGGGATAGAAAGAAGTATCATTGGAGTCAGAAGAAATGACAAGGTGAGCCTACAAAAAATTAATGATAAAACGAAATTCAAAAATATAAGCACTGTTTACAAACGTCTTACAAACTTTCGAGAAGGAAAAGAAAAATGGACGAGAGTTGCGAACGGCACCCGAGAGACGGAAAAAGAAGTAAAGGTAGACAAACCAAACTTTGGGAAGACGACATAAAAAGGACAGCTGATCCAGAATGGACACGCGTTGCCAAGGACAGAAAAAAAATTCTGTCCTTGGCAACGCAAGGCTTTCGAGGAGGCCTTTGTCAGAAGTAAAAACCGGTTACCGATAACAATTTGAATAACTTATTACTTTAAGTTGATGTAAGAATATTGTGTAGTAACGTTTTATTTGGTAATAAGTTATTTTATATAACTATTAAGCTACGGCAATAAAGGCTTATTTTATTTTATTTTTAATTTTAATTAGATGTCAGGATAAGATTTTTACAAAAGGTTTTTAAAAAATAATCTTTTGTCTACAAAAAAAATGGCTTCTCTCTCTGCGTGAAGTAATCTAGTATGTGCATCACCTATAACTTTATTTGATATGGCTGATGATGCACAGCTTTATTTGAGGTTAATATTAGTAACGATGTAAAAATAACATTTGTAACTATGCTAAAACTACCGTGGGAGCGCCACGCTTCGATTTGAATGGGCCAGCTCGACTGGAGTGATGTCAACTCACAGAAAACCGGTGCGAAACAGCGCTTGCGCTGTGTTTCACCGAGTGAAAGATCTTCCTCCCCCCATCCATTTCCCCTTCCCCCAAAGGCCGGCAGCGCATTTGTGACGCCTCTAGAGTTGCGGGCGTTCATGGGCGGCGATAATCGCTTACCATCTTGCGATACGTCAGCTCTTTTACCCACTATTTCATAAAAACATCATAATTATAGATACTTTTCGAGTTTGTAAATAAAGGAATCCTTAAGATATTTTTGTATTGGTTTGGAAATTGGGTGGGAGTATCAATGAAGTGTATGAGAGCTTAAAACTAATTTAGATAAAGTTATTTTAGATCAAAGACGCACGACTTTGTCGTTTCTTAGAAAAGGTATTATTCTTGTTCTAAACCTTACCTTAGTCCTAAACTAGTGGCACATCTACGAAATTTATACCTACTTGAGTGAACCTATAGCTTTTAAATTAACCACTTACCATAGCATTCCACCCAAATAAGATATAAAAACCAGCTTTAATATCTAATTTAACTAGAAATATGTCTTAAAGGGTGTTTAGAGAGGGTCAAGTTATAGTCTAGAATACAATTTAAAAATCATGCACTGTATGCTTAATGTAGGTTTAAATTTGCAAGCGTTGGGTGCATAATGCCTTCCAAAACCACAACGATTAAGGGCTTTCTTATAGCTATAGAATCAGAAAAGCTTTAGGGAAAATTATTACTACTATTCTTAGCGCCGAAAATCTGGCAATCGCTTGATTTATTAAAGTAGTATAATTAAGAGGTGCGTGTGCGCAATGTCGAGCGCAGTGGGCGCAACTAAACTGGATATACCGGTATAAAGTAAATGAGAGCTTAGCTTTGAAACAGCAGTGTTCTGGAAATTGTTAAGGGGTACTCTGTGATTGTTGATACATCACATCAATGTTTGTAAAATATTTGAATAAATCCTACTAATATTATTAACGCGAAAGTTTGTATGAATGGATGTTTGTTATTCTTTCACGTAAAAACTACTCAACGGATTTGGATGAAACTTTACAGTAATATAGCTTATACATCAGAATAACACATAGGCTACTATTTGCCGCGATAACCGACATGTATGAGGGCGGAGCCGCGGGCATAAACTAATAAATGCATAAATTAATCATAGAGTGAAGTGAGTGTGTGAGTGAACGTGAACGAACGAAAGAGTGGTGTTGTAGAGGCCACAGCACCCTTTACAAAGGCCTTTTTTTACGTGTGGAAACCACCTCGGGCCCTCACCCCACCGGGGTTTGCGGCGGGGTGGTGTGTCGGAATCAAACCAACTAAAATCACACGGTGTGTCACTCTGCGCCTGACACGGGAGAGATCCGGGAACCGCTTTCTTACGCCATCCGGACCCCTCCCAGGTCCTTTACAAAGGCCTATGACAACCAATGGAGTGTAATTGTTAATGATGATAGAGGTTATTAAATTTTCTTTTTTATTCATCTATAAGATACAGAGGAGTACAAAGGAAAATTTAAACAAACTACAAACTTCTAGGGAAGTACAAAGATATTCCGAAATTACTAAGTATTCTAGTCTTAGTAGACTTTGCGACTTGTGGAAGTATCTACATTTAACGAATTAAAAGAATTTATGCAAATTCACATTACATTGCGATATATGCAATTATTATAATTATTATGTAGTAATCACAAGCCAGATGGCCGGTGATTAACAACACAAGTCTACGTTGAGCAGTGGACTTTGGAGTCCACTTGTGCAGTTAGCTGATGATAAATCATAATCCGTACAATTCTTGTGTATGTCATGTAACTATTTCTGTTCAAAGGGCCTAGTACGAGTTTGTCATTGATATTTAAAGAAATATAGGTTACTTTCATATTGAACGGCGTCCGATTGTTGTTGCGGTATGACATGACGTACTTATTTATAAGTGAATACATACATTACGATTACAAATGCGAAAGATAATACGGAATGCATGGTAGAGAAAGAGATAGCTATCTTGTGTATTCCATTTGAATAGTACATAGTAAATTATAGAATAGTATTGTTACAGACATAACATTCGCCATTTGCGCGTTTGCTAATAGCTACTGATTGGTAAAGAGTGTTCCGTACAAATGTATGTGTTTTAGTAAAAATAAAACAACGAAGAAAGTTATAATCGATATTTTTTCAATCACAATATATAAGTACGTTTCATAAAAACAGTAAATTTGTACAGATAAAGTAAGTTATCTAGTTATTAAAATCCGGCGCTGGAGATGTTTCTCATCAATAATAATAATTCATTATTTTGAGTTAAGTAATTTATTTTTGAAGTCATTTTAATTTTTCTACATAAATATATAGACAAGCTAGCATGACAGAAAGAGTAAAGTTGTCTTTTTAACACGCTTTTATCAGCATGGTTTGTATCTTTGAAACGGAATATTTGAACGTGGTTTCCCCACTTTATAATTACATAGTTTCCAAGATTACATACAAACATTTTGTAATCTAACCAAATTTCATTAACAAAGCAATGTGAAACCACCTAAATTAAATTTAATATAAAACTAAGGACAGATTTTATCACACTAAAATTTGTTATGGCAACAAACTAATTTTACTATGTTTATGTCAGGCACTGCATGCAGTTATTTTCAGGTATACGTATCCTTTTGAAGTAGTGTATATATGTTCCTGCATAAAACATACGGAACAAATAGTACTACTTTTCGTAACCAACCAGTCGTATTCACTTTTTTCCACCTGTACCATGCTAACCCATTTTAGTCTCATGTGATCATCACTTAGAAATCTGGGAAATGTAAAACAATATAAGTACATTGTCTTTTTACCAACATATTCTAACACTACTATTGTTAATTAATATAATCATCATATTAGCCGAAAGACATAGGCAATTAAACAGTGAACCTAACAGTAAAATAATACGAGCACATCTATGGAATAAAAAATACTAGGATTCAATTAAATGGTACAGGAGGACGCGGACGCTGTGCCTACGAAATCCCTTTGTTTTATTAATCTATGATGCATACAAGGTGCCCGCTATTAGTCCTTGCCGCGCTATAGGTACATACAATCAAATTCTCTATCTTTTTCCCGTGTCTTTATTACTATTGGATTTCATTTAATAATTTCGGTAAATGGGAAACAAAACCATGACACAATTGAAATATTACGTACTTATAAATACTTACGCTTGGTATGTAACTCCTTCATTTTTATTTACCTTGGAACTATAGTTTTTAGACCTTAACATACCTATATATTACCTTAATATCATTAGAATTTATCTCACAATGACTCCGTCAACATGGCGATTGGCTCGCACTGAATTCTCACCAATCTCAACGCCGTGCGCGGTGGATGGAGGAAATATGAAATAGCCGTATGGGGCAATTTCACCTTCTGAAGCAGTGTAGCTTAATAAGTAATAATTCCATACCACTTTCGCCTTTCGGTTAGCCGTTGGTCGCCCGTCCAGCAGAGAAACGTTTTAATCTACCATGTTGAGCTAGTCTAACGACATTCGATGTAAAAGTATGTGGATGTGTATGTGTGGATAGTGGCTCCCGTCTCATACCACTTGGAGCAATTTATTATAATTGAGTAAAGAGATAGAATAATAATAATTATAAATGTATCGTTGTTAGGCTAAACGATAAAAACGATATAATTTAATATACTGAGTTGATGTTGATAATGATTTTTTATGTGAATATATAATAATAATAGATCTCTCTTTTGTATAGCAGATTCATTTCAAGGTTTACATAAAATTAGAGAAGTGTAAATGGCGGTCTTATGCCCTAAGGCAATTTCTTACAGGCAACATTGGATGGAGAGAAACAACATGATTATGAGAAAGTGTAGGGTAGTGTCTGGTGTAAAACTAGGTAAAAGAGATTTTTTTTATTGAATAGTAAAGATTGTAAGATAGCGCATTCCGCAACCGAACTGCTTAGATATAATATGATTGGACGAGAAATTTAGTAGAATGGCCAGACGTTTTAAGTTTCAAGTTCTCTAACTACATCAGTAACTTGGGATGTGAGTCGAGTAAGAAAGTGAATCATGATTTGAGGTAGCATGAGTTAAGAGGATTAGAGAGAATGTTGAACAAAACATAAAAGACGTGTGCCTTCCGGCAAAGGTGGATAGGGAACCACTTAGGCTTTTTACGATAATCGGATATGATATGATATGCTCTTATTTCTGTAATCCGAATATGAATCTTATACAGAGGCTTTGGAATCTCTCAAGTATATTGAAATAATCTTCAGTAAGATCTTAATAACTGGCATCAGCATAATCAAGGATAGGGAAAAGAAGGGATTGTGTAAGAACAATCTCCGTTGAGGTAGGAAGAAAGTTGCGTAGTTTGCGCAAGGACCCCGTAGCGGCAAAGATTTTGCAACTTAGCTCCTGCAGCTGAGGACCCCAACATAAGGTACTGTCAATACAGATTCCAGGTTTTTCATCTTTTCACTAAACGGATTGGGTGTGCCGTCACAAAAGACTTGAGGCAGTGAAACTCAATCAATTTTAGAAATTACTCTTGAACTTCCAACGACAATGACCTGGGTCTTGAATGGGTTAATCTTCAGACCGTGCGAAATGCTCCACATACAGATTTTTTCCAGGTCAGTATTAGTGCTATTAACAGCAGTAGCCAAATTAGCGAGTAGTGCCATTGTGTAAATCTGGAGATCATCCACTTAAAGGTGGTAGGACGAAGTCAAATTATTAGTGTTGGTGTTGATAAAAAGTAAGTAAGGGGGATAGCACGCCGCCCTGAGGTACGCCAGTATTAGTGCTACACCAAGAAGGGACAATATTGTTGCGTTGCCGGCGACCTAACAGGTAGTTGTGAAACGAGTCAATCGCAGTTGTAAATATGTTAAGAGAGCGTAATATACATAGTAGGACGTCAAGTCTACAGTGTTGAAGACATTACTGAAGTCTAGAAGTGTAAGGACTGTAAGCTCATCGTTCTCGATAGCGGATCTGATGTCTTCCATAATGTGAAATAGAGTAGTGGTGGTGCCATGGCCGGGTTGAAAATTGGACTGAAGAGGATTTAAGAGCAGGTTTGTGGAAAGAAAAATCGAAAATTGAGTGTGAATTAAACGTTCGTGGAGCTTGGAGAGGAAGGGGAGGACTGAAATGGGATGGTAATCAGAAAAGGATCCGGGATGCTCCTTGCTAAATATGGAAATAATGTTTGAATACTGCCAGGCCTTTGGGAAAGCGCTGTAGGAGATCGAATAATTTAATATGTGGCAGATGACAGGGAAAAATTAACCTAGGATTGGGTGCGACTTAAACAATCAGAACCCACTGCATTCGAAGTAATAAATATTATGCTCTTCTTAACATCACAACCAGAGAAATGACTAGAGAGAAAAGGAAAACAGTCAGGAGCTGGGGCGGAAGTTAGATGTTTTAGAGTAGCATTTATTGTTATTTTATTAAAGTTTGTTGAAGCTGAGAATTGTAGATTAAGTAAACTTAAATCTACAATTTTAGGAGAAGAGTCATAGATCAGATTTGCCTACTTCAAGTAACTTTAAAATTTTCAGACTTGACCTGGATGTACATTTGTCCAAACTGACAGAGATGTCCAACAGAGTAGTGGATGTATCGGCGAGGGCGTTTCTACACATATTGCTGCTTTAATGCCCTTTAGGCACATATTTTTCTCGGTTAGTTTCGATTGGGTTCTTTTTAAACCATGTTTGGCTACTGCTTCTTTATGGACTTGAATGGCTTTGATGTTTGCGGTTAACCATGGTGATGGGAGACGTTTGGCGCGTGTTTGTAGTAAAGAGACTATAACCTGGTGGTCGATGCTATCTACACTGTAGGGGGATGTCCAGTTAGTGTCGCTGCTTTTTAAGATATCCATATACATAGCCTTAACGTTGCGCTGTAGAATAATTATGGATTCAGATTTAAGAAGACGAATACGATAGAATAGGTAGTAAATCATGGTAAAGTAGTAAAGATTGGTAGATAGTGTAGACAAATCATGATAGGAGAACTCGTCAACTGAACACTGACCGTGCTTAACTGCGAGATTAGGGAAGGAAACAAGGATAAGTTCCAGTAATATATGAAGAAAATTAAATGTACTATACTTTCTAGTAAGATACACATGTCTATTAACAATTGTTTGATGACGATGATCATTTTAAGCAAACATGTTTTTTTAGTGTCCGACCGACACTAGTTTTTTATCCGAAGCCGAAATAAATTAGTATAAGGAAATAAAATAGTTTTGACGATCATTTATTAGAAAATGCTGTAAACATCAATTTAGAGGCAGAATTCAGCATACGTCCAGCAGTGGACTATTGAAGGTTGATGAGATGTTAATTTTTTTAATGTTTCTGTCATTTTTATTCCCCTTTTAATGATTGGTAGAGTAGGTATGGCAAAGATAAAAATAAAATATATATGAGATAAGTAGGTGACGTTGTACGTAAATGAATATTTGGAGCAATTTCTAATTATTATAGCCAGTAAGCATAGCAATCGAAGGTATACCTAATCTGAATATTTTTATCTATATTATCACAGGTATATTATTCGCCACTTATTTAAAGATATAAATAAATTGTTTACGGATTATACACACAAGTGAGCTAACACAATAATAACCTTGTTTAAGAATTAGCGTTGGAAAAACACCTATTAGAATTTTTGTTGATCAAATTTGTAAATATATCACTCTGTGGGCGAAATTTTTTGTTGTACACTGAAATCTAGTGTATTTTTTACACATCCATATAAATGCACATACCAATAGTAAGTGTTAAAAAAATGAAGAGAGGAACGTTAAAGTGCGTAATAAATACGTACATATTTAAGCCATGAGTATGTATAAACCAAATAAATATGTTATAATTTATATGTTAATCATTAATATGCGTAACATAAACTTAACTCAATGCGATTGACGATAGACGGCAGCGAACTGAGCTGGCAAAATGCAGGGGTGCACAAGTTAACCGCGCAGTTTGCCGAACGACATACGATAATTTACGATTACTCGAGTCACGGCGCGGCCGAAAGCTTCATCCCGGGGCTGTCGTATGAGGCGACTAAGGGAGACGTATAAAAGACACAAACTACGCTGAACAACATCACTGCTAAGAGACAGGACAATTTAGAACAAACCCTATACCAACCCGACGGGCCAGCGTGGTATAGTAAGCCAAAACCTCCTTCCTAAAGGCAGGTCTATGTATAACAGATAAAGCCTTGATGTGAAGTGTGGATGTGGTATGTAGCGTATGTTTAATGCGAGTAGTTTGTTAATAATATTGATCTATTATCCAGTAGATTAGCATTACGAACCATTAACGCACAGGCAGAAATTAAGAGATTTCTCTAAATCGAGGCAAACGTTAGTTTAGTTTTCAATGTCGCACCAATCAATTTTGACGTAGAATTTTTAGTGACACTTAACAACAACAATCATTACAATGGACAAATGCGTAGTGAAAGAATACGATAAAAGGTCAATAAACTGTAAAAAATCAAGCAGATTTACTATTCATATGTAAATATAGTCTAATTATGTATTGAAATTGAGGCAAATAATGCTACAAAGGAAATAAAAAAAATTGCCAGTAAAAAACAGTGTTGCAAAAAAAGATGTGTAAAGCATCTTTTTTCCAAATAAGTGGGAGGATATGTATTTGTTTCAATAAGTTTGCTTTATTCATGAGAATAAGTGAATATTTACATATTGATATTTACATGATAAGAACTAGCATTGGATTACTTGGTCATCAGTCATCACAGTCATATTTTAATCTGTATCAATAAATAAAATCAATTTGAAAATTCAACATAACAGCTTTCTACTACATGTATATGAAAGTAAAATATATACGATATTTACGTTAAAAAAGCATTTTTTTAATTTTTGTCTGTCTGTCTGTTTGTTTTCTCCTTCTAATCTTTTTAACGGCTTGACAGATTTTTACTGGAACTCCACTGGACTGGCAGATAGCTGATGATATAAGGAGTAACTTGTTTCGACTATCTCTGCCATGCGGCGTTACCTACTGCGGGATTCAGCTAGTTGAAAATATAAAAAGCAAATTAATTGTAGTCGTCAAATTTCGTGAACTTACGAATACGAAATTTCATTGGTTTACACATTGAAACTATGTATTTATACTAATTTATGCTATTATTTATACATACGTAAAAATAAAATTGTATCTTGAAAATAAGTTGTTTATCAGACCTTCTAACAAGTAATGAAATATAAAAATAAATACTACTGCGTAATAATTTTTTCATTTATATGTAAAGTAACAATAGATTACAGAACCTAATATTACATATAGAAATTTACAGAACAATAGGGAATCTTTTTGATACAAAAACTAATAAATTATTTTAAAAAAACCGACTGCGTCGTTGAAGAACTGAAAGGGCAGAAAGAACTGAAGAGAAAACACTTTTTTTAAAATTTTAATGTACCTTTTGTTTCTCTCACGTCTAAGATGAATCTATTGACACCATTCACATCGAAAAACGACAAGCCGCTTAGGCTCTAGGGCGTACCAAAGAAATATACAAACATACACTCGAAAAACATAACCCTCCTTTTTTGCGTTCGGGTAAAGAGAATCTAAAGAGAGAATACTTCACGAAGCATCAAGCAACAGCGGTGTTTTCTTTTTGTATAAACTTTTTAACAAAATTGTTCAGCTGTTTTATAAGTCATACCTATTCCATTCAATAATAAGTACGTAAGTAAGTTTTTTTTTTAATTTTTAAAAAAAAAACTCAATTGTTACGGGTAAATTTTCATAGAATGGTCAACACTGGTCCGCCATTGTGATGTTTATGTTTTGTCTTTGTCTAATCACAGCGATCGCTTCTTCTTCTTTTGATGATATGGTAATCAGCCGGATCAGCTATTTCTGCCAATGTCAAGTATTTGAAGTCTTCAATTCTAAGTCTTCGAGTCTTCAAGTCTTCGTCGTGATGGAATTAATGATAAAAAAATATAAAAAATGTGGATGACATGAAATGGGAACCGTCTTTCGCAAAAACAAAAACGATCTCCCCACAGCGATGTCAATTGTTGTTGTTCTTGTAACGCTTGTAAGTAAGGTATGCATATATTTACTTTCAAATGTTTAATGGTTTCAAAGCTATATAATCATAGTTCAAAATTGTTAAATTTTTTGCGACTGTGGTAATGAAGTTTGCGCCCTTATAGGTATATCTTAATGGTTAAGATCCCTCAGTTTATAAAACCGAGAAAGACAGTCTAATCTCAATGTGCATTAGAATAGGTACTCGTATGAAACCAAGGACCTAATGAACAATGACCGGTATAGCGATGACCGTTCGAAACGTCGGGATTTAGAAGGTATCGTTGTCTTCTGAATGTTTTTGTCGCGGACAAGTCCAGTAATACAACAAAAAATTTAGGTAAAAAAATTTAGATGCATACGGTATTATTACTTAATTTTATTTATGACTATCTGAGCCCCGCGGTGTTATCCCCGGTTATAAATGTACCCTTATAACAATAACTGCGGATAACGCCGCTGCGCGCAACTTGTTTAAATACAGAAGGCTGAGTTACCTCTTATCATCAGCTATCTACCAGTAAAAGTCCCGTCAAAATCGTTCCAGCGGTGTCTGAGATTAACTGGGATAAACAGACAGACAGACAATTTTTTTTATAATTATGTTGTTTTTTTATGTCTTGTTTTTATATTTAATACTTTCGTATGCATTCCACGAAAAGCTGTTAATTTAAATTACAAATAAACACTTTATTTTTATTTATTTATATTGATTTAAATTGTTTTACATACGTACTTATAATTTATTCTTATTATGAAAATTATTATGTGTTTGCTGCTATTTTAAAATTACGAAACTGATTTAAGACGTTTTAAACGTGCATTTGAACTACCTACCTCAATAAAGGTTTGATTTATTTACACTAGTGTAACTTAATATGTATAGGCACTACACTAGCTAGCACCTACCTATAGGTATTAGCACTACGCTAGCTAGTACCTACTTATAGTTGCTGGCACTACACTAGCTAGTACTTACATATAGGCGCTGAGTTCATCGAATGAACGTGATGTTGAGGTCAATGACTTGGTTAAAAGTAAATGTTGTTGGTTTTTTCGTCGCATAAAACCAGTTTTATATAAAAACTAGGTATGTATAACGCAGTAAACCCGTATTGATATTATTGAAAAAACTTGATCAAAGTATGAGAACTACATAGAAGCTAGAAACAAAATATTATCACAACAATTTTGGCATTTTATCTACAAGATGGTAAAGATGTTATACCTAATAGGTGTTGTACACACTCCTTGTGCCGCGCATGTTGATAGAAGCACATACCCATTGAATGATTTTTAATTTTCTAACGATGTAATGTAATAATACCCAACATGTAACTATAGTATACGACTGGCGCAGGCATGCCTACCTTCTATAACGTATTTAATAGATAGATAAGTAATACTTAATCCGTATCTATTGTATAGTTCACGTCCGGTAATTGTGTTTCCAAAGTCCAGTTGTAACGAGGTACCTGTAGGTCAAAACGTTACAATGTTTTGTTTCTTAATGTAAATTGTCATAGGGTTTTCTGATTGTAATCTACGGCCCAGTCCTAAGGGTTTTCTCTCGGAGTTCTTCAACTGAATTGTCAAAAATCTTTGGTACTTATCATACCTATTTTACAAAACAATTACTTTTTAAGTACGTTTCTGTCCATTATGAGTTAATAAACAATGTTAATAATATCAATGTCATATTGTGGCATTGAAGAGTAAATATTATTATTGTCGTAATAAAATATGGTACGTATCTTTTTTTTTTATAATATGAATGTGACTTGGCCTTTCTGCTATCAAAAAAATACCATACTTGCTAGTGATAATTTTTGATTACAATATAAATGAGTTTACGTAACTACCTACTCAATAATGATTGCGCACATGAATGTTTACATTATGAAGTTAATCGTTTATTTAGATTTAATTTTATTTTGCAACAAATCGCTTTATGTGATAACTTTATTCTAGAACCAGTATTTCATATAGTGTGCTAATAGTTTTCAAATGCATAAATCAATACGACCTTCTTTTTTTGAAAGAAATTGTCACTCAACTTTATTAACGAAACGTGAAAACTTCTCCAAATGTTTTCACACTGGCATAAGGCTGTTTCTTTCTGTTTTAATTCGTCTCACGCAATGTCAATACTACCGTGCATCACCGCTAAATATATCACAATTGCTCCTCAAGTGAGACGGAGTTATATTTTTTAGCTTCATGGTAAAACTAAATAGCGGAGTGCAATGCAGGTTTACGTTTTACGATAATAATATTAATGAAGTAACGTAACATGCTCCCCAAATCTTGCCCTACAAGTTTAATCGAAATCGCAGGCCATCGGGAATCGTGTGCCTCTCACTTCTCTGAGTTTGATAGTTGTCGTATGACAACGGTCAGTATGAGATAAGATAATGACGTTGCCACAATATTATTATCCTACAGAACGGATTTCAAGTTGTGAGGAATAAAAATAGAAGTTATTATAATTCTAAGAAGTATTAAAGTGTTGTGTATAAAATGTGTGACAGTATGAGGTCAGATTTAAAAAAATAAATAATAGCATTAAATCACATTTTTATAATTGTTCTGTGTATATTCATAACTTTTACTTATCAGCAACATAAGACCTAACGGTATTTTAGAACGGTGCATTTTAATCTTAATTCGGCTTTAGACAACTATCATTTGGAGCCGCGTCTAGAGCATAAATTGCAATAAATATTAAGTAAGAGTACTTTGTGTAATAAACAAAAGATAGAGGTATTAAAGACTTATATATAATAAATTATTATACAGATATTGTTGACTACTCACTTCTATAGTGTACACCACATAACAACACGCACACATGAATACATGTTGTTTCCTAACAGTTTAACGCATGCCTAAATGGGCCTCCATTTGGACATAAACTTTGATAGAGGCGAACACCTGCGTACTCCCTACCTTGTTGCTCTATGGTTCGTCTACGCTTCAAAAACTCAAAAAGTTCTGCACCCATTGAGCTAATTTTGACACGATAACAACCCGCTTCATTTTTTATGTAGGTATATCTATTTTTTGCGTCAGAACGTGGCACAGCGAGACATACAGGCAGGGTACAGCACTTGGGCACGCCGTTAGTGCGGCGTTAAGACCCGTGATGGGGGATTGGCTCGAGAGGCGTCACGGGACCCTCTCAAGCCGACTGACACAGGTGATCACTGGAAAAAGATGCTTTGGAGATCACCTGTGTCTAATCCACAAAGAGCCAACGCCTGAGTGATCTCGTGGCAGCCATCAGGGGTTCTATCGCTCGGTAACATGATTTCGGCCATGTTGTGGAGCCAGAGCGCGTGGAACTCCGCCGTTTCTTCTGCGAGTAAGTTTTGCTTGCCAAGGAGGCGGCGGAGCGGGACCGGGAGAGTTCTAAACCTCTCCCGGTCCGCCAGGCTCGGGAACGGGCTCGGTACCGCAGACGACTCGAGCGCCGGAGATCACAAAATGATCTCCGTCCTCCATAAGCGCAAGCCTGGGGTTGACACATGACGCCATCTGTCGCCGTGTGCGCGTATTTCGCAGCTCTCGCGCCTACGTTTTGGGACAGCAACGTATAGATCGGGGCTTCCACACAGGAGGAGGCCATCTAGAAACAGTAGGTGACCCGAGGTACGTCGGGGTTCCAGGGTTTTCCTTCCTAGGGTGTGCCTGGTTCCCCGGCTCCTAGTACCCGCGAAGGCGTGCGGATTTAGTCGGTTCGGGTCCGACATGCCACCAGGAGGTGGTATCCGAGGGGAATTCCGCACGAGAAGGAAAAAAAGGCAGAGTACAGCACTTCAAATTAATCTTCTTTACATCGTGTAAAATGAAGTCGCTTTCACTGTTTATTCCTTTAATGTTTACAATACTCAACGGATTTTAATGCAGTTTTCGGCAATAGATAAAGTAATTCAAGAGGAAGGTATACATGTTTAATACATACATATTTTAGTAGAAAAAATCTGAAAATTTGAAAATTATTCTTCCCAAAAATCTGACTTCCGTAGAAAGCGTCATTGAAAAATAATAAATAATAATAAATAAATAAATATTTCAGACATCTAACACACAACGCCATCTAGTCACAAACTAAACAGAGCTTGTAATATGGGTACTAGACAACTGATATGAATATATAAATGCTTTTTTTTGTAAATACATACATACTATACATAGAAAACACCCAAACTCCGAAATAAATATTTGCAGATCATACGAACATTTGGCCCGACCCTGGATTCGAACCCAAGGCCTCATGGACAGCAGTCGCGTACGCTACCACTGCATCATCGAGGCAGTCAAATAGTATCATTTTCAAGTGGTATGCAAGTGTAGTGGCTATGGTTAGCAGTGGATTGCGATAGGCAGATAATGATGAAGGTATTACACTCGTGTGTATTTTAGAAGTGGTCGACTAGTTACGGTATAAGGTACTCAATAAGCAGACTGACATGGATTCTGGCGTATGCTTCAGAGCGTTTCACTTCTTGAAAACCACCCCAACCACCCCTTCATACGATGTGAAGTTTGGAACTTGTCAAAACTTCACATTGTATGAAGCACTGATTCCATAAAATTGTATTAACAATACATTCGACATTTTATAGCTATTTTCGCCATTCAAAGTAGCACTGCTCTTGTGAAGCCCTCATATTAATTTCCCATACTTATAATTTTAGGTAAAAGGGTTTTTTTAGGTATATAGCGCAAATAACAATGATAAATCAACAATAACTTTTCCATATATATGCAATATATCCTCAGAATAATAAGATATTTAAAGCATTATAAATATTAAACACACGTTGGAATTCAAAGAATGAAAATTAAGTGTTAATCGATTATTTTTTTTAGGTAATTAAATTAATTGGGTGTATTTATATAAATTAAATAAATAAATAAATAAATGAATATTTTCGGACATTTTAACACACAACGCCATCTAGTCCCAAACTAAGCAGAGCTTGTACTATGGGTACTAGACAACTGATATTAATACATATATACTTTTTTTATATAAAATATAAAATAAATAAATAGAAAACACCCAAACTCCGAAACCAATATTAGCAGATCATACAAATATTTGGTCCGACTCAGGAATCGAACCCGAGACCTCATGCACAGCAGTCGCATACGCTACCACTACGCTACCGAGGCAGTCAAATTGATTTGTTTTTACTTACCTCATGTACTTAATGCTTTATAATTAGTGAAAATTGTGACAAGATGCGAGGAGCGAATTTAAACGATTTTCCCGTAATCTGAATAGAATGACCATCGTTAGACCAAGTGAAGAACAAGAGCAATATAAATATTAATTTTTGTACCACGATATCAAAAGGTATCACTAAACAAACAGCTTCTCCACAAATAGATTATATACATTTGTATACATAGATAAATAGTGTAACTATTTATTTGTCTGTGACATTACCGAGTTTGTCCCGTATGACTTACACATAACCTACGATGATTTTTAGCATTAGTTCTGTGACTTACGATTGTTTAAATTGCCGAAGTGTGGGTAGTTTGTGTACAAGCACTAAATATCCCTTAATGGGTCAGCAGTCGCTTCCAGTTGAATAAAAATCAGACGACTAAACTATTCTCTGTAGCATTCTACAAAATAATATACAAGAAGTTACTACAAAAGTCAATTTATTTAAAATTATTCCATTTACTCGGACCGTTTTTAATAACCTATACCTATCTAGTTAAAACTAGATCGTCTATGTATTTTTCTCAACACGATTGGATTTAATATTTTCATTGCTATACAGGTCTAGGACCGAGCTTTTTTGTTGTCAGAAAAAAGTACAAATATTTTTTAGGATAAATTCACACCGCTTTCAAAACCTGTCCTAATTAAAACTGGAAATATGTTATTGAAAACTTCCGACAGATTGTAAAAACTTAGGTAGGTAGGTACAAGCTAGGTACTTATCTTTTTATCTTTAATTTTAAAAATAGAAAATGTGCATTATGATATACCTACTTCTATTCTATATTTTTATTATATTATAACAAGTAGAACAAACCAAGTTATTGCACAACAGCTATTTCAGTTAATTTTAGAATTTAATTTAAATTACAATTAAAAGTTTAAGTGGTCGCCACACCGCTTCCTACTGCGCCAAGTGTTGTGGCTTCAAATCCTACATGGGACAACACTTTGTGTGATCCATAAATTGTTGTTCCGAGTCTGAGTGAACTTTGTGTCCGTTTCATGTTTGTTTGTAAAGTACCCCGCGACACAGGAATGTATATACTAAATGCTGGAGTTGTCTTAAAAAAATCAATAAGTATCGATATAGATAATTACAATATATTTCTGTTCTGTAGGTTGGTTACTTGACATAATATATCTGTACTACAGTTACCTCACACCGGTGATCACAATTCTTTAACATAGTTATCGTATCAATTAGTACCCTTAGTAGCGTACACTCGTTGCTTGTGCAAGATGAGAGCAACTTATGAAATACATTTTAAATACCAAGTACTTGTTGGCTGAAGTGATAAGTAGACCATCACACCTACGGCACCCACTATTCATCCCGGGTCAACATTATTTTGTAGCAGAATTTGTGTATTTGGTTATTACCATTAATTTTATTAAAATACTAGCTTATGGCCGCGGCTCCGCTCGCGTGTACCTACCTAATTATGTCGGTTGCCGTTGTAATTCGTAGCTTTTGATAAGAATCATAGTATTTGGGAAATTTCATTATAATTGGTGCAGCCGTTTTTTTATGCTATAGGTGGCAAACGAGCAAACGTATCGCCCGATGGTAAGCGATTACCGCCGCCCATGAACACCCGTACCACCAGAGGCGTCACAAGTGCGTTGCCGCTCTTGGGGGATGGGGAGGGGGATGAGGGGAAGGGTTGGATTATGAGCCTCCAGTATCCTCACTCACTCGGTGAAACACAGCGCAGGCGCTGTTTCACACCGGTTTTCTGTGAGTTTTATGTACGTTGTGATGTTTAGCTGTTAAATGTAACAAATATACCTAATTACTTTCCCATCTGTCTATACATTAATCTATACATTTATAATTTATGGACTGCCCCCCGCGCTCCGCCAACGCGCTCACCGCGCCACACTCTCATGCTAGACGCTTAGTAACGCTTCATACAATTCAATTTAATCGCGATAACTTTTAAACTACTCGTCAGAATTACTTAGTGTAAAAGACTAAGTTCATTTAAATTAAACACTCAAAGCAAAAAATGTATCAATTTTGATAAGAATTTGATAAATACTTTTAAAATTTGCACATTATAACAAGTACTCATTATAAAAACAAAAGAAATCCAATTGCTTTAAATTAATTAACCGAAAAGAATAAAACAAGCATCTCAATACCTATATAAAATTCAAACGACTAATACATCGTTGTGAGCGCTATTTAAGATTTATATAGCCTATATCACTACCACGTTTCTAACGACACCCCAACATGTCAAAAACCGTCCAGCTTTTAGGGCTGTAGGGCGTGCCAAAGAAATGGACATGCATACCCGCATACATAAAAACGCTCGAAAAACTTACTCTCCACCTCGTGAAAAGTATCTAATTCAATTGTGTTTTTGGATCATTATATATGATATATTGACTTCCATATAAGAGTTAAATATAATTTGTTGCGGACTTTTACTTAGAACTATTTAAGACAAATAACTCCTAGTACCTACATTATTATCTTGTAACTCCAACAGTTTAGGCAGTGTATGTCAAGAGAATGCTTAAACGGCAGATATTTAGCCGACTTATTTGATACTTACCGCATACATACTTTATAGCATAGCATGACCAAATGATACAAAACCTTATGAAAATTGAAGCCTATGTGTGATTCTGATTTATAAGCTACATAACTGTAAAGTTTCATCTAAATGTATACAGTAGTTTTTGCGTGAAACAGTAACAAGCGTCCAAATCTCCATACATCCAAACATTCTCACAAACTTTTGCATTTATAATATTAGTAGAATAAAATTACTGAGATATAATACAACGAGGAATTAGTAAAATTAGATATATTTTTTTTTATTACGACCATACTTAAGTTTTTGTTAATACAAATACAAAAGCATGTTATACTGTCGGTTTCTGTTGCAATATAGCAATCGTTACGGGTAGTTGGAGCCTTGAAAAGTACGACAATAGTCGTTGTACAGAACTTTAATATCGGTCAGGACTTTTGCTCTGCAAGTCTGATATTAGCCGCTCTGTGTATAAAATCGAAGTTCATCCGTAGTAGACTTAAAAAGCCGACCTCAATCAAGTTTAGAAAAGGGTTCAGAGGAAAGAAGTTTAACTTATCTTGTCTAAATGTGAATAGGTACTTTAAGATCATTTAACAGTACCTAGAATCGTTATTTAAAAACTCTTTTATCGATCCCAAAGGACTTTGCGGTAACTGTTTTCAATAAGAAGTTAGTGTGAAATATCTGCATATTTTTTTTCTGGTTGGTATATACTTTACGGAAATAAGTAAGCGTCGTGCACAGCAAATTTACATGGACATACACTAACAATCCCCCACCCAAACTCCCACATAATTTCCTATCGATTTACGTTAGTATGTAGTTTATCTTATCAACTAGATTGACTAAGTTATCAACGTTAATGCATTAATGTGACTTGACAATTTTCGTAAGTTTTTTAAATACGTAATAATAAAATTGAACAGCCTTGACCATGCGTCCATGTTTTATATAGTCGAAGTAATCACATTCCTTCCATTCCACAAGCAAATATTTGCAGTCAGACGAGATAGGTAAATTCAGAAGTTGCGACACCAATATATCATTGGTATAGTCCGTACCAAACTATGGCGGTTCTGAAGTTAGAAGCACAACCAGGTGTGCGCAAGTACAGTTAATCGAAAATAATTAGATGGGTATATTTAAATAAAATATGAAATCTGTTATTACTTGTACTTATTTTATAGTAAGAATAATTTATGAAAATAAGAATGGTAAAACTGACAATATGTGAAACGGTTATTTCTAATTAAACTGGTTACATATATATTAATCATTTACTTATGTAGGTACCGCTGCATATGTTATTAAATGAGTGCAAATCGATTTAACGCAGGTGCATTCACAGTGCATTGTTTACTTCAGAAGAAAAATCAAGAACATGTTCTTACTTGATGCTAGTTGAACACTGTTATTACTGCGATTTTATAGTTGTAATAATAATTATTTTATCACTTTTTAAACTACTAAGTACCTACTACACCATTAGTGGATATTTAATAATACAATCGATTGAGAACTGTCCAGCATTTAGAGTTCCTAAAGATTTTGACTAACAAAATTCTAATTTTATTTTTATTAAAAATCAAAGTTAGGTAGGAGATTCCAATTGAAGTTTGTGATGTTGTTTTGTTTTGTTAAAAATTCTAAAGTGGCAGTGGGCTAGCCACATTTGCGAAGAACCGATAACCGTCGGGGTAAACAAGTTCTTGAGTGGACACCGCATCTCGGCAAACGTAGTGTAGGACGTCCGCAGGCCAGGTGAAGCGTTGATTTGCGCAGGACGGCTGGCAGGAGCTGGATGCGAGAAGCCATAGATCGAACTAAGTAACGTGAAATTGGAGAGGCCTATGTCCAGCAGTGGACTGCGATAGGCTGATGATGATAATGATGATGATGATGACAATTTTAAGTAACTATCTAAATAAAAAAAAAATAGGAAAAGTATATCCTTTCCTAAAATTTGTTTAGATATTGTTTTATTGAGAACACATAATAGATGATTTGTAGCTAACAAAGGAGTGCTGTATGTTTTAAAGCATAATTTTAAGTGACTATCATGTACTACTTCAGGCTGTTTTAAGTTGTACTAGTTGAGCCCCGCAATGTTTCCCGCGGTACAACAACACCCGCTGGTAACGCCGCGGATGCTACTTAACTATTTACAATCTTTAACTGTATTTTGCAACTTTAATAAAACACGGGCAAATACATAATATTAAATTACGCACTTAAACAAATTTATGTTTTTTAATATTAATATTGTAACTTAATTATAGTTATTCAAACAATGGAGTAATTTTATAAAAAAGTAAAAGTTAGGTAGGAGATACCAATTGAAGTTTGTGATGTTGTTTTGTTTTGTTTAAAATATCATCAAAGAAATGAAAAGTTCACTAAACTTATCTTATGTACTCTTACAAATTATGATCGATACGTTAGATAACTTAGAAGATTTCTCGGTTATCTACTATTAGAAAAGATAGATCCTTATTATTGTTAGCTTTTACACAAAACACGCCTATTTAAGACAATAATTATATTTGAAAATATATTTAAACACGTTAAAACAGTAGGTAAAGGACTTGCGATAAACCGACAAAGTATATCGGTCACCAGTCGCACTTGTTTGGCATGATACTCGTTTGTCGCTGGAAATTCTATATAAGGGGAAGCGCGCCCGCTAAAGCAGTATTTGTGTTCACAGCACGCGCTTCGACGCTCAAAGCACCACACTTCTCGCATATTACGCACGCTTAATAAAACACTAAAATGGCTTCAAGAGATCCTGCAACGGACCAACTTGTCAACTACAAGAAAACCCTTAAAGTAAGTTTCCAATTAGACCTAGAAAAGTAATCAGTGATAAGTGCAGTGAGAATATACTTACGAGATTGCATTATTTGTGCGCATTATACACATCATCATGTCAATACTTCTGATAAATACCTTCAACCGGAATTTACTTTGACACCCAAAGAATATATAATTTCTTGTTTTTCTACTGGCTAAGCTGTGCATTGTATGCTTATTAGTGTGTCCCACGTCATTAAATTGATCTTTGTACTTTTCGTTTTTATAATCATTCCATATAATTATCATACAAAGTTCTTGTATATTGTAGCATCGATTATTTTGTCAAAGGTTTGTGTATTGTGTTAAGAATTCAGTGACTCCAGAAAATCTAAATGCAAATATCTCATTTTATAATCTTTTTTGATGTTTACCTTGTAATGCACTGCGAATTAACATTGCTCCACTCACTTTTTTATGTGTAGGAATTGAATAAATTGTTAACTGTGTTAGTCATATATATTTTAAAGAAATAAGTGTGTAATAACCTTCAATAACATTGCAATCTTTATTTTATTTTCAGGACTCCCCTGGCTACATCACTACCAAATCTGGAGCACCGGTTGGAGTCAAAACTGCAATCCAAACTGTTGGTAAAAATGGCCCTGCTCTCCTCCAAGATGTTAATTTCCTTGATGAAATGTCATCCTTTGATAGGGAACGCATACCTGAGCGTGTGGTGCATGCCAAAGGAGCAGGAGCTTTTGGTTATTTTGAAGTGACACACGATATCACCAAATATAGTGCTGCAAAAATTTTTGAATCAATTGGAAAAAGAACTCCAATGGCTGTGAGGTTCTCTACTGTTGGCGGTGAAAGTGGTTCAGCTGATACAGTCCGTGACCCTAGAGGCTTTGCTCTAAAGTTCTACACCGATGATGGTAACTGGGATCTGGTAGGCAACAACACACCTATTTTCTTTATCAGAGATCCTACACTCTTCCCCAGCTTCATCCACACTCAAAAGAGAAATCCTGCAACTCACTTGAAAGATCCTGACATGTTTTGGGACTTTATTACTTTGAGACCAGAGACTGCACACCAGGTACTGTACCTCTTTGGTGATCGTGGTCTGCCTGATGGTTACAGGCACATGAATGGATATGGTTCTCACACATTTAAATTGGTTAATGCTCAAGGTGTAGCTCACTGGGTTAAGTTCCATCTTAAAACTAACCAGGGTGTGAAAAATTTGCCTGTTGAGAAAGCTAATGAATTGGCTGCTTCTGATCCTGACTATAGTATTAGAGATTTGTACAATGCAATTGCCAAGGGCGAAAGTCCATCCTGGAATATGTTCATTCAAGTTATGACTATGGCTCAAGCTGATAGTTGCAGTTTCAATCCATTTGACCTGACTAAGGTGTGGCCACATGGCGACTATCCTTTGATTCCTGTTGGTAAAATGGTGTTGAACAGTAACCCAAAGAATTACTTTGCTGAAGTAGAGCAGATTGCATTTAGTCCCGCTAACTTGGTGCCAGGTATTGAACCATCCCCTGACAAGATGTTACAGGGTCGTTTGTTCTCATACAGTGACACACACCGCCATCGTCTTGGAGCCAATTATTTGCAAATACCTGTAAACTGCCCATACCGTGTTACTGTATCCAACTATCAACGAGATGGCCCCCAAGCTATTGCCAACCAGGAAGGTTGCCCCAACTACTTCCCCAACTCATTCTCAGGGCCTCAGGAATGCCCACGCGCCCAACGCTTGCAGCCAAGGTATAACGTGACCGGCGATGTCGACAGATACGACAGTGGCCAGACTGAAGATAACTTCTCCCAAGCTACAGCACTGTACAAGAATGTGTTCGATGATGCCGAAAAGCAGCGCGTCGTCGAAAACATCGTTGGTCACCTTAAAGATGCTGCTGCTTTCATACAAGAAAGAGCCATCAAGATGTTCACTCAAGTTCATCCAGATTTAGGCAGCAAAATTGCTTCTGGTTTGGCTCCGTTCAAGAAGTACCATGCTAATTTGTAAAATGATCTTTGTGTAAGTGAAAGGTGCTGTTATATATTAGATACTAAGTGACAAGGTTTTTTATTAATAATACAATCTTGTAGGGAAACTTGGGTCTTATATAATATGTGAAGGGCTGTATGTCAAAATGCCATTATGTTCTAATATTTAATATGTTTTGTTTTATTGCATATCTGCACTACTGTTGTCACAAAATATTATGAGATCACTCGTCTCATTGTGTATGTACTTGTACTGAGGTACAGTACTAATATATTTTCATAGAAATAATAAATGTTTTGTATTCAATTTGCTTTTTAATAATATGACACTTTTTATGAGCTTTCTGTTATAGACACGATACTAGGTATATGACAGTTATTAATCTATATATATCAACATTTTATTTTATGTTCCTGTTGTTATTGCCACAATCGTTACTAGAGAGTTATAAAGGTTAATATATTACATTATGCACTTTAAATGTTGATAGTAAAATTTCTTGCAATCATGTTGGTTCACTATGTGGTACATCTGTTCATTATTATCATTCATCATTGTTACTTATTCATAACTAACATTGACTACTATTCAACTCACCTTTTCACTTTTAAACTTTGTTAATTATAAAACACAGTTATAGGTGTGTATGTCACCTATAAAATAAATATTACCTAAATGTAAATATCAATATTTAGTGAAATTATACCAAAATAGTGTTCTGAACCATTAAGGGAGCTGAGAAATTTATAGAAGTACTTTTTTCAGTGACAAATTTTTTTCAAGATAATGGGTTTTGCAACACTTCATAGGTTACTGAACATTATTCTACCTCTTAATACCTCTTCCTGTTCTCCCTGCTGAAATTAGGGTTTCTATTTGTCTATTTAAAGTACCTAGAACTAAATTTTTAACTCGAGTAAAGATTTCTTTTTCCTAATTAACACTTTCTCGGGCACACCTCTTGTGCTCTCACTGAATATTGGTGGTTGAGGCCGTCTACTGTACAGTATCGACGGACGCAGCGTGGCAGCAGCCTTGTCCGGAATCTCCCATGGGATTTGGAGGCGGCAGTGCTCGTCGAAGTTAATCGGGCAGGTGGCTAGCTTCCAGGTGGGTATCGGCATTCGGTCCCCACTAAAGAGGTACGCTAGAGATGGGTGCTCAGTCGTCGAGACACGATGTCTCTAGGTCCCGGCTCTGAAGTTGGTCATAGTTGAGTGGCAGGGAGGCAGCATGGGAACCTTTCCTTCCGACTGATGCAGTTCGCTGGAAAGGAATTGGGTCCTGCCTGTCACCACTGCGATGCAGTGAGGACTCTGCTCAGTACACGCTTGCAGTTTGTACCGTCTGTGGTTAAGTCGTCGGCGGTGGTGATGTGGCTTGTGAAGATTCAAAACTAGAGCCACTTTTATCCCCCGGCGTACAAAGACTGTTTATGTCTGTAACATCATTGCTTTTTTATGTTTTAGCTGTCAAAATGACTCTACCCTGATGGAAAGCATGAGCAGTATCCAAGAGTGATGGTCACTATCCTCAATACGAATAAGGACAATGCAGTGACATATGATCAAAGGTGGAATAAATGGGCTCTGTACGCTCAGTACAGTACATAGAAAATTTGCTAACACTATGGGCAATTCTCTCACGGAACCCATTTGTAACCGTTTTTCTGAAGACCCTTTAAGGTTACTTTTAAAATAGGTTTTCTGTATCTAAAGAGTTTTAATAAAAATATCTGTACAAATAAATAAAGTTGGAGAACGTGTTTGCAATATTAAAAAACCGCATTTTTTGAAATTTTGGTTTGTCTGTTTGTTTCGGCTAATCTCTAAAAAGGCTGGATCGATTTTCACTGAACTTAAAGTACATCATTAGCCCTACGTTTTAGAACCGCGGCGTAACTCGCGTCTACAACTATAATAGCGAAGAACAACGCGAGGTTCAGCTAATGTATTATGAAAACCAGGGTTTCCCCCACTCCCCTGCCCCAGGATATAGGTACGCCCATGCTCTTGATTCTGTACAAATACCACTTGCTGGAAGATTTATTAATTAACTTTTAAATCCGTTGTTTAAGAGTCATTACTATAGTAGGTATATATATTTGTTTGAGTCAATTCTGCGTTAGTCAAACTACATTGGTAGGTAACTTTAGTGATAAACGTAATATATCTTTTACAAAACCGAGATATGAAAACACAAAAATCGATGATGTCATTCGTTCCACTATTAAGCACCTAGGTACTCACCTACCGCTTGCTTTGCTTTATTGAGGACAAGATAATGGTATTACGCATTGCTGTGTATATTTGCATAATTATAAAATTTCCAGTTATTTTTATTTTTATAAATTTTTTTTTGCATAACTCATGTTTAAAGTAATTTATATAAAGGTTAATAAAAGGAGTCAAAGCAGTCATTAGTCATTAGGTATTCAACTGCGGCTTACTTATGTATTTTTAAAGCAAGTTTATACATAATTAGTTACTTATAGCTCATCTATTTCTTATAAGTATCATATTTTATGCTAAGTATCTTAAGTTAAATTGGAACAGAAATAATATCCCATGCTTCACTCTGACTACAATTAAAGAATTTTGTTATTACATTATTCTATATTTAGAGACATGAAATGCACTTCAAACATTGGTAGATATGATATATATGCCACACTTCTATTTGCACAAGTGTGTCTAAAGTAGTTACGCTTAATTATTTGGCCTCAATGAGCCTTCGGCTAATAGTAAGAACAGACAGACTTACTAAATAAAAAGGAGGAGGATGTATGTAGACAGCAAAATATGTTTAATTATTGTTAGTAAAACATAATTTTGAGAACATACGGTTGTTAAAATTATTTTCAAAACCGAACGCCTGGTAACTTTTACTGGCTAAATAGCGGGAGCAATGAAAAGGCGCTGTCTTAAAGTAGCTACGTTTAATTATTTGGCCTCGATGAGCCTTCGGCAAATAGTAGTAACAGACAGTGTTACTATATAAAAAGGAATAGGTAAGTAGAGATGTAGCTAAATATGTTTAATTATTGTTAGTAAAAAATAATTTTGAGAACATACGGCTCTTAAAATTAATTTTAAAACCGAACGCCTGGTAAGTTTTGCAGGCTATTCCGCGAAAGCAATGAAAAAGGCGCTTTCTTTATTTAATAACGATTGAATACAGATTAAGTTACTTCTTCTTTTGATGAGATAGCAACCACGTAATCAATTATTTTTGCCAATGTCAAGTATCTAATGTATTCAAATCTTAAGTCTTTCTTAATCTTAAGTCTTCGAGTCTTCAAGTCTTCGTCGCGATGCAATTAATAAAAAAGTGGATGAGATTAAATGGGGACAGTCTTTCCTGAAGTTACTCCTTTCAGTCATTTGATTTTCAGTTGCTTATTCTGACTGTCAGACTGCTTATTGATTTAGTCATGTCATCTTAGTGTAATATCTTTTCAAGATTTTAAAGCACTAGCATCCTATCTTTTCAGTGTCTATATAACTGAAATGTCTGTTGGAAATCATCTTCAATGCTTGTTAAGAAATCCTGTAAGGCTGTAAGTATGTTGTGCTAGAGCCTAGAGAGTATTGTCTGTTGAGAGAAACATGTAGAGAAATGTTTGAATCCATAACGTAAGTGACCACGGGCGTACCCAGCATTTACTCAGGGGTGTGGCAAAATTAAGTTTAAGAAACTAGATAAATGATTGACATTTAATGTACGAAGTTACTAGAACTAGCCCTTTCCCCTCGCCCCCTTACTAGGTAGGTAAATTTCATTAATTTTTTCTTCCAAAACCCTTCTCCTACAAAAACTGATTATTTTTCATGCACAGATTATGCAGAGGTCGACAAGTCCATTTTCTGTCATTGATAATCGTAGTCAAGATTTTTTCTTAGCGTTAAGTACGCAAGAAACGAAGAAAAAAAAATTAAAAATGCCCAAATTTAATGTGTCAAGTTAGTGCTTAATACGTTTTTTTGTATCAAGTTTTAATATCATTGCTGTTCTGACTCAGAACTCATTGGGATCTGAGTTCTGAGTCTCACTTTCATTGGTCACTAACATTGGACCACCTGAATTTATCGGCTATACATTCCAAAATTGTGAGGGTTAGTCTAACCAGCTTGGCCACGTTTATATATGTATATAAACGTGGCCAAGCTGGTTAGACTAGCTAGAAAAAAATATCGTCAAATATCGGTTTATTGGTCAGTTGTTAATAAGTTATAAGCAGGTACATGTGGCCGATATATGTATTTTTCGAAAGCGTCTACATAGTTTTAAAATTGCATATGTATAATTAAAAAAGTATTTATATCAGTTGCCTAGCCTATAACACAAGTTCACCTTGGCTTGGGACTAAATGGCGTGTGTTAGATGTCGGAAATATTAATTATTATTATTAGTTACATTGAAGAATTTATGAAAAATTTAACTCATATCGGCATTGTTGATCATAGGCCTTTCCTTTGATAGGAGGTTTTGGTCCCTTCTAAAACCTAAGACATAACTAACAGACACAAACAATTGACTTGATGAAAAAATCCAACTATATGCGATTAATTTTCGCTCTCTCGATCCGATATCTGACCGCCAAATGAATCAGCTCAGACCGTCAGTGTCAGACGACACCGAAGGTCTGAGCTGATTCATTGAATTGAGCTTATCCATTCATTATAGAATAATGGTTATATAATCAATTCTATCCTACACAGTTGATTATTTAAAAGATCTAATGTAGTCTTTGAATTACCTATTCGATTCCTAAAATTTTACAATTTCTTGCACAATTTTCAAAACTTTCTCTCAATAAGTAACTTGCTACTCTTAGAATTACCTTCCCTTCCCTCCTTCCCACGATGCTGCTTTACCTCAGTCGAACCTAACCCACTCTGATGAAAGTTCCTCTGGGCCCCCACCAGAGCATTCGATATGAGGGGGACATGAGTGAATAAACTTTCACGCTGATCAGTGGCATATTATAAAGCTATTTATATCGCCGAAGCCAGATCTCTTCGTCTTTCAGGAGGGACCGCTAAAGCACAAAAAGATGTAAACAAACAAACAAACAACAACCCATAATGTCCCACTGCTGGGCTCGGGTCTCCTCTCAGGAGAGGGTTAAAGCCATACGTCCCCACGCTGGCCAAGTGCGGGTTGGGGACTGGCAAGAATACGTTGTGGCTACGTAAATCTTGCCGTTGGATGTTTTTAAGCCGCCCGAAGGCCTCCAACTAAGCTTCACGACTGTTATCGTGTGATAAGAACCGGGACCGACTGCTTAACGTGACCTCCGAATCACGGAGACGCTCATGGTAACATGCTACCAGCGGTCACCCATCCAGGTACTGACCGCGCCATCGTTGCTTACCCTCGATGATTGTTTCTAATCACCGAGTGCAACTGGGCTATGAGCGCCTCACGCCTCAAAAAGATGTAACCACCAAGAATTTAACTCGATTGTATTGTCGAATCTAATATATATTAAATTCTTATGTCACGTTATTGTCATGAACTCCGAAACCATCTACATAACATATTTTCATGTTTTTTATGTTTCTTGTACTGGCAGGATAGTTAACATCATGTTTAGATCAACAGGACCCAAGCATTATTGAAAAGTTAATTAAAAGTACAGACGAAGTTGAGTTGGTCAGTCAGTTATTTAAACTAGTCGTTCATTCATTTTTTAGCTTTCTGCATTTGTTCTCCACATAAAGTTAAATGTGCCAAAGCAAAAAGTTAACTGTGGTAACTTAACTGAGGAAATTCTCCTCCGTTCAAAGAATTTTTGTAAAAAGAGGATCTTTAGAATAAGTAAATATTTATGAATTATTTTTTACTTAATTTATAAAAAAAAGGATCAGTTACTCGCGTATTGTTACCAATATATTAAATATTTAAAATAATAAATAGCCAGGTTATTGACATTGTACAACCCTAGCAAAAACCAAAAATTTGTCTTAACTTTTAATTTCTACGGGGTTTGGATAGTATCAAGACAAATGCTCTGACACGTTAATTTACTATCAAAAAAAGTTTTAATTTTTGTAGGTACTTTCCCTCACTAGTTACGCATTTTATCCACCTTTCCGGAAGCTTTTTGATGTCGATAACGACGAATTCCTTTGGCAACTTGAAACTTGGACAGCCATGTGCGCACGAACTTCTCTACCTCGTCATCAGTGTTAAATCTTTGACCTCCGAGGACCGAGAACATTCATAGTACGGTCCTCCAAAATTAGTTGTTCTACGCGGTAAATGTTGTCTGATATGAGTCTGGTTCCTGGTCGACGATCATGCGGCTTATTCTTGACGGCTTCGCGACCATTCTTGAATGCTTTGGTCCATTTAAACGCACAGCTCTAAACGCAAAAAAATCCGTGTTTTTAACGTCTTCCAACATTAAAAACGAATGATAATACTTTGCGCAACGGCGGTTGGCACTTGATGTTCACTGATGGTCGTAGCACGAGCGTGAAACGTGGGCTCCTGACGAAAACTACGTTACACTGTTTATATGGAACCCGGCTGTCACATACTCAAGCCATGACCTTTAAAAAAGCGTTTGTCTCCAACAAATTTGAACCGCCTTAGTATTATGATATTTTTCTTGTATACAGGGCAGTAGTTGACCTCAATAGATATTTAAATTTTCCAAATACAGTTTATTACTAGAGAGTAAAAATTAAGAACGAAAAAAAATAAAATATTTATATCTCTGGTTTATTGATATTATTAAAATTTTATGCAATTTGTAAAGGCGTAGGTCAACAATTTTTAATTGCTTTACTTATTAATTCAAATTATTTCTTAACCTTATCCGGGTATTTTCTATGAAACTTTTGTCCGATTTGATTAATCATGTTTGTCACTCCAGAGTTTTACTCCAGCGTTTTAAATGATTAGTTTCCACTGCCATAATCGCCTAATGGTGCAATATAGAATAGGGCAGAACAAGAGAAATATTTTTTAAGTGCTGTGACTTATACATATTTTGATTTTATGCTTTAGATAAAGAATCATTCTTTTATTTACACTTTGTTTTTCAAGGGCTCGTCTCATGAAATATGACATAACGCACCTTCATTTCCGACACTTTGGAATTTCTGTTCATTTAACCAAGAAATCTTATGCTTAGTCCAACACTCTTCATAGAGTGGTCGTGGCAGTTGAGGGACAGTGTTGCGGCCCGCCGACGCCGATTTGTTTCGGCGCTGCTACATGTCTTGCGATGTCCTTCACTCATTGTACTGCAATCGATTTCGTCATAGTTTTAATAAGATCGATCCATGGGATCGGACCGCAAGGATCGATTGTGATCTCGTGCCCTCCACACGGTCTTGTACGACAATTCTTTTCATCGAGTCCTCTTTTCTAGAGATGTGCCCAAAGATTATCAGTATTTACAACTACATAGTTGACGATAACATATTTCTTATGTAAAGCTCTTTTAGGATAGAATTATTTGAGCAGAACGCTGTCCATAGTCTCTTTAACAGTCGCATTCAGCACCACATCTTTTAAGCATAGATTTTATGGTGACCTCCATTTCTAAATGACCAGGTTTCAGCCAGCAGACAAACCTTTGTGTTTTTGTTTATTCTCTTGCTTTTCCAAATCTTCCCCAATTCTTTTACTGTAGACCACCTGTTGCTCTACTGTTATCAAGAAATAATAAGAAGTCAGTTTTGACTATTTGTTAAAAATCATCTTGTAACGAAAGAATGTTAGATACATATTTTGTAGCAGTAGTAATTATTGTAACGAAAAAAAGATATTCCAGAACAACGTTCGAGACGTCTAAATATCGGAAAGTTCTTGTTGATTTCTTCAGCCATAGAATAATGAACTTTACTCTAATAAGCATAAAATCGAATATGGATTGATTGTCGTGCATTTGACTTGTTTATATTTCGCGGAAAGGTTATGTTCGGAATGTTTTATGGGTGTTACATCGTTGCGGAATTGACTACAACGACCCAGTTGCTGTCGCGTCATACATAAAAAGGCACTTCGTCGAGAGCAGTTCAGTTCAGTTTGAGCTACAATGTGAAAAATCTTGGATTGTTATCATATATTAACCCAGCGATCTCGGTGACAATTAAGAATTATTATTCGAAGTAATATTGTGATTGCAGAAGTGTTTTTAATAAAGTCTCTTTTACACATCAGAAGGTTTATTTCTCAAATCCATCAAACGCTAACACGTACCATTATTATATCTTTGTAAAGTGATATTGGTGCTATTAAAATTGACGTAGACTGTGGGAAAAATAAGAGCTTTAATTCACAGACTTTTAACAGATACCCTTGCCTACATCATGAGTTTGTTATATCATTGCAGATGTGAATAAAAACCTCAGATACTTGTCGCACTGTATTATATTACAAGTCGTTATTACTAGAACGTTCGGGAAAGTTCAACGATTTTTCGTAATGACGGGATTCGAGAACGCGGCGTTAAATGTTAAACAAACCAACCGGGCGACAATCTATATTTGATGCTTTGCATTTCCCCACAATTCATTGTTCTGTGCGTCAAAAAACTAACTAAAACTTTCACTGCGTTTAGCCTTTGTCAAGTCTTTTTCTGAAATGTTCTTTCTATATACAATCATTTGGTACACAAGGTTATCATTTGGTACATTCGTAGTGAAAGTAATCACTGTAGTGAAAACTATCGGACAACTTTCGAATCCAAAAGTAGCGAAATAATGACTACAAACATATTAGACACCATCATCACTTAGAGAAAATTTTAATATTTTGTAATAATGCCAGTCTGAGCTGCAAAACTTTATTTTTAAATACAATTATACAATTAAGACTACGAAAGCTTAGTTGTAGCTGTATATTTTTGACCGTGGGAGAGCCAGATACCACGGCCTCACAGAAAACCGGTGTGAAACAGCGCCGGCGCTGTGTTTTACTGATTGAGTGAGGATACCGGAGGCCCATAATCCAACCCTTCCCCTAATCCCCCTTCCCATCAGGCGATACGTGTGCTCGTTTGCCCCCTATAACATAAAAAATAAAATAAAAAATAGGTATATATTTTTTAAATGATTTGTAAGAATACCAAAATAGCGATAAAAGACATGAAAGGCACTTTGTTCTGAAAGAGTTGCCAGCCCTTCTGATATGTTTGCTCTCAACCAAGTTTTTCCACGCCTTTTGATAGAAAATGATCTCTTCGACATCGGCTTGCATGTAGAAAGGGCGGGCTGCTGGATGCCATTATTTTGTAATTTTTTAGAAGATTCTTCTATTCGATGTACGGCATTGATAGGAGTCGGGCAGAGGAACCGGTGAAAAGGTATGAACCTTTCCTTAGGACTGCATGTGCAAAAACCAAACCATAGGGACTGCTTAACTCTAAATAAATAAGTTATTGAGCACACTAGACCATCAATTTTCTTTTAGTTTACCAATTGGAGGACTTTTTATATTTGAACACAACAATTTTGTTTACATCTATTCCACCTCTATAATTTTAACCAATAAGGAGTATTGACATGACTTGGAATAAAGCCTCTGAAGGTCCGTTCGTCTTATGCTTTGTTTTCTTTGTGAATAAAAAGGATGACGGTTGTATATGACAGTACATATTAATCTATAATGATATAAAATACTTTGGAGTATTTTATTTTTATTTAGTTTATAATGTTGTATTATTTTTATATCCTTTTATACACAGTATAACTTTAATTTAATTAGAAAATTATTTTTTTGGAACTAGAAAACCTGTTTATTGCTTTTGCCGGTTATATTCCGATTGAGGAACGCATTAGCATTATATTATTTATACGTTAACCTGCAAAATCTACTGCATTTACATTTTGGCACTGGTAAGTGTATGTGCGCTTATTTAGAATCGTCTCCATGTCATCGAAATGATTTGTAAACGATGTCAACGTTCACTTAGAAGCAATGAAGGACTTAAATGTGGGATATGTGAGCCCTGCTCCCATATGCGTTGTGCTAATAGTCTAGGAAAAGAGCTTCGTGACAATGGTGATAAAGGTTATCGGTGGAAGTGCAGTTTGTGTCAAAGTTATGTGAGTAATTTGCATAGCAGCGGATCAGAATCAAGCAGAGACAAAAACAATGAGAGTTTGATGCAAATTATAAGCGCTTTAAACGAAAAGGTTGAAATGGTAAATAAAATACAATTGCCAAAATTAAATAGCAACCTTGCGAATATTAAATCTGTAGCAGATCGCATAGCAAACCAGAATGAATACATATTGAGAAAAATAGACAAAATGGATGAAGCAAGGAAAAGTGAAAAAGTAGTATTGAATGTTTCAACTAATAGATATCGCAAGAGAAGTGTAAATCTTGCGCCAAGATTGGTTAGTATGGCGGGTAATAATGATGTTCCAGTATCATTTCCAGAGAAGACTGTGCGATACCGAACACGAAGGAGATCGTACCTATTGCTAAAAATATTTAAAATATTAAACAAAAAAATGAGTAAAACAAATAAAGTTAGTAGCCCAAGAAAATTGTAGTGGAACCAGTAACAATCTGTTTCTAAATAAAATGTATCCAAATTATCTCGTAGTTACTTAGTTTCTAACAAAAAATCATGGAATATAAAGCCATTCGTTATCAAACCTGTCCATCAATCAGTAAATTCAAAAGATGTTTCAGTGTGAGAATAAGGGCCCTGGTTACACGTAGAGGAAACTGCGTGCCTTGCAGCTTTGTACGCATCTTAGAACTTAGGCCTCCTCTCCCATTGTCATTTCACCCGGTCCCGTACCGTCGCTATCTAATTAACCTTAGGTTATCCACGGATGTTATCGACCCATTTTGTAGCGGTCTTTCTTTCTCGCGAACTAATCCGTTTGGTCCGAAGATAATTAGCATCGGATAGGAATAAGAACAAATTAAGGAGCTATGGTTATTGTGACATTTGGTAGTGAATGAGGTACATTTATACAAGTCGTCATATAGGCAGCATTTTCTTATATTTTGGAACATAATTGCTTGTTAGATTTGCTCTGGATCACGTTATGATTAATGATTTCGTGGCCCATTTATTTCTTGTGACCAATAAAAAGTAGGGAAGAGACAAGATTCCATCACTTCATCATACCTGATGAGGCTGGATGCACCATAATTTAGTTTCGACTCAAAATCCTGGTAGCACTCATTATTTTCTATCAGCTATGGGTTTACATTTCATAAAAATTTCTGTTCGTATATTTTTAAATGAGTAAAAAACATATTTTCAAACATAATAACAAAAAATACTGTGTTGGGTACATATTATTTGGTTCAAAACATTACATAATCTATTTGCATACGAGATTAAATTTAATACGTCATTTTCAATTAATTAGAGGTTGAAGGAGGCTATCGGAGGTCATCATCTGTCCTATAAAAATATTGGGTACAAAACACTTCAAATTGAAGGTTATTAGTGAAATTAAATATATATCGTTAAGTTATATGATAACATATCGGTTATTCTGTGATATTAATCTATTTAAATCAGCAAGACCTCCGCCTTTTTATATATTTGATGTATTTACAAGATAAGGTTCCCCGACCTTATTTATTGACAAAACTTGTATGCCTGAGTGTTATTAGTAAATGTAGCTATATACCAATATAACATACCAGAACTTAAAATAGAGTTATACTGAACCAGTTGAATCCTATCCCTTTTTTGTAACTGATTGAGTAGAGATGATTCTTATAAAAAAAACTTTACTAATCACCAACTTCCTGCTGAATGTAGTTTAATACAAAACTAGCGTTTATAAATTTTTGAGCATTGGTATAATCTGCCTTAACTTTTATTTAGTTTAAAATACATGAGTCGGATGTGAAATGTATAATGCATGCACAGAGAAACTATCAGCTTTTGTAACGTATGGCCATCATGGGCTATAACATGAAAAAGTAGCTTTAATGCAGATTGATGTGTTCATTAACTATACCAAATATTTGTAAGTGGTATCCACAGTAAGAGGCGCTCATGGCCCAGTTGCACTCGGTGATTAGAAACAATCACCGAGGTTAAGCAACGATGGCGCGGTCAGTACTTGGATGGGTGACTGCTAGTGGCATGTTACCATGAGCGTCTCCGTGATTTAAGCACGTTAAGCAGTCGGTCCCGGTTGTAATGTATGTATCATGTATGTATGTTCATCTGTTCCCTCATAGCTCCTTAACTACTTGTTATAACTAGACAAATAAGGTATCATTAGAAGTCTTGATTGTCCGCTGGTTATAGGGTATATGGCGTGTCGCTGAATCTAATGTGTCGCCCTTTATACGATAACAGTCGTGAAGCTTAGTTGGAGGCCTTCAGGCGGCTTAAAAACATCCAACGGCAAGATTTACGTAGCCACAACGTATTCTTGCCAGTCCCCAACCCGCACTTGGCCAGCGTAGGGATGTATGGCCTTAACCCTCTCCTGAGAGGAGACCCGAGCCCAGCAGTGGGACATTATGGGTTGTTGTTGTATCCACAGTAACAGATTTCTTTATTTCATTTATCTAAATGCTTAATTAGTAACGAGTAAGAGGCTATCGACACTAATTAAAATACTTAGTTGCCAGAATTCACATGCATGGCTATTTGTAATATTCTGCAGATTGCTTCTTACTACGACAAAGCCAAACGATTATAATTTTGATAGGCCATGTATGTATGTTCATCTGTTCCCTCATAGCTCCTTAACTACTTGTTATAACTAGACAAATAAGGTATCATTAGAAGAGTCTTGATTGTCCGCTGGTTATAGGTTATATAGCGTGTCGCTGAATCTAATGTGTCGCCCTTTAGCGATCATAAAGTACGTACTGTGCTAAAATATAAATTTGAAATAAATATATCAAGTTTGGTATTATTGGAAAGGGCGTTACTTATGTATTTCAAAGATTATCGAATAAATACAGACCTACGTCCTTAACCCTCTTCTGAGAGGAGACCCGAGCCTAGCAGTGCGACGTTATGGGTTGTTGATTGATGATTTTACAACGGCGCCATAACATTTTAAATAAATAAAAGTAAAAATTAAAACCCAACTACGACAAAAAACGACGCTGAAAAAGTGTGAAATAAGATTTTCAAGACACTGGATTAAATAACATTACTGAAGAAGTAAGATAATCGACACAAAGACTCTACCAAGATGCCTTTTTTGTAAGTAATCCATGTTGTATAATGTGTGAATAACAGTATTTCTTGATGTCTAATATGTCTATGCTCTTGTAATAGCCCCTCTACCTTGATGACCTTTCATGAGTTACTGCAGAGTCCCCAAAAGCAGCTTGTAAATTTTCTTGAGATTCCTTGAAGTTTAACCCTTGTTTACAATCATAGGAAATCATGGCCCGAAAAGCTTCCCGCGAATCGTCCCTTGTTGCAAACAAAAGAAGAGTCACAGATAGACTTTAAACATATTAAAAAAAAACTACAAACAGTGATTTTAAAAAAGGAGGTTTGTGTTGAAATGAGGCGACAATCCAAAATATTTTTGTGAAAGAATAAATTGTCTTTATTCTAAGGCTATCAATTTTTGGAACAACCTAGGTATGCCCGATACGATACATAAAGTTGCATTAAACAAAAACTAGTCACACTGTAACGAATTATCAAGTTTAAGTATGGATTTATGCATGTAATGCAAATTAGAAATAGGTAATACTTAGTTTTCCGTTAATTAGTTTGTAAATGTATATATGCTAATCAATAGGAAAGAGAATGGCATGAAAAATCATTATAGCTTGTGGGAGCAAAGAACCTATTATGAAGATTAAAAGGAAAATAAGAATTGTTTTGTTTACCTCTCGTGAGTTATTCAGTTTTCTTAATAAACTGGCGAGCATAAAAATCAGGCCACCTTCTAAATTTGAACCTACGGTTTGTTTATTTCGTTTCTTTAGTTTCTAAACTTGAAAGTTAGGAACTAAAAAAATGTGATCATCAGAAAAAACGCGCCATTGCAGTATTTTTCTGAGGTAGAGAGTAGAAATAAAATCTTTGATTCATTTTTTATTCGTTGTTTACGATATTTGCAAGTACCGTCATCATTAACCTACCCAGTTTACGCAGCGTTATAGCACTCATGCATGTGAAGTTAGTCGTTTCACTGTCCAATATGTTTACAAAAGATATCTGGAGACTGGTGGCTACATCAGGTGAACTAGATCAGGTCACCAAAGGAAGACAACCGAGAGAGATGATAGATTTATTGTCTTCACAAGTTTAAGACATCGTCACCACTCCGCTGCTGAAGTGCAGCATACACTCAGTGAATTCCGCAATGTTAATGTTAGTGAATGGACAGTAAGAAGAAAGCTTAACGAACAAGGTTTAAAACCCTATAGACCTACAACCGGCGCTAAACTTACCGTAGCTCACAAAGCAACGAGGTAACAATTTGCCCGTGGGCACCGAGATTGGACATAAGCGCCTTGGGGTCAGGTACTCTTCTCAGATGAGTCACGTATGTGTCTTTATGGTGTTGATGGTCGTAAAATAGTATACCGCCGCAGTGGAGAACGGTATGCACAATGTGCTATATCGGAAAAAGTAAGCTTTGAAGGTGGTTCAGTATTGTTTTGGGGGGACAAGTTTGGAGGCTCGCACAGAGCTGGTGATTCTGGAAGGTTCTGTTACTGTTTTGTCGTACATCACAGACATTCTGAGTGATCATGTAGTGCCATACTCAGGATTTATTGGTGATAATTTCACTTTGATGCACGATAATGCTCGTTCCCATACCGCGCTATGCATCGGTTCTGGACTGACCAGCCAGGAGTCCAGACCCAGTAGAACATCTCTTGGATGAACTCAAACAGACAACGGGAACCAGCACCAATAAACTTGGCGCAGCTGAAAACAATATCCCACAGTCTACCATAAAAAAGCTGATAATGTCAATGAGTAAAAGGTTGGTGTGAGTAATCAAAGCCAGAGAAGGCAATATCTCCTACTAGTGTATATAAATCCGGCCGAAAATGAATGCAAAATTACAATTATCAAAGATCCCTAGTTTACCATTTTCATATTTTTTTTTAGTTTATGGTGTATATGTCGAAATAAACATGTGGTTCAAATCAAATAAAATTCATTTTACTTAGAAATTGTTAAATAATTGAAATAATATCTAATTAAGTCGAACGTAGTTCATAAAAAAATATTAGGGCATTTTTTCAAGTGGCCTAATTTTTATGCTCGCAAGTTTAGATACCTACAATAAAGGTGCTTGTAGGAAAAGCCACGAGTGACTAAATGGACATACCTCGCTGTTGAACGCTCGCCAGTATCATATCATAAAACCACGAGACCCGTGCGTTTGTTTTCATTTCGTTTTGGTTTTCGTAGCGGTACGATCATCTCGATTCGATAATTCGGAACGGGTTTAATTTTAGTTAGTTAACACTTTAGTTGAAATGTGGAGATCAACATTATTAGTAATAGTTTTGACAATAGTAAGTTATGTGAGAAGCGAGAATCAGCCCACGGTGGAAACGTCACTGGGTGAATTAAAGGGGTACTATATGCAAACTAGAGGAGGAAGACAGGTGGCTGCCTTCACAGCGATACCATACGCGGTCCCACCAGTCGGTGAACTCAGATTTAAGGTACGTTAACTTATCAATCAAGCAATAATATACGTAATAATAAATTAAAAGGTTAAGAGCAGAGATCATGGGCGAAATCGTTTTTTCGGGTGGTATATATGTGTACCTATTAACTCACTGTCTTTTACATTTCTGAATAAGATTTGAATTTATAGTTCACTTATTTCACTTTGATGCGATTTTCATATTTCTTTAATAAAATAAATGTGTATATCATTGACACAATGCAAACAAAATATTAATACACACGCTGGCGTAATATTTGAATTAGGATATTATTTACAAGTGAATAACTGTAATTCTTTATATTATTAAGAATATTCTTATGTCGCTATCAGGTATAATATAGGTACTAGTCATTATCGGCCTCAATTCAACTCCATTGAATTTGAAACAGATAACCACTTAAATTACGATAAATATGATAAGGTATATTACTGGGGAGAGTTTTAAGATAAAGCGACTTTACTGCTTTAGAAACAAAACATGTTAACTGCTTGCTGCTACCTGTGTTTCTTAGTTCCAGAAGACGTATTTGGTGCTATACACTTAGATAAATGATGCTTGGAATGATAAACTATGGCAATAATATTATAAAAGCGAAAGTCTGTGTGGATGTTTGATATGCTGAATTGATCTGGATGGACTGAGATAGATTATAGTCTAAGTAATCCGGAAAAGCATATAAACTACTTTTGATCACGAAACATGCAGTATTCACGTAGGATGGTCATCCTACGTGAATACTGCATATTTTTACAACAACATTTTTGGTACAACAAATACCGCGGGTAAAGCAACGGAGCGCAACTAGTTACTCTTCAATTATCATTAAGTGCAACACGAAAAAATGCCTAGTATTGTGAAATATAGATGAAATAACAGGTTATAATATGGTTATTGGTAGGCATTTATCTGCCATGCTTTGTGCTTGTGAGAATATTGAAGATTAATTATCAATACAAATGGTGGAGCCTCCGGCTTATTGATTTACATATATTATATATTATAATATGTATTAGATTACCATCCAGTAGAAGTAATCTCGTTTTTAATAGTATAAATAACTGGTAAGTTTTTAACGCATTGAAGGCGTAGGTATTTAAAGTACAAAAATTGTCATTTGGATGTTTAGGTGCTTACTTCCAGATAAGTAGGTTCATTATCCAAGAGAATAAGCGTTTGTCATTTCTTTCATGATGTTTATTTTGTTTGATAGTAATAGTTTTCATTTAAAAATGTTTTTAATTTGATTAAAGTTAGTTTTAGAGTCTATTAGTAACGCGGATTATGAATTATTTGAGTGTACGTAGGTACGTTATCTTTCGTTACCTACCTTGAATGCTTTTGGGTCTTGTTGTTGTTTTTATTAAGAAAAAAAATAAAATCTAAAGGCTACAGTATAGTTTTATAATTGTTACTTGATTTTCACACACAAAGACAAAGAGGTGATTAAGAGAGCAAACCATGCAGTACAGTACTACAGGGAAGGAAAAATTTGAAATAAATCCTACTCAAATCTGGCTGGCCAGTGTGGTTTGGTAGGCCAAAACCTCCTTTCTTAGGAGATTGCTATCCAACACTGGCCTGCTGAAGACAGACGACGATGACGATTTAAAGATATTGCCTAAATGACTCTCCTCTGCCTGATAGAAAGCATGAATAGAATCCAAGAGAGAAGGTCACCACTCTCAATGCGTACTTTGACAATGCAGCATGGTGACACATACAATAGCGATCTAGTGATATGCTTTTTCACGCCCTTCTAAAGGGCCTGAGATCATAGTGGGAGGGACACACGTGAGCTGTTAGTGAGTGCCAGGTTTTAGCCGCTGAGCACAAGAAGGAAGAACCGAAAGTTGAGTTCGAGAGCGTGTGTTTTACTGTGCTCCTAACTCTAATTATACACACATGTAGGACAGCACAGGACCGGTAATTGTGGGGAGGCTTGAAGAAGGCTTATGTGTAGTATTAAAATCTATCTTTTACCAGCTAAAATTTTGTCCCATTCATGAAATAGCGAGTAAGGCTGTGGTTGAACGCAATTAAATTAAGAGGGGAAGACAGGTTTCAAGAAAAGTTTTGGAGGTCTGATGGTGTTCCACGTAAAAAATCGAAGTTCAGCTGTATCATATATATAATTTCGGCAAAAAGCTGGTAAGTAGAAAAGGTAATAGAAGAAAGAAATATTGCTTATATGGATGTATTGGAGAGTTCAAGAGTGATGTATTGATTGAGCTGCTCCAAGTTGTTTATGTGTAATGTAGCTTTTTTGAAGTAATAACGTCTTATGGGAGGGTAAAACGCTTATTTACGTGACGCGTTACGACACCAGTCTGTTTGGCTTCCCTTTCTGTCACACATACGGCAGCGGTTAGCAGGCTCTCCTCTTTTGAATAGTAGTCATTCAACTTAGGTTAGTGTAAGTTATCACTTCTGTCGGGCGTCCCGAGACGCACACGTTTTTTTTGTTGAGGGTAAGAACAAACTTCTCTCAAACTCTCCAACTGCGATCCCTGTGATTTCAGATCTTCATCGAATAGACACCACGCCTAATCGTCCCAATTTCGGGCGCATACCTGTAGTTTACAGTAGCTTTTGACTGTCCGAGTTAAGTTAACATAATTTACGTACTAGTATATATGTATATATATTTAAACGTACTTTTTTTAACAGACGGCAGTTCCAATAGAGCCATGGGGAGACACGTTAGATGCTACAAAAGTTACTCCAGTATGTGTTCAGAAGAATCCATACATCCGTCAAAAGGATATTGTCGGACAAGAAGACTGTTTGTACCTGAATATTTACACGCCCGTAACAAACAATGTCAGTATTACATAACAAGCATTATCTATACCAATATATTTAAACTTCAAAGTTAGTGTTTTTTCACTAAACTTATATTCTAGAACTACAAGTAACTACTACATTATGAGAATATAATCGCCCAATTTATTAAAAGCTAAAATTACGCTACGATTTCAAGCCCAACAGATGAAACACCGATAATACGATAGTTTAGCCATTAAATTATTTTTTAAGTTAAGTTTTATATTTTGAAAGGATCAAATCGAGGATAAGAAGCTACTTCCAGTAATGGTGTTCATACATGGAGGAGGATGGATGTGCGGCGATTCCACAACTGAAATGTATGGTCCCGAGTTTATACTTGACAGAGACGTCTTATTAGTTACCATAAACTATAGATTAGGTAAGAATTCTTTTCCTCATCAACAGTTTGATCTTCATCAAATAGATTTAACACGACCTTTTTCGAAAATGCGCTGTGCCCGTGCTCAGTAAGGAAGAATAGAATAATAAAAATTGTATTATAATATTTACGTTACAGGTCCTCTAGGTTTCCTGTCTACTCAAGATGAACATTGTCCTGGTAATATTGGTCTTAAAGACCAACAAGAGGCATTGAGATTCTTACAAAAGACAGTAGAAAGTTTTGGCGGTGATAAAAACTCGGTAACGATATTTGGAGAGAGTGCCGGAGGAGCTAGTGTACACTATCACATGATATCTAAAACAAGCGTTGGTAAGTATTTCTCTGTCAGTACATATTTCGAGGTATGGATGTTTAAATGCACTGTATTTTATTATTACTTTTGCACATCTGAAAATTCTTTCTCTCTCACTGGCAGTCACTCTCACCTAATTTTAGTTTCGGTGTGGATGATCAGCTGACAGAATATTCAAATTTCGTACGTTATTTCATACTTATATCATTTATGAATTTAGAATTAAGGTTGAGATAGTAAGTATTACTTTTAATTTTGTAAGGGTGTCGAAAATATCACTCTAATATCTTAAAACTAAAATAGTTTGTAATAGTTTGCAATTTAATTGGAAGTTTATCTTTATTATCGTCATTTTCTTTCGTCTGTAAGTATTAGTAACCTGTATGGTGACCTAAAATTATTATCCCATTGAATTTAAGTTCATCAACATAAGAAAGAGAAAGGGAGTCTAAACTAGTATGATTTTGGTTATTAAATGACTTGTGAAAGGAAAAATTCTATACCCATGAATGGTTAGTTCAATGCTCATGAAAGATTATCTAGACGAAGTAGAACTGCAATCAGAAATACGACTATAAGAGAGCTGTTCTTATCTTATCATATTCTTAACACCGTTTTCTAAGGACAAAAGTTAAACTTCATTTGAATTGCTCTAGAACAACATTACTGAGCGGAGATATATTTCTCGTTTTCTATATTCTGCCTTCTCTACACCTAATGAAAAGTTTGATTTGGTTATTATAGGACTTTTCCATAAGGCTATATCGGAATCAGGCACTGCACTAGTACCATGGGCCGAAGCTCCACCTGGAGAAGCATTGCGAAATGCGTTCAAATTGGCCAAATTTTTGGGTTGCCCTCAAGCTCCTTCAGAAAAAATGCTCGCTTGCCTTCGCACTAAGGACAGCTACGATATCATCGGAACTGAATTCGATTTCTACGTACGTATTTTAAAATTTATATTACACATGTTTCTGTGTTAAGCTAAGTGTAGGTTTCTCGGTACATACCAAACCTTTTTTGTTTGCTACAAGAGGCAAACAAGTCAACGGGTCACTGATCAGAATTGACTACCGTCGCCTCACGACATTTGAGAATCAATAGTCACATTTGATAAAAAGCAATAATGAATTGCTTATCACTGCTTGGGTTGTAATATGCTTATAATAACCTGTCTGTAGGACTATACATTGAATTTATTGTACTCAGACTACTTGAAAGATATTGTATTGTTATCGTACAATGAACTTCACTTCTCTGGCAGGCATGGGATTACGAGCCCATGACCCCGTTCAAAGCTGTGGTTGAGCCTAACTTGCCAGGAGCATTCTTGACAAGAAGTCCACGCAAAATACCTGAGGTAGCCGCTGTACCGTGGATGACTGGCCTGACTACAAACGAAGGATGCTTGAAATCAGTTTGTGAGTTTTTTAAAAGTAATATATTTCGGAAAGGTACTAGTTATGTGAAAGTAAAATAATGAGATCCCGTTACATCAATGCGGACTGCGGTCTTATGGTTTCGTTCACTTTCATATTGTATAACAGAAAAATAAAGTCACGCACTTTAATTACTTTTATTCTGCTACATTAAACTGCTTACTATTAACTTAATACATTAATACTTGGACAATGTTTCGTTGCGTTAATATATCTATCTATACAAGTTAATAAAATTGGAGTATCTATTTATAATATTAAAATAACCGCTTTTTACTAAATACATACATACACGGTACATAAACCAAAATAACTCTTTTTTTCGATTTTTGTCCGTATATCTGTTTGCTCTGTCTTTATAACTGGACCGGCTGGCTGGACTGATTTTTATGCGACTTTCATTGCATATAGCTGATGCAATAAGGAGTAACTTAGGCTCCTTTTTTCAAACTAGCTTTGTCCTATGCGGAGTTTGTCCCGGTTGTAAAGGTACAACAATAACCGTGGGTAAAACCCGCAAGTCAAGTCATGCTTTCGAGGAGAGGTTATTGAAGTTTTAAACGTCTGACATAAAAAATAAAAATGTTGATATATCAAACTCTTTATTAAAAAAATAGCAACTGGTTTTAGTTTTTTTCAACTTATATCATTTTTCCCTATTTTTGTGCGGAAATTCCCCTGAACATTCTTTTATTTACCCCTAGAAATTGCTACAAAATCACTACTAATACACTAACTCCTGAAAGAGTTTTATTTTTAAAATTTATTCTAATATTATAAAGCTGAAGAGTTTGGTTGGTTGAGATCTGTCAGAAACTGCTAGTTCGATTTAAAAAAATCTTTCAGCGTTAGATAGCCCAGTTACCGAGGATAGCTCTATAGCATATGCTGAATATCAAAACACTACGATCAAAAGGAGGGGAGTAGGATGAAAAATGTTAAGAAACGGCAGAAAATTATTCCTCATGATAGTTTCCACTACGTATGTTGCGTATACGATTAAAGTTTCACAAAAACAATGTATGAAAGAATTGTTTTTGTGAAAAAGTTTAAAAAAAACTGCGACAGCATTTGTCTAGCTTTTAGAATCAACTCACTATAGCCTTTTTCGTTTATCAAATTTGCTCACGCTGTTTGTCATCACGCTCCGGGCAACAGGAGAAGCAAAAAAGGTTGCGCGGGTCAACTAAAGTAAAAACAAGGTATTATGAAACAAATGTTATTGGACTAACCTAAATAGCTACACTTTTATTTTTGACTGTTATCTTACAGTAATTAAATAGAAACCGTCGATAAATGCATTCTGGACATAGAATATTGTTACAACTTAATTATATGGGTTTAATGAATGATAAGATCGACTTTATAAACATTAAATATATATACATTTTTAAATGAACTTCTAATACGATGTCAAAGACATTTTGTTCCAATTCACCTTCATTGTGGTGTTGAAAATAAAACAATATGAAAAACGGAGATGGATAAATATATAAATGGTACATGCAAATATAAAACATATTGTGTATATATTATAAGTTAATATCAGTTGTCTAGTACCCATAGTACAAGCTCTGGTTAATTTGGGACTAGATGGCGTTGTTCACATATTTATATTTATTTATACATGCAACAAATAATATATATTACATTAGTTATCAAACTTCAAACATTATTATCAATAATATTGGTTACTTTGCGGACGATCCGTTTCTCATTTTTGTGTTTCTCTTCTTAAGTAAACGAAGAAACTTACCAACAATGAACATTTTAATAAATGTATTTCTATAAATAAGAAAACATCGTGCTAATAGCTAGTTATGTTGAGTTTTGAAATGTCTACTTAAAACTCCATTCGCTCAATTAAATAGGTACACACGGTTATATTTTTAAAAGCCTGGCAAAGTGGTTTTACTGTGCCGGAAGGATAGCATGAGCAGAATTGAAGAATAATTATAAACTTTATTTGTATAAGTATCTCTGTATCCCAAAAACTTACAGAATAAACAAGTGATGAATTGCTTAAAAGATAAAACCCGACATATCATACATAAAACATATAATAGAGCGTATGATTCTGGATGTTTCTCTCTGTTCTTCTCTGTTTTCGTCATAATTCGGAACATATATATATATATATATATATATACATCCAGAATCACACGCTCCTGAGCACGCTGAGCAATTATAAATGGAGAGTGCCCTCGTCTCGGCTCCGTGAGTCATCAGGAAGGATTAATGTGTGGTCATCCCGTACGCCAACCAACACAGACGAATTCTTCTATCAACCTCCTGATCAAAGTTGTGCCGGCTGAGTTGGATTGTTTGGCTAAGGTAGATGTTTTCTTGAATATCCCTGAACCCCGTCACGGAACTCGAGGCTACATGCCAATTATGCATGATTTTTGTCTTTTCTATGTTCTAATAATTATTTTCAATTAAAAATCTCAGCCTGTGACCAGTGTTTACCCGGCCCGTGTAACCTGGTCGAAAGTCAGGCAAATCAGAGGTATTTTATACCTTTAAGTACGTGATCGCGTTAATTCCCATGAAAATAATTATTTTATAATGAAACGCGAAAGTTTAAAAGTTTTCGAAGTTCATCCCAGTCCCACTCTTTTTGAAGACTGTAGACTCCTACAGGATGACTATGTCATTGACAAATTCCTCACCCGTTCCAATTGAGCGTCTTGGAGACGTCTTTCAAAGCTAATGCCTAAACAGTTTCGGAAATATAATGTCTGCCTGTCTTACTTCGTGATGCACTTGTTCTTGTCTTTTAACGGTCATCGTTGCAGCTTCATAGATCTCATCTTATTACCTGGACATATCAGCAGTTGACCTCTGGATGGTTTCCCGGACAGCCTAGGTCTCAATGGTATCGAAGGCTTTCTCGTAGTTCACACACGCTAGGCAGAGTGGCTGGTTATATTCCTCTGTCTTCTCAATGATTTACCTTAGAGTGAGTATGTGGTCCATAGTACTGTAATGGAAACAAATAAGCCTTGTCGAGACCCAGCTTGCTCTACGGGCTGGAAGTCATTGAATCTTTGGGCAAGACGATTGGTAATGACCCACGAAAACAACTTGTACACGTGGGTCAGGAGTGACATTATCGCAATTTTTAAGTACGCTTATGTCTCTTTCTTGACGATAAGCGTGGTAGTCATGCTCTTACTTCGGTGTAGTGCTGGTATGAATGTTGGAATTAAACAATTTTAAGAGCTCTTCTAATATAGGACTTACTTTAGGAACGCTGTTGTAATTCCACTGCCTTCCTAAGACCGATACGTTGATCAGAAATAGTGTGACTACCGTGAACTGAGGGCCGTGGAATGTGGTTGTTCTCTATGGGGGCAATCTGCCATAGTCACCACGGTTAGCAGATGGGTTGGTGACCGTAGTGGCGGGAATTATTTATCTGATGACGTTGCTGCCCATCGCCGGTATCAAAGTTTAGTAATGCCCGAAGTAGGGTGGTTATTCCGCTACGAGTTAGTCGCCAGAGCCTCTTCTTATAAAGTAGTAGCGGTCACCACACTCATCATACTCACTGCGAATGAAGACAATGCAACAGTGCAGCATGGCAAGTCACACTATCTCATTGAGATTCTTCTGCATCATTGAGCCTCCGGCTTCGCACTCACCATCTAACCATGACTGCACGAGTGCTGTCATTCTAGGTTGGTCTTCTGTAAGAGGGTAGTACCGCCCCGGTTGAATCAGCCCATTCTTGTTAAAAGCAGGGTGACTCTACTAACGGTAATTACCGGTGATAAACATTACTTCAAAATATGACCTATTCTAAAATACCACAAAATATTTTTAAAACCTTAGAAACCTTAAAAACCTTAATAACAATAAAATATTATTTATATTTTTTTGTGATTATATCTGCATCAATGGTAATGTTATAGCAAAATTTTTATTATAAATGTAAAACCAACAAAACAGTTTCGACTACACGGTTGGTCTAGTGGTTTCAGCGGTCGCCACACCGCTTCCTACTGCGCCAAGTGTTGTGGGTTCAAATCCTACATGGGACAACACTGTGTGATCCATAAATTGTTGTTCTAAATCTGGGTGTTTTTGTGTCCGTTTCATGTATGTTTCTAAAGATCCCCGCGACACAGGAGTTTATATTCCCAGTGCGGGAGTTATCTTTTTTAAAATAAAAATAAATAAATAAAAAGTTTCGTATTTGTTGCATTTTTATAGTAAACCGTAACGTCAAAAGATAAAGTTATATGTTGATAGGTCGACGAACTTGAACACTTATCCACAAGATTAATTTGGGTTTTTTTTTAAGGACATTCACACATCGCTTTGCTGTTCTAAAATATAGTTTTTTCTTTACTTGTGTTGTAAGAACTTGGTTTTTACCAAGTGTTCAGTAGGTATTAATTTACGAAATATTCCAATGTTTGACAGTCTGTTTTTTGTTTTGCGTTGATAGCTGGGGAGGTAGTTTTGCATTTACATAATAATTTCAGGTCAATTGAATCGTTCAGATATGCCGTCATTATCTTTACTGCTGACTATTTCAACAATTATTATTATTGTTTAAACCATGGCTGCAAAAATTTTCAAACGATATCTTTGGATTTTTTTTTACACAATGGAAATTTTTTCTCCTCCCGGTCCACCCCGAGTGTGCCTGCTGACGCTTTATTCAATTATTATCGATAACTAAACTATTTATTGCAGTAAAGGTTACTCATACAGAAATCACCATCAAAAATGCAACGCCACCTCCCCAGCTAACTTGCTGCTATTCAGATTTTTTGCAGTCCTCTATGTGTATTTCAATTTGATGCTTCTAGCGTTCTTGACAAAAACGATCTGGAAAAACAATATATACAGACGGCTAAAAAGTTATTTGCGCTACGGGATATTTATATGCATTACGATAAAACTTTCGACAGTTTGATAGTTGCTGTATTTATGAAATGTGATAAAGTTAGTTGGGTCCAAGTGTTGAATAGCATCCGCTGACCACTTAATAAAAGGTATCAAAATAGCAACAAATTCCAAATTCAAGGGAAAACATCAATGTGATGTGATTGCAATTGTTACTTCATTAAAGCAATCTAGGAACATATCGTTTTTTTTATAAATTTGTTAGAATCAGTTTTATATTTATCAAAAAATATACACAGTATCAGTGTGATGTACTATTTCCACCACTTATAAGACCGACAATGTACGACCGCACGTTACGTATAGAGTTATCAAACTCCAATATTTGCCGGATATACTTCAGCATGTGTCTCATTCCTAATATTAAGAAATAAACATTTGATTTTCATTTTCAAGGGATAACGGCAAATCAAAGTAGATATGAGGAATTCATATCGGCCTTCGAAACGATAGCTCCAGTTACATTCTACTACGAGAACTCTCCCTACATCGATAAAATCACTAAGGATCTTCAAAAGAAATATTTGAAAGGAAATGATGAAGATATTAAAACAGGAATTTTGGATGTAAGCATTTTTTTATGTTAAATCAGATTAAAGCATTAGGCTAGAATATAAACGATATACAAATGCCTGTCCATTTGCACCTAACATATATTTATTCAAAAATAATAAAAAAACCATATTCATATCAAAGGTGACATTAATCGTTTACGTCATGTCCACGTGAGTAAGATTTATGAATAAATATACAATTGCGTCAAACACTGTAATGATTTAAATACTCTTAAATACAAATCACTATTACCACAGAACAAAGAATTAATACTATTAACTTGTATATTCACAGTGCACTACATTTATTTATTTATTTATAGCTTTATGCTCTTTTGCACATCGGCGGACTTAATGCCCAGGGCATTCTCTACCAGTCAACCTTAGAGTGGCGTAGAAATCTTGTGAGGTTTACACTGTAGTCTAACTTTATTTTATAAATATTTCAGTTGTACACAGATTCCTACTTTGCCTATCCGGCAGTGGAAGCTATTGAATTAGTATTCAATTACACCAAGAACCCAGTATATCTGTACGAGTTAGCATACAAAGCTACAAACAGCTTTTCTCAAATTTTTGGAGATGAAGATGGAGACTATGGTAGGTTCATAAAAAATGTAAATACTTTGTATAATTTATACAAAGTTTCATGAAGATGTTTAAGGAAAATTACTATATTAACAATGCCTTAATTTCGTAATTTTCATTAATTTTCGCGTGAAAACGTAACAGATCTACTTACATTCACATTCATAGTAATAGATTAGTTGCATATTAATCTTCATGACCATCACATACGATCTTCATGAAACTTTGTACACATATTTTTGAAGATACTAGAAGTAACATAGGATTCTTTATATTAAATGCGAGCGAAGCCGCGGGTAAAAACAAGTATTAAATATTCGAAAATAATTGGTTTGTCTGTTTCTTACGGTTTCATGGCTAAATTAAGCACTGAGTTCAAAGAAACTTGGCATGAAGATACTTTGATTCTTTAGGAAGGACATAGGGAACCGTTTACCGCAATAACCGATACACTCGTAGGGGAAGCCACGGGAAAAAGCTAGTAATATTATATAAGTTAAGACTATAGGAAAATAACTAACAAATATTTGTATCTTTTACAGGAGTGTGCCACGCCGATGACTTGATGCATTTATTCCCTATTCACTTTCTCAAAAAACCAATTTCTGCGGAAGATATCAAATTGAGCGAATTGCTTGTGACGCTTTTCACAAATTTTGCTACTTCTGGGTAAGATTACATGAACAATAAACAAGTTTCAACTTTCTAAAGACGCGTAGCAGTTGTCGCGTGTCTTCCGTACTTGTCCAAAACCTAAAGTTTTAAAATTCATATTACAGCCTGGAATATCCATAATCACACAAAACAAAACTCCTTCGCTTCCGTTCACAGTCATTTACCTTTTTAGTAAAATTTCATCAACATTAAACCGTTGGTTTCAGAAATCCAAATAAGCCAGTACCAATATCATTTAGTTGGAAAGCAGCGAGCGGAGGACGAAGCATGGAGTACTTAGAAATAGGAAAACCACCACAGATGAAGAAAGACTTGGCGTCACGATCGCGTTATTGGGGAACATTGCCCTTGTGGTATAATACAAGGAACCACCGATTTATAGATGAACTTTAATTTAGCTAATTAAAATCTTTTTAGGTGCTTCGGTGTTCTTTATTTTGAAAACTGCTTGTAAACTAATCAGATATGACGCAACTTGACTTGCCGCTCCACCAAACACGAAAGTTATTGTAAATTGTAACGTTCTCTAACATTGTTTTATTATTTATGATGCTGCAGAAATTACAGTATACGTCAGTCTCTGAAGACTCGCTTCTTAAATGGTACGAGTAATACTTTCGCCATCTAAAAAAGCTGTAATATAATTCAGGGTCCTCAATAATTTCATAGACTTTTTTAGCCAGTAATCGTGGGCCCAGTTGGACAGCATCCAGATACGAACCCGGTGGTAGGAACCTAGAAGTTTTATAGTAATGATTAAAGTTCTAATAAGTTTTGGAATGTTTGTAAATAATGATAATATTAATACACACCTACTATAATTACTTCCACCTAGCACAATGGGTACAGTGTAGTGATTAAGAGCATGCAAAATCTTTTCTGTAATGTAATCCTCACTGATAGCATTTTCGAATGCTAAGTAAAAATAATAAGTGCTTTGAACTTCGTCAAGACATCGATACATGATATTCTTTGGACATTGGAAGTCTCCACATTGACCATAAACGTCTGTTTTTAAGTTGTATTCACCAAGATAATGCTGAAACATGTTAAAGAATTGTTCTCTTTTACTTCTTGTTAAACAATTTGAAACAAACCAAGCTGCAGCCTTCTCTTTAGCTGCCAATTTCAATTTTATATCTTCATCAATCGGTTCCATTTTATCTTCACTTATCCAATTCATTGCTGCACTAGGTCCAATGACATAGTTACTCTTATTTTTAATTGAAAAGTATCCCCAGATAGCATCAGAATCCAATTTATATGTCCAAGTCCAATTAAAAAATCCGTTCCAGATTTTGCTACAAATGGGGTAAACACTTTCAGCTTCTATATTAACATATACATATTTCTGATGTGGAGATCGATCTTTGGGCATATCATCCAAACCAATAATATCCGTCAGTTGAGGACCGTTAAAGGCAACTACTTCAAATTCCTTGTAATGGCCTAATAATTGCCTGTCGGATGTGACATAACAATTGACGAATTCGCATGATTTCTTTACAAATATATCATTTCCTTCTCCGAAATACAGAAATGGCGATTTATCGTGACTAGTCCAAAGTAAAATATATATCATTTCAGGTTTTTCGGTAGTTGTAGTCACATGAATCTTGGATGTTTTTGTCACTGTTAACTCCTTCTGCATTTTAATATTTTGTACAATCCTTTTATTATTTGAGTAAAAGAATATGAACAATAGTAATGTTATGGCAACACAATATGTGCCTTTAACTTTTTTCAAAACGGGTTGCATCGTTGCCAGTTGTGGCTAATTAGGTAGACATTTGAACAAAGGAGTTAAAACGCGACGTTCGTGTCCTGTTTGTGTTATTAAAACGAAGAAAATTGTTTGTACACACATTCTTTATCATGTTCATTTCGAAAGAGTTTATGAATAGTCTTGGCAAGAGAGAGAATAGTAGGCATCCAAATAATCCAATCTAAATCCCGCAGCTGATCAACCTTGCAGTACATAAGTGTTAAGCTAAGCAAGCTGGAGCTTGCTTAGCTTAACACTTATGTACTTCAGTATTTTTATAACTAGAATATAAGTGAATTAAAAGTCTCATATCTCCGTATATTTAAAATCAGTATATTTAAAACCGTTGATTGAAAAAATCATCAACTTAACTAATCCTGGATGCGATTTGTAGCGAAATTTAAAAAAAAAATGTGAATTTATTTTTTCCTTGTAATTATTTTTACAGAGCGTTGTTTATACATCTATTGTAATTTATAAGAATGCGAACATGTTTCCTAAGTTTTTGGCCTCCATATTACAAGTTTATACTTAGTTTGCAGGCCAAGAGACACGTATATGTAATTTTGCAGTGTCAATAAACATTTTTGATTTTGATTTGATGAAGTTGTTAAGTGGGAAAAGATTCAAAACAATAAAACAAGGGATAGTATTAAAAGTTTATTCTAAAGGAAACGGCTTTGTTATCAGGTATTGATGAAAAGTACGAGAAAACATATTTTTGAAAGAAAGGTATGTATAGATTCTGTTGAATAAAGGTTTAGCCCCAAACTCTGACGCTTTGGTCCCAGGAGCAGCTGGCCATTGCTATTCCGTTAGGAGCCATCGAGATTGATGTCACGCGATTGTCGTGACCATTCAAGGTACCTGCAACATTGTTAAAATATCTAAAGATATGTTTGTTATTTTAAATGAAACATTGAAGCTGATACCGCTGTTCATTGCATGATTAATTACAGCTGATTTACACGGTTTCGAATGTATTTTCTCTAGAGTGCCTAAGATAGGATAGCTAGTAATAGGACCCGAGTATAATTATAATGAGACCGACTTGTCTGGATGATATACTGATCATAATATATAGGAATGGGTTATATTTGATGCTAGGTATACCAACGTTAAATCAAAAGTCACTTTATGCCACTTCCGTTAAAATTCTAACGTACAGATCTAGCGGATCTCTTGGCAAAAAAATATTATATTATATGATATTGCACACTAAATGTAGTGTGCAATTTTAGGGAAATTGTATAAAATTATATTGGCTCGATTTTATAATAAGCCGGAACTTCTTTTACTTTTTTGGTTTCTGCACCTTTTTCTTGAACCATGTGATACTATTCCTTGATACGTTGTGTCTTTCTCAATAGACACGCTATAAAAAACGGGTTGCACTCCGGGAGTGCTGGCAAAAGTGAAAACTTAAATATTAACGTTGAGCATTTTGGGACAATTTTGTACGAATTGCTTTAAATATTAGTATAAAAGTACTATCATTTATGTCATCATCATCGTCAGTCTATCGCAGTCAACTTCTGGACATAGGCCTCTCCAATTTCATGACACTTGGTTCGATTTTCGGCTTCTGGCATCCAGTTCCTGCAAGCCATTTTGTACAGATCATCACTCCACCTGGCCTGTGGACGTCTCACACTACGTTTGCCGAGACGCGGTCTCAACTCAAGTACTCGTTTGCCCCAACAGTAATCAGTTCTGTGGCTAATATGGCCACATATCAGCTTACTAATCCTTTGGGCTATGTTAATCTCCTTGGTTCTGTGCCGGGTCACCTCATTCCTGAACGATCCCTCAGAGAAACGCCGAACATAACTCTTACCATAGCACGCTGAGTGACTTTAAACTTGTGGGTCAGTCATGCCGTAAGTGACCACGTTTCGGCTCCGTATGTCATGACGCACTGATTAAGAACTTTCATCTTTAGGCACTATGGGATCGAAAATGGAAAGACCCGACGAAGTTTTCCAAACACCTGTTCACCTCCTCTCCTCGAAGTTGTTTCTACCTAACTGCAAAATCTGCCCGAGGTACAGATATTTTTCAACAACTTCGAAAACGACACCGCGTACCGCGACCGATTCCGGTAGTACATGTTCCTTGAACATGACCTTGGTTTTGTCCAAGTTCATCCATAGGCCGATGCGCACAGAAGAGTCAGCTAGTTCGTTCAGCATCTGTTCTAGGTCCTGCAACGCCTCTGCCATGATGACGATGTCATCCACAAAACGCAAGTGAGAGATGTATTCACCATTGATATTTATGCCACGTCGTTTCCAGTACAGCGTCTTGAAGAAATCTTCCATTGCATTTGTGAACAATTTCGGGAAAATAACATCCCCTTGTCTCACTCCTTGATGCAATGATATGGGCCTTGTTTGCTGATTCGGTACTTGGATGAACATGGTGGCGGTTTCTTAGAGAAATCTCAGCACTTGGATGTATCACCAGTCCACTCGGCAACGCTGCAGGGACTTCAGAACAGACCAGATCTCGATCGAGTCGAAGGCCTTCTCATAGTCTACGAATGTTAGACACAGGGGCTGATTATACTCTTTTGTCTTCTGTATAATCTGCTGCACTGTGTGAATGTAGTCTATGGTACCATATCCGCACCGAAATCTAGCTTGCTCCGGTGTTTGGAATTCGTTGAGTCTCTGTGAAAGACGGTCCGTGGTGACTCTTGAGAACAGCTTGTAGTCGTGTCTTAGAAGGGAAATGTGTCGATAGTTCTTCAACTGGTCTTGTCACCTTTTTTAAAGAACAAGATGACCACACTTCTACTCCACGCCCATGGAGGTTTTTCTTCGAATAGGACAACGTTGAAAAGATTTTGGAGCTCCCTCAGAACGGATTTACCACCAGCCTTTAACAGTTCTGCTGTAACGCCGTCCTCTCCGGGGGCTTTTCCTTTTTCAGCTGCCCAAGAGACATTTCTATTTCGTCAGTGCTGATTTCTGGCAGATCTTCGGTGTAGTGGCGTGTTAATGTGGCTCTAGAGACCTCATTTTCGGGATCAGTTTGAGATGCATGCGAAGCATACAAATCGCCATAGAATCGTTCCACCTCCGAAAAGACGGCCAGCTTGGAGGTAACGACTTCATTCATCATTTAGATGGTAAAATACAATATTCATTTATTGCGCTTTCGTACACAAACATAACAATTCATGATCCACTCTCATTCAATCTGACGAATTTTCGATTAGGTCACGTGCTCTGACGCGACGTCACTATTTTTTACCCATCACGAAAAAGAAGTACAATGCCGCTAAAGAAGTTTTCACGTCAAAAATTCAAATTTGTGTTTGTGCATAGAAATTTAAGATGTGTAAATAAAAAAAAATTGCTATTCATCTTTGCAATATCTCTGTTATTGTGTGAAATGCCCTCATTTCTATACGTGGTTCCACACTTGTACAAGAAATTTTCTTAGGATTTATTAGATTATCTTGATGCAATCGGCGATCAGAAGATGACGTTGATGGTAAATTACAACACGCTGTTGTAGAATGGATAGGATGAGGCAACGATTTCGTAATACGTGTTCAATAATAGATATAATTAGGAATGCACTTGATTATTAACTGATTCTTAAGGATCCTAATGTGAAATACAATGCAGGAAAAAAGGCCACCGATTAAATCTTAGACCAAACAACGCATACTTATGCGTATTTAAATAATATTGAAATATTTCTTTAGCTTTATTCAGAACTAGAAAATTATTTTATTTTATTTTTATTTTAGGCCACATACAATTCTTTTTTCCAATCAACTCAAAATCCAAAGTCCCTTATTTCATTTTCTTCTTTCTTTTTCTTCTTCTTCTCAGGCGTAGGAAATATACCATGATTTGGTTCGTTGCTCCTTCATCTGCCGTAAAAATTAATGACATCCTTTGCAAGTAAGTATAGATTATATGAAAGCCAATTCAAATATCAAAATCATTTAATGTAACTTACCGATAGAATTTTGTTTGAGTTACACTTCTGCCTCGCGTTTCTTACTACATGTGATAAGAATATTTCTTGCTTGATATATAAAATGTAGGCGGTTTCAATAGGCTAATAACTTAAGTAAATTCTTAGACTGTTTGCATTTAGTATACTCTTCTATTAGGTACATTATCGTTAGAAGAATAGTATACGTAGGTAACTAAAAAACTTTGAGGTAAAGCATTTTTTGTGTATTACCTGTGTGACATACTTTCAAGGTATCCCAGGAGTGGACGGAGTTGTCATCCGAACCAGCGAGCAGGTATCTTCCACTAAGCGATAAAGCTGTCAAACAACAACAGTCATATTGTACATATTTTTAAACTTAAAAAAATACATTCCTACTTATAACCAAGAATGTCATGAACCAAGAAATTGTATTAAAATTTTTGTAGTAAATTATTTTCTGAATGACGCTATTGAAACGTGTTAAATAATTTCCTCTCACTCTTAAGGAAATCACACTACCCACTCATTACTATAAACTCAGGGTCTCCCCAAGATACAACGCAATTCTTTCAAGGAAAAATCGCTCTTTCAATTGAGTAAGCTATAAAAACAAAACAAGACACAGTGAAATATTCTAATGAAACAAACAAACGAAATTCCTCAAACCTGTTGTACACACAGCAGACGTAGTAAAATGTACACGCGCAAGCATAGGTACCTAATAATCTTTAAATTGTAATGCTAACAAAATATGTAGGTAGGGCATTAATTTCTTCTATTCTCTCTTTTATTCTCTAAACTTATGCCTTTTTGTACAAGAGTAGTATTATTTCAAAATTAACTTCTCAAGTTCATCATCTATTATTATATATTTTTTGGGAAGGTTAAGTTTGTAAAATAATATCGTAATTTTAGAACAAAATAAAAGGTGGTAATGATTTTAAAAAATAGTGAAGTATAAAATATCTAGTTTGAACTAATAATATAGTCAACCAATCGCTTTCTCAATAACAACTTGCGTTATAGATAAGTACAAGATCAATTTTAGCTTCTTAGAAACCCGTTTGCATATCGATAATGGTGAGGCAATAGATCACAAACACCTTAATAAATCATATTTACATATGTGCGTAGATACTTGACTTTGTCAGTTACCGGTTTTAAATTATGCGTAGCTAATTTAAGGTCAGTTAAATCTTAATGGAGATAAATAACCAGTTGGTACGTATGCACTACTATTGAAAAGATTATTTGGAACGACATTCATGTTATTGTTTTTGAAAACAAAGATTGTAATTAACTACTATGAGTGAATTACGTAAAACTAAGTTTATTTTGATATTTTATTATTCTATGGTGGAGTGCCTAAGAACTTACCGCAACTGGTGAATCCGCCTGCACCAGGTGGAGTGTAGTGCCCCAGTTGTTGGTCGCTGCGAATGTCAAACAGACGGGCCGTCTTGTCTTCAGAAGCAGTGGCGAAAGCGTGACCGCTGTTATGGAACTGTATTCACCAAGTATAAAAAACAAATGTTTCCTCATAAGTAGAAACCTAAACATGATAACTAAGCAATTTGTCTGTCGGCTATTGTTTGTTAATATCATTATTTTTAGCATATATCGTCTGTCGGTTTTATTATTGATCATTCTAAAGTTTTAGGATATATTACATAGATTTCATCTATTTACTATTATACTTATTAACTACCATTTACGAGGCTGTAGCCTTTGATAGTCCTTTACTGGACATAGGCGTGCCCTTGCGAAGAAGTTTTTGGCTGGCAGAATTGGTTGAGACAGGATTTGTGACGACTTATACATACAACGCAACAACAGAAACACACTACAGCGCCATCTACCGAAGATACCTCGAACTACGGAGTAACGTAAGAAACTAAGAAACTACCAATCCAGCATCGCGCAATAGAAGTTCTCGTGCCAATTAACATATATGCAACTTCCTAACATCAACCGTTGGGCTGTGGCCCGCCAGGCATGATCACCTCGCCTGGTTGGAGGATCCTTCATTTGTGTTGGAGGGACATGTGACCCCTTCCTCCACAGATTTACTTTAGTTAAGTATTTAAATTTATGCCTGCGTAATTTTCTCTTTTTTAGTGCCATACGACAATAGAGATACTTCGTATCTTTCATAAATTATCACGTGAAAAATCATTACAGTTGGCAATATTAAGGCGTATACTCACACAGACACTGTTCACGTCCGCGTCATGGCCAAAGAAAGTTTGCTTCGCTTTTTCATCCCGAACGTCCCACAGTTTACAGGTTTTGTCCACGGATCCGGTCACGTATGTCTTCATATCTAGATACATTTATACACTATAATGGGGGTTTATATAACTTGAATGGTAAGCATGAGGCCGTGAGTTCGATTCCCACCGAGAATAAAATTGTGTTAAAAGTAAAATACTTGTTTCTCTTTGTGTATTTAGAAATATATAAGACACTTTATCGGTGGTATGGTTACCACGGAACAGGCTTTGTTTAGTTTTGGAATAAGACGACGGTGTTTTGAGATGATAAGATTATTATTATTATCTCTTTATTTCATTTTCTTACAACAAAAGTATATACGTATTTATATCAGTGGCCTAGTTGCCATAATATAAGCTTTGCTTTGGGACTAGACGGCGTTGTGAGCTAGATGGCCGAAATATTTATTATTTATTTATTTATTTATATAAATATCAATTACATATTTGAATACGTAAAATGGTAAATATAAAAAATAGTAGACGACCGACTTCGGGAGAAACCGGTGGTTATGACGTACGGCACGTGTCAAGGAGGACTGCCTTCTGCATCAAACCCTTGATCCAGCCGTCTAATATGAGTCGCTTAAGGTGTTGGTCGAGACTCTCGGCTATCAATTCGTATCAATTATCGGTACCATAATCACCGAATCATCATTCCGCATGTCGACAATCTCGTGAGATCCAAATACTTAATTTTTGTCTTTGATCTATCACCATAGTAATTAAACTCATCTGTGCGCACGGTGCTAGTTTGAGTAAACCTTGCATATATGACGCACTGTGACTGTGTGCTTCACAAGAGGTACAGTGAAGTACAAAATACAAATACAGTTGTTTGAAAAATAAAAAGTACAACTTGGTGACAAACTGTACACTATTGTAATTTAGTTTAGATTATTTAGTTTTTAAGGTTATTGTAACCTGCTGCGCTGTCAGATAATAATTATTCGAATAAAAAAAATCAATTAGTTAAATGCATGTTTATTGAACAATTAATCTGTATCGCCGCTACTAGAAGAATCAAACGGTGAATTTTCGGATACGCTGCTTTCACCAAAATTAATTAGTAATTCAGATTCCATGTCAAAATGTCGATAGTATTCTTCTTTTTTTACGTGCCTAGAAGTATTATGCTACATTTCTTCATCAATTTGAGTTAAACGTTCACTTATTAGTTTTATCAATCTCAGCACATTTTGTTCGATGTTATGCGCAGCAATATATTATATTTTTTAAAACACCTCAAACATGTTCTATGGGGTTTCGTTCAGAGTAATTTTTATGCCATATGGCTGAAGTATGTCACCAATCTATGAAAAATATGTTTTCTTTATTATTTTTGTATCAAATCATACAGATCTAGTTTTTTATATGCAAGCATTATTTTTTTCCTATCAACTATCTCTGAATTTCAACTTTTTTTGCATTAGAATTTGAGGCTCGGTTATTTTGAACATTGTGGTATGACACATTATCAAGCACAACTACAGAGACAGGAGGTAGACGGTAGCAGATGTTCTTTTAGCCACTTTTCATAGTTTACCGTGTTCATGTTAGAGTGGTAATCATCGGAAACACTTCTTACTTTGAATGTCAATAGTGCGTTAGGTAAGAAACCTTGTTCTGAACCAGCATGCACAATGATAATTCTTTGCCCTTTCGACAGGTTTTTCTTTAACGGTGGTCCACCTTTATTACCCCCATCCTTTGTTTTGTACATACACACATGTGTATATACGATACACAGACTTTCTTGACGGTGTTTGAGTAAATTTTTAAGTTAATAAAAGCTCATGAATGCCATGCCGCTCTTTAATTACACGTCTGTTATCCACAGTTTTTCGCCATTTGTATCTCAACTTTAGCAAAACTGTACGTAGAGTCGAGATACTGCCACCACAGTCAAGTTTTTCTTTAAATATTCTTGTCAACTTCAGTAAGATAAGTAACTGGTAATGTTCTAAATGATAATTTTGAATAGTTGAACGTATAACATCAATGTTAAAATGTGCGGTTTTTACACGGAGATTAAAATTTTGAGTCACTTTCTTTTCCTTCGGCCAATATATAAGTTATTGTTCTCTCTGATACCCCCACTGCTTTTGCTGTTCTCTTTCGCACACTGTTTAAATGTTTACTAAATTTCGATATTAAAATTACGTGTTCACTGCAAACTGGATCACTTACTACTTGCAATATATCTGTCGCGTTCCATTTTAGAAAATCTTATATTTTGGCAATGGTTTCACGAGTCTAAAAAAAAAATAATACGTTAACGTTAAAAATTTTTTTTTTATAGATATCTACATTATTTAATCATAATGAATAATAATAAGAAATTAGTACATGAAACATTAATAAAACTTACCTGACTCCTTAAACATTTTCTCCGTGAAGAACTAGACATTTATCTTAGCGACTGTACCCGTGCATAAAAACTATAACAAAACGTGTTGCTCGGATCGGTCGATCGGTCGGGCACATACCTGTAGTATGGCACCTCTGAATTCACTAGATGATATTTAAGGGGAAGTTGTTGATGTACAATCCTGGCTACTTCGTTGTGGCTGTGCAAATATTCGCCGCTTGAAAGACGAGAACAACCAGAAATCATATGCCAAATTGATTCCCCATGACGGTGACATGCGAGATATCAACTGTACCATCTTTTACGATGTTTATTTCTGATTGTTATTATATTTGTCATTATAACTTCGTCCATTAATTTTATTATTATTGAGGTTAATCAGTACATATTCTCAATTAATTGCTTATGTTTGCATCTGTCTATTAAAGACTACTTATTTTAAAGATAAAATCTTTGCTCATCGACATGAAATCTCTGTAACTTAAAAAAGTTACAGAGATTTCATGTCGATGAGCAAAGAATTAAATTGCCGTTTTAACGTTGTTAAGAGAAAGTATATTAAGGGATACGTTTTTTCATGTATGGCTCTGCCAAAATGACTGTATTCTGCCTAACGGAAAACATAAGCAGAATCCAAGAGTGGTGGTTACCATACTCATTGCGTATGCAGACAATGCAACAATGCAGGATGGTGACCCATACTATAACGGCCTAGTGATACTTCTGCATCGTTGGGCCTCCGGTCTCGCACTCACCAACGAAACACGACACCACGCCGACGTCACAACGGGACACAACTGTCATTTTAGGATGATCTTCTGTGCAAGGGTAGTGCTTATCGCCCCGGTCGAGCCAGTCCGTTCGTGGCTCTACTAACTACTTAGCTATCTGTCTACCTACAGGTAAACAGATGGAAACTAAATTTCTTTTTTTAAATTTTATGCATTATATTCTACTAATTTTTTATCCGCTAAAACTATAGATACACACCAGGTGATAAAGAAATAGTAACGACATCCCCAGCATGAGCATCGAATTCCATTTCCCTTTTACCAGCTTCCAAATCCCAGACGCAACTATAAAAATAAAGAAATAAAATATTAAAATGATTCTAAATTAAAACTTATAGTCAAAATTTCTATTCGTTAAAATTCTATTTTGAATTGATCGAAAAAAAGTTCAAGGGGAGATCGTTTTGTTTTCGAAAGACGTTCATCATTTCATCTGATCCACATTTTTTTTTTCATTAATTTCATCATGACGAAGACTTGAAAACTCGAAGACTTTTGATTTGAAGACTTTACACTTTCGTTAAACTTTGTCTAAAAATATTTAAAACTATGTTTCCCTTACATCTAAAAACAACTGGACATCGATTTTGCAACATAGAGAAGATGTTTATTTGCCAATAGCGTGTTAGTAAAATATGTCTCTGTATCGAAATAGCGTGGGTATGTTATTCTCTATAGAATAGTTTAAACTTTACAAACAATACTTATTGCAGTTGCTTGAAGGTAAATATAAGCATGACAAGATAGATCGGACTATGCAATGAGCACTCAAAACAATACATGAATTTATTCGTTTTAAGCTAAGAGCCAGTTTTACCGCTTGCTTATAAAGTCCCTGAAAGACTAATGTCAGCTTTCGGTTTCACAAGACTTGGATCAAGACATATTAATAATAACATACCTATGTCATACACATTGCTTGAAAACCTTAGTATTTAATAAAATTAACTTGAATTAAATTAAATTAAATTAACTTGCTGCACCGTGTGAATGTATGTATGTGTATGTATGTGTACGTGTATATATATATCTAATTTTATGTCCAATGCATAATATCACTAATGTGTGTTGTAATGTTTTCAAAAGTGTTAAATCCTGTTAATATTACATTACTACTATGTGGTAAATGTCGCACAATTATCTACATTTTTATGCAATTTGTATTTATACCCTTGGACTGTGTTGTTGTTAGTTTACCTAAATTAATTAATTAATTTAAAAAAAAAAACTATGTATATTAGCTACTTTACTCTGTTAAATAGCGTTAAAGGGCAAATAACTATCTGACACTGCCTGGTCAAACTGATCATTGTTATTGATTTACAATAAACGCGAATATTTACTAAGCCACCGACGTGTGCTTATAGGCGAGAAAGCTACCCACTGTTCTCAATCTTATGATTTTATCTAGGCACTTATTAAGGGTTCCACACACATACACACATTTCGGTCCTTCTTATGATAGCTCTTTTAGATCAAGTTTGCATTTTGTCTTATCACTATCGTTTAAGTTTCAGGAACTAATCTTTGCGGCAGTTGGGCTTGCTACACAAGCTGGTTGATGAAAAAAATTGTAAGTGTCCTGATTTTTTCTTCTTCATTGTACTAATAATACTTTGCATCAGATCAGACAAATTAATCAGACTTTCTTTGTAAAAGTTGATAGAATGTTTTGAATTGGTGAATACTTCTTACATTTTCATGTCTCCAGAGCCTGTGAGAATATGGTTGTCGTCGAGGAAGCGACAGCTACTGAGAAATCCTTCATATCCTGCCAGTTCTCGTACCATCTTAGCTGCACCGGTAGAGTCACGATTGTTAACGTCGTAGACAGTGCACATATTATCCATGCCGCCGCAAGCTACAACACATTTATTTTTAGTAAGCTTATAAATATATGCCTTTGGAATGTTCTTATTCTTTGTTACTTAAGTTATTCTTTTAATGAATACTGTATGGAAACGGTTTGAAGGGAACAAGACTCATCTTCACTTTTTTCAAGAATCTATTTTGAAAAGTTTTGACAGTCGGTAGTCGGTCTGTCTGTTTGTTCCGGCTAATTTCTGTAACGGGTGAACCGACTTTGACGGGACTTTCACTGCTTCGCACCGCAGTGTTACTCGCGGTTGTTGTTGTAAGTATCTTTACAATAACTAGTTTATACGAATAAATAAAATTGAAGCGACTGTTTGTAATATTCAAATAACCGTTTTTTACTAATTTTTTTCTTTATTTTTCTGTCTGTTTGTAGGTCTGTCTGTTCGACTGTTTGTTTGTTCCCGCTATCTCTAGAACAGTAGGATCGATTATGACGGGACTTTCACTGTCAGATAGCTGATGTAATAATGAGTAACTTAGGCAACTTTCTTAGAATAGCTTTGCCCCGCGGTTGTAAAGATACAACAATAACCAAGGGATTCAGCTAGTATGAAATATAACTGGTGTAAAGGAAGTATATAATATGTAATATCGAGTTGGTTTAAACAAGAAAAAGTGTATGTGTACTTATGTACATGCGTTAGAAGTTATACTTCTTTGGTGTAACAAGATAAAAAATAAAAATAACTAACATGTGGACTATAGCTAAATTCAGGGTGTCGGTTATTGGTAACGGGGTGCGCGCGCATCGTAAAACTAAAATGTGGACTATAGCTAACTTCATGGTGTTGGTTTTTGTGACGGTGTGCGTGCGCATCGTCAAAATTTACTCTCACCATTTTTCCCTAACGCGCCAACAGAAGTATAACTTCAAAAACTACAATCAAGTAGCTGTTTAATGTTCGTCGTTGAGTCACTTTCCAAAGCTTACAGTAATCAATTGTCATGGTTCTTACCAACGAAGTTGCCAGATGGTGCAAACGCGACGCTCATGACCCAAGCGGATCGAAGCGGTATCACTTGCACTTTGTTGCCGCTCCAGGTATCCCAAATGATCAGCTTACCGTCCAGCGAACCAGTCACGCAATGCCTGGAAATAATAATTACTTCATACATTTAACACACGGTAGTCTGTACTTAGTGTGGTAACTAGACTGCTGATAACCACACTTATATGTTTTTAAATAAATATATAAAAATATATTAAAGTTAAAAAGCAACCACACACACAAACGGTCGTCATCATCAACAACCCATGATGTCCCACTGCTGGCTCGGGGTCTCCTCTCAGGAGAGGGTTAAGGCCATACGAACCCACGCTGGCCAAGTGCACTTTGGGGACTGGCAAGACTACGTTGTGGCTACGTATAATCTTGCCGTTGGATGTCTTTAAGCCGCCCAAAGGGCTCCAACTAAGCTTCACGACTATTATCCTATGATAACAATCGGGACCGGCTGTTTAACGTGACCTCCGAATCACGGAGACGCTCATGGTAACATGCCACCAGCGGTCACCTATCCAAGTACCGACCGCGCCGTCATTGCTTACCCATTTCATTACAAACGGTCGTGTCCATCACATAATATATTTATGCAAGTCGAACCCCCGACTTAGCTTTGCAGTCAATGCAGCTCCCCGGCCAATTTAACATCCACAATCGTTAACATTATTGGAAAACTAACAAATGTATCAACATCAACAACCTATACGTTCCCACGCTGGCTAAGTGCGGGTTGGGGACTAATGTATGGATGATAGAAATAATAATATATGGGAATGACGTCATAACAACGCTAAATCACGTGGTCAAAACAACATATTAGCAATAATACAAGAGAATAGAGGCGTTAGTGGTTTTAGAGAAACGACGCGAATCATCAATTGACTGTCCCGGTAGCGCTTTGATAGCGTATGCGACTGCTGTGCTTAAGGTCTCTGGTTCGATCTGCAAATAATTGTTTCGGTGTTTTCTATGTATAATATGTATGTATTTATCTTAGTTTTCTGATACCCATAATACAAGCTCTACTTAGTTTGGGACTAGATAGCCTTGTGTGTTAAATGTAGAAAAAAATTATATATCTTAATAATTTTTTTTGAATATGTATTTTCTAAATAGCTTGCTGTCAAATACTTAGTGTACATATATTCATAGTTTCATATGACTACGCGATTCGTCCCACCATTGTCTTCAGATTTTCCATCTACACTGTGATGTTTTTAATTATTTTATTAATAACAGGCTGTAGAATGCCGGTCACAAATTGGGTATTGAAAAATTAATATATATCATAATGATTATAAAGAACGTTAGAAATATAAATGATAATATGTGCATCTCGTGCAGCGGGTTCGAATAACATCCAGAATTATAGTGACGTACAGTTACCCAATTTTTACCCGACTACGGCAAACCCAAATAGAAGGATATCTTTTAGCAGTTTATGTATTTCTTTTTATTTATTAATTTATGGAAAAAGGGCAAACGAGCAGACGTAACGCCTGATGGTAAGCGATTACCGCCACCAATGGACACCCAGAGGCACCCAACACCAGAGGCGTCACAAGTGCGCTACCGGGCTATGGGGGATGGGAAGAGGGATGGGGGAGTGGTTGGGGTATGGGCCTCCATATAAAAAAAAAATTTACTATATTTGAAAATAATTTATTTTCTCGATTTCTGCAGCAATAATCTGTTTGTAGTTTTCACTACTAACTATGTTTGAGGATGCCAATTATTCAATGAATTACAGTCAGAGATCAGTTTTCTTATTTTTTAAATATAAACGAATTTACTTTTTATGAATGTCCTTGAGCTCTCTCAAAAAATGTTTTTGGAAAACTGCGTAAGATATCATCCTAGGTTATCTTTAAATTAAATCTATGATATTTAATCATAAATAAAAGCCTGTCCGGAACTAAGTTCAAATAACACAGTGTGCCACGATTAATTTATCTATGTGTCTATGTTCAACTGCAGTGCCTAAACTACTGAACCGATTTTATTGAACGAGGTGTTAAAAGATTCGTAATTTATATACTATAATATAGCCTGGGTGATATAAATTATAAAAATTGTACGAAAACTTTGTACGTAGTCGGATTTTAGTTATTATACTTTTTTTGCCAGTACATTTGAGAAATTTCATTTAACGAATAAACATGTATGATGATTGTGATTTTAGATTTTATTTATTTTATTTTTATTCTTAATGTTACTGGGGTGTAGACTCTATTTAGAGGTTATGTTTGCTTTTTTCCGCTTTTACAGCAGACACTTAAAACACGACAGCGAAGAGATTATGAAATATCTTACCATGCCAAAAGATCATCTAATATGTTAGTGTCGATGACGATAGCATACTTACAAACATCAAAAACCCATGAGTACAATATGGAAAACATTATTTATTCAATACCATTGCCTTATTGTTTTACAAGGTAAAAGACTTTGGGCGACAAATACTTGATATAGATACTTATAAAATAAAAATATGTGTGTTTTGGATAAAAAATTACTTTTATACATTTTGTATAACAATTTTTACAAAAGTTGATTTTAGAAAAAGTCTAAGTTAATTACTACATAATTGATCACTGTTCAAGTTTTTGTCTGAACTAGTCGCCCCCTCGCGGCTAGCCTGTGAAGCGGATGGGGGGAAAAATCCGCGGTCACACTTAGGGCGGCATGAGGCGCTGGTGAGCGCGCCTCCGCCCGGATCCAAGACTGCCCTGCATTAACTATAATGCCGTTAACCCATTTTTTTCAATTTTTCACTTTTTGATGGCATCCTAATAATAAAACGACTCTCTATCGACTCATATTTTTCTATCTTATCTAGTTTCTGAGATAATTCATTAATTAAGGCCAAATTAATACATAAATACTTAACGCTAACACAAATTTCAATACATTTCTGGAATGCCTTTATATAACGTTATAAATATAGAAGCAACGTAAAGTCCCCTAATATACTATTTCAATAATATTTTTAAGTTTTGAGTAGCTGGTCTATTTATCAAACAGTATGAATTTAAACTTCATTAATAAATTGGACTCAAAATTTCACTTTTGTACTTAACGGCGTTTCAGCCAATGCTTGGCAGAAGAGTGGTGGTCACCATGCTCATTGCGAATTCAGATAACGCAACAATACACCATGGCGGCCTAGTAATGCTTCAACATCATTAGGCCGCATATTTTAAGTAAACATAGTCTATAGAAACAAAATATGACTATAGACTGCATCATAGGCGTAGCCAGGAAGGAGGTTTTTGGGGTTAAAACTTTTTTCTTCATAATAATATTACGGTAAACATAACGTTACAAAAATAGAAGGACTGCGATAGGCTGATGATGATGATGATGATGATGAATATTATGGTTAAAGAGACATAGCCGTTTTATTATATTGAACCCAAACGCGAAACTGAAACCTGGTCACGCCCCTGGGCTGCGGGATGATTTTATTTTTTATTCGAAAAAAGGCGAATCATATAAATCCATCAATGACATCTCTAAATTTGAATGGATTCATGAATACAAATCATAGAGGAAAACAGTTTGACGATTAACGCAATTTAATTAAAATATAGCCACGTTTAACTGTGTATCGTAAGGTTTTCTTTCTGTTATTTATATATTTTTCTTTTCTTTCGTTAATCCACCTTATTTCTTTTTTTTTATTTGTCAAATTTTACGACACCACGTTGAGATTAGAAAATTAATTATGTCTACATTAATTACTGGTCTGTTAATAAAGATTGTTATTTTGATTCTCAGTACATTTATTTATCTAGAAATTAGAATTTTGGTATTACTAAGGTCTAAACCAAGTAGGGTTCAGTTGTAGTACTTTAGACTGAAGCTGCAGTGTGTGACGTTATATTTTCCTGCAATAACTTCCAGATTTTTTTACTTTTATTATTTTTACTTTTTAATAGCACCAGTAAGTATGGAAGCAGTCCTCAGGCATGTAGGTGCTATCATTATATATAATTTGTACTTCACTGCACCTATTTAATAATTAATTTACCAACAGTATTTTAAGTTAAAAATCACTATAGAGGACCTCATAATGGTTTGTGTTTGTTTTAATGTTTCTAGCGGAATCTTTGTAAGGAATTTAAGACAAAGGAAGAACGGGAATATCGTGGTCACCCTTCAATCACCCTTTGTAGTGCCAGTAGTATATGGAAAGATCCCTCCATGATCCCATCATCGGATCCCCCTAATCATAAGATTAAAAGAACAAGGTAAATAAATCTTGTGTTTAACTTGTTTCGAATTATTTATCTAACTAGTTTATGCCCGCGGCTCCGCCCGTGTATATGTCGGTTATCGCGGCAAATAGTACCTACGTATTATTCTAATGTATCAGCTATATTACTGTAAAGTTTCATCCAAATCCATTCGATTTTTTAACGTGATGGAGTAACAGACATCCAGCCATACAAACTTTCGCGTTTATAACATTAGTATAGATAGTACACGAGTAAAGATGAACTACTTAAATTGTGGTGTAATTATATAACTACGTAGTTATATAATTACATAGTATATTATAACATGAACGTTCATGCAAAACAAAATGTTATAAAATTTACAGACTTTGGTCTGACAATTTTTCTCTACAATTAGACAAATGCCATTTCTCTATAGAAATGTAGGCTAACATATTATTACTACAAGCTACAATTATGCGCAGTGAACTGTGCGAACCTTTTAATATCTTTTCAAGAAAACTCACAACTATGAGTCTCAAAATAGTTTAATGGATATGACTGTTAGTCTCAGGAGGGGGCCATGGCTTGGTTTAAATCATTTAAGACAAATGCAACACGAATATGAGTAATACATATAACATAGTGAGGGTCACGAAGACCGGGTTCTGGGGGATACCTGCGTTTGTTTATACTTCCGCGAATGATTAGTCTACCTTTATTGCAACTAAATCACCATGTATATAATTAATATAGTCGTTTATCTCACGGCCATTAAATAGCATATAAGATGCATACTTATACATAAATAGTAGATGTATCACTGTATACATAACAACACTATTATCTTATTAGTAAATTACTAATTGATTCTATAAACAAGGTAAAAGAAGTAGCCATATAGAATATATTATATTAGATAAGTTCTTATTTAATTAAAAACACCACATCATCATTTTAACACACACCTCCTAGCATCAAACTCTATCTTTATCTCATTCTTTTCTTTCCGTCTAAAGTACTCGGAAGTCTGCATTCATAAGCATCTCTCCACATTTGTACAAAGAAACCAAATAATTAGCCATCTATAATCCAGCTTTAGGTCCGGTCACAGCACAGTCACCGCTCTCCTTAAAGTGTCTGGCGATATTAGATAGGGCACGGAAGGCACCAAAGTCACAGTACTAGTATAAGTTTACTTCTCGAATGCCATGAATATCGTTATGAAATCCTCTTATCTAACGTTATATATCACATGGTTTCTTCTGAGGCACTAAAATAGTTCTCCCCTTATCTTCAGGGGTGCAGCAGTGTTTTCATGTTAACGACCTCGACCTCGAGCTGGTACGACATCTATGCTGGCGTCCCTCAAGGCGGCATTCTATCTCCTCTCTTATTCTCAATATTTATTAATCTCATATCTCAACAACTCGCCAAAACCAAAATTAATTTCATGCTTCAATCAATAATCCCAATAATCGACTAAGGTGATGTATGTTATTTCGAACTGAAAGCAGACCTTCTCAGTAAACTCAACCGACTGCTTAATAACTGCATTCGATACATCTTTAATCTTCGGAAGTTACCGGTTCGCTTACGCCGTAATCAGCGTGCACTTACTTCTCTATTTTCATTTACAAAATCGCCATTTTCACCTGAAAATTTTGCCTCGTACTTTCGATATCTGTCCTCTAATCACAACAGAAATCTTCGCTCAAAAAATAATCTGCTTCTCGTATGTCCCTCTCACAACTCCGACTTCGTTCTTCGTTCAGACAGTTAACGCTTAACGTTCGATAAGAAGGTAAATTACCTTCTTCTCAACAAAATGACAGAACTATCAAATCGCTAATTGGTACGCCTTACATCAAGCTGTCATAATGTACGATTAAGGTTGACTGAAGGAGAATGCCTTGGGCATTAAGACCGCCGATGTACTAAGTGCATAAGATATTAAATAAATCAACCATTAGATAAAGCTCGTTGATCAGAAGTTACAATATTATTTAATAGTAGGTAACTAGTAGTAACATAACTAAATAACGTCTAATCTAAGATTTATACTGAAATAGAATTACAGTCAAAGTATAAAAATGCACAGAAGATAGAAAATAAGACAACGAATACGTAAATCTGGTTCTTATGTAAAAGATATAGAAATATACCTACTTATTTGGAAAAACTTTAGTTAAATTTATGAATAATATGTACGTATTGCCAAAAAAAGTATATATGTATTTCTATCAGTTGTCTAGTATCCATAATATAAGCTTAAATATCGGAAAATATGTATTATAAGTGTATATGTGCCGTAAAGTCAAATCGAAAATTTTGGAAAAACAGCTGCATAAAGCTTAAGATATCGCAACAAAAGTCAATGCAACTATAGTTCAATCTATATTGTTTATTAATGAATAAACAGTAAATAAAACAGTGTAAATCGAGAGCAAGAAAATCACAAGTAAGTAAAATATAAGTTTAATTGATTTTAACTACTCCAATCCCCGCGCTTGGGAATTACCGGATACCACTGATAAATCTTGCATCATAAACTGACAACAGACTGGCACACATGATACATTTAAATTGCGATATAAGAAAAATATATCTATGCAAGCTTTACCGCAACCATTAAAATCATCTGTTTGTATAACTAGTTTATGTTCAGTAAACGCAACGCATGGACTCAGAACACTCTTGTTGTTAGTTGTAAATAAAAATTATTTGTGTGATGTGTCAAACGATTTTTAAATAAGACGCTATATGTTCGGAGCTGTGGCTGACAAAGATCGAATCAATTTAGCGTTCATCAAACAAGATTTATGCTGTGGCCGGGTGAGTTCAAAAACCTGTCATTGTAATCATTAGAATATAGATATGATGTACATGTATGTTCTATTTTGAAGTTCATTTGTTGTGAACCAATGTGACCGGTGTGTTGGCGTTAGTCAAAACATAACCTATATAGTTGCTGACATTTCATGTCTTTAAACTTTTCTTATTATTTTATTGTATTTGTCATAAAGATAGATATTACGATAGATACGTTTTATGGTTATTTATTTTGATGTTTAACATAAGTTAGTATAATAGTATTTTTAATAATAAACTGAATAATGTACCCGCTAGCTGTAGGTATACACACTCCACTCTCCAGGGCATTCTTCATACCATAGCTATTGTGACGTAACCACTGAACTGATAATGATAACCTGCAGAGATTACTGAATGACCTTGACGGAGTAGATAGCAAAGTCTGGTCAAATATAATTTATTCATACAATTTAAGTAGCTGGTTATTATGTTCTAAAAGAAAAAATCATTCGACGAAACTAAAAACTAACCTGGAGTCCCCACTGTAATGCACAGAATTCACCTTATTGATGTGGCCTTTCAAGGTTTTCTTTGTTACAAATCGTATTTTGGACATATCGGCTAAATCCGAGCATTTTTCCGTTAACTTTGCATCTGCTACTTTTTCCTGTTCGGCCTGTTTGAAAATAAACATTCATGAAGTTACAATGAGTCGCTTTTAGCATGTGCAAGTAGCAGCTATTATTGTAATATACCTTCGCTTTGGCGATCAAATCAGTGAGTTCCTTTTGGAGGGCCGTTTGTTCTGGATCTTCTTTCGGCATGACTTTTGATGTATTGATCACTATTGACGACTCTTAATGTATAACTGGAGTGAAGTTGCTCTCTGCAGTACGACGACTGAGCTTGGCAAACCAGGGATATGGAGTCTAATCTCATTTGTGTAAATTGGATTTCAATTTACTTCAACTGAAGCTTTATATGTGCCAGCTGGGGGTCTTACTCACTACAGTTTATTATGTTACCAGTGCATGTAATTCTTTGAAGTCTCAGGTTTACAAAAAAGTAAATTATTATAGTTTTTGCTACACCGCGAAAACAGAATGTCACTTGTAGCTTTGAGAAAAAAAAGTCATCTATTTGAAACAAGGGAGGACCAGGTCGTGGTCAAGTCATAAGAAGTAATAATTGAATTTTACAATAAGATAAATTTAGTATTTAGATAAAAGTGTGTATTTTATTTTATTAATGTACTCTTATGTAAGTAATGTACTTGGTTTTCCCGGGCTGTTTTCGCACTTGAGCCTGGACACCCAGGCTTCCCCTTGTATTCTTGGGAGGGTTCAAAATTGCGCTCAATTATGCCCGGGTTAAAAGCAGAATTACCATGGCACTTCCTACCACGCTGGTCGTGGATCTTGGCAGGGAAACGGAAGGTAACCTTAATACTGTCCATCACCACCTCGAGACAGCAAAGCCGCCTTGCTCTTGTACGGAGTTTTTCATTCCATCCTTTGTGGTCCCCATTAGTTTGAAATGTCGGCCGTGGTTTGGTCCATTTTCCAAAAAGCTGTTCTAAAATTATTTTCGCCGGAAGTAGGAAGTTTACCAAGCCTGGGCTGACGTGTTGACAGTACGAGATGAAAATACCAGAGCGTCAGTTATACCAACGTTCAGTGCGTTTAGCACTTCTATCCCTTGATATTCATAACTCAGAGGCCTTGATGAAATCCCTTCTATTGGGTTAAAGGTGTGCTCTCCAGAGTTGCCACCGGTCTTAACGCGTCTTTTTTGGCTTTCCTACTCTTCTGGCGTAGTCCCGACATCATGGACAGCAGACAGCATTGGTCCACCCGACCCCTAAAAAGGCGATCGCTCAGATCAGTCCAACAACAGGCTGCTAGGCATAACTTCACTTTCCTCGAAAATAATGGAGTTCATTATCTACTGTCAACTCCTGTGTTACCTAGAGAAGGTCATCATCTGTTTAGTAACCAGCAGTAGGCCTTCCGTAAGAATCAATTAGCTGATGATTTTTAAGTATACCAGACACATCGCCGGGCACAGCCAATTGAGACTAAGGGAGAAGCCTTGGCAGTTAGTTTGGACATAACGAAGGCCGTTGATTGGGTCTGGCTCAGAGCGCTTCTCTCCATATGTTTGCGATTTCTTCTTTTAATAATGAATGACGGCAAAAACTGTAGTGCGTTGTATGTCCTCGTTTCGAAGATACTCCATTATCTGCCTCAGCCAATATTGGAGTTCTGGTGTCGACATATCGAGTGAAGTCAAGTTACGTGGCCATTTGGAGGGTAAGGCCAAATTGGCCTCGAGGATGCTTGGTGTGCTCAATAGATCGAGACGGTATTTCACTCTGGCTCACCGCCTTCTGCTTCATAAGGCGCAGATTCGGCTTTATAGCTGCGGTCTCCTTCGGTGAGGGTGTTATGTTTCTGAAGGAGTCCATAGAACAGGATCGGGAAAGGGCCGCTCGAAGAAGGTGACGAAGGAGACGCGGCAAAGGTCGCTAGCTCCCTAATCGCCGCCTAAGGGTCGCTGCGGACAAATCTTGGGGCGATGTGACCGCTGCAAACGTTCCGAGACTGGAGACACGGATCCACTGCAGCCCGTGGGCTGTTGTCTAGAGCGAAGCGCTTAGTATCCTGCCCCCGGGGTGACCTACATACAAGGATGACCAGGGTCACCCCGGAGGCAGGTGATGGGTAAAGGCCCGAGGGGGTTTACACACTTAAAAAGTACCTGAATACAGTCAAGGGAAGGGGTCATGACCCCCATGACATCCCCCTGGATAAGCACTTGATTTGAGACTTAGTAGCACTCTATAGATTTATGCCAGACTTATAACCTTCAATATGAAACCTTGCACATAATACCAAGGTTTCATTATGTAAATATGCCAATAATTTGCTCTGATGGGAGTTCCGTCGGGAATGTATTGCTTTCAATACTGCAATGCAATTTACTCAATCACTTCTAGCTTGGACCACGTACTAAGATCATACATTATTAATACCTTCTTTTTCAGTGTTGTAGTATGTATGTATTACTTATAGTCATGCATAACATGCCTTTTTCTGTTTTCCCTTTAGCTGTATCGGTCATCATTGAAATTAGGTGAAGTACCTAAATGTTATATTTGCGCCCACTATTTTGTCATTAATTAAAAAAATCGTATTTTTAAGGTCACATTAACCCAAGAAACGAAATGTAATTAACATTCATTCCTGAAAATCCTTTAAAACCTGTTCGCCAAATTCTGTAATTAAAGTAATTAATAAATAAACACAAAACAGAATTGTGTTAATCTTAGGAACGGATTTGGTATTCAGCGTTTGGAGAGAATATTCAGCATCGTTTTATGAACATACTGAATTCTTAAAAAGGCTTCTCTTGTAGAAGAACATGTCGTATATACTCTCGATTGTCGGCACTAGATGGAACTTGTTGCTATATATTTTAAAATCAAACTCACTTGTACTTATTCCATATTTTGATTGATTTTACACCTAACCCGTTTCGCCTTATGTCCGGTCAGATGTAAACTCAATTACAATGGAGTGAAATAAGTACAAGTGAGTTTCATTAAAGAATATAAGGACTAGAATATAAGAATCCATATCTAGATATGAAGTTTTTCTAGGAACAATAAATATGTTTAACTTGTACCTACAACTAGATGTTCTTAGTATTTACATGCCAAAGTACTTCACTTCGACAGCTTTTAGTGGACTAGTGGACTAGTGGACTAGCCACTGATGGACATGGGCCAACTTTACAAAGGTTTAGTATACCACGCTGACCAGATGTGCTTGTATAGGTATAGGGTTGGTTTCTAGTTTTCTCCTCTTTTAGCTGTGCTCTGATCATGCATAATTTACTTGCAACTAGTGCTTGGTATAGTTAGCGTAGTGGTTAAAGCGGTCGCCACGCCGCTTTCTACTGCGCCAAGTGTTGTGGTTGCAAATCTCACATGGGACAACATTTTGTGCGATTCACAAATTGTTGTTCTGAGTCTGGGTGTTCTTTGTGTCATTTTCATGTATGTTTGTAAAGTCTCCCGCGACATAGGGGTATATGTATATTCCTAATAAGGGAACTTTTTGTTTTTAATAAATGCTTTTCCAGTCGGTTTTCACAGCACCCACGGTATGAACAAGACTGGTAAGACGGGGGACACTCTCTATTTTTAATTCTTTACCACAGGGAATAAGTAGGTGAATACAAATTAGGTAAATACAACTATAGGGAGAGTGTAACTCTGTCAGCCAAGAATTACAGACAAAATGCAGTGAACCGCAACAGCATTCGCTCCAGATACAATGCAATCACTTTCTGTACGTTTCACTTCGGTTTTGGCTATTATAACCGTGAATTGAATAAATGTCAATACAAAAACCGACGAAAATAGAACAGAAAGTAACTGTTCTAGTCAGTTTTGTACTGAAATCAGTACAATTTAGACAAGATGGATGGATAAATGGAAGTTGTTTGTTGTCATTCTAATTCACAAATTTAAATAAGAATACAAAAACGAACTAGGTAACTGTATACTCAAAAGATTAAAATAATTTGATGTAGGAGTTATAAAAACAGCCAATCATAAATGAAAAGAATAATTACTGACTGGTTTTATAAACTCGTTTAAGTTGTAAAATTTGTTCAAAAATGACTGAGATAGCATGCTTTAGATTAAGCGTATTAGGGAAAAACACGATCTTTAATAAAACTTTAATAATAACACTACACATCTGACATCATCATCAAAATCAGGCTATCGCAAACTAACCAGAGCCTGTGGTATCGTATCTACACTGTTGATAAACATATCTTTTCCTAAACACGCATATTACATAAACGCACAGAAGAAATAATCGAGTTCATCACAGAATTATTAGCCCTAGTCAATTTTGAGATCGAACCTATGATGGGTTCGATTCTCTACAAAAGGCTCCTGAGATGACTTGAAACAAACGTTTTTTTTCTTGGAAGGAAACCCCCTCGTGCCTTGAGCCCACCGGGGTTTGCGGCGGGGTAGTGTGTCGGAATCGAACTGACTAAAACCTCACGATGTGCCACTCTGCGCCTGAGACGGGAGGGATCCGGGAACCGCTTTATTACGACATCCAGACCTCACCTAGACTTAATACAAACACTGTACCAACCAGTCAAGCCAGCGTAGAATCGTAGGCCACAACCTCCTCTCTAAGAAGAGTCCCATATCCAGCACTGGACTGTTAAAGGCCGTTGAACAAGTATCTGTGAAAATCTTCTTGGTTTCAGCAACAGGCCAGAGACGATAATAAAGTCTTTGTAGGTTTAGATAGAGGACATTATTTTGATTAAAGAATTATGTTTCCGTACCATACGTTTCTGAATTGTCGAAAGGTGCCAAATGTTCATGTAAAATGTAAATGTAAAATGCATCAATACCTAACTGAACTTAATATTAAGTTAACGCTCAACTCAAAGCTACTACCATTTACTTTATTGACGGATGCAACTATTTGAACGTAGTTTCGGTAGCAAACTCTATTTTAGTGTTACGTTAACCGGGGTTTTCTTTTTTTATCAACACTTTCATTTCACGGTTAAATAACTTTTTGTAAAAGCAATAAAAGCAGACTATAGCTCTCACCTTGCTGTTGTAATCAATTTTATAGGTTGTTTCCGGGTCGTGACAGTAGTTGGACGTCGGGGGCTTAAGCGAAAAGATGGTTTTCAATCGTCAATGCTTTGCTCTCAAATGTTGCTGGGTTCTGGCGATGCTGATAGCTCTCAGGCAGGGCAAATCTCAAGAGTTTTGTAAAAAGGACAGTCAAGACGAAAACTGCAAGGAACAATACCTGTATTTTAAAGGTAATTTTTCGAATCTATTTACTAAGTTATTTAAGCCAAATTATTTAAACAATACAAGCGATGCGAATAATTTATTTAAACCATTTTTTTTTGAACATGCTTACGAATTTTGTACAATATATGTAAAAACTTATATAGATAGGTACCTATTTATAAATTTATTTTATTTTAATAAGAACAAAACAATTAAAATAATGCATTTATCTGCCAACTATTTTTTTCTGTAGCTATGTTGTTGTTCAGTCTATTTACATCAAATATGAAATAAAAACAAATGTTGCTGTTTTTACTCCTCTTGGGATCAATGAGAAAAAAATCTATGATTTCAAATTTATAAGACACTCGTTTGATCAAAGTGTGTTTTTTAATGATGTTGGTTAAAATGCAATTGTTTGGTCAACTCAGCTTACTACTTACTTGTATTAGAAAGTCATTTACCACAGAAGGTAACTTACACGACGTTTTTTATCAAGGATTTTGAACCTTAACAAATCAGACGTTTTGTTTCATAAATTAATTGGTACGTAAAACCAGCTAAGTGTTCCATAAATTAATCTATTACCTGTGTTAAACTAATAACAAAATGACCTAAGAACTTCTTTTAAACGATTCTGTACTCTGTACTAAATTTTCTTAGTACTAGCTACCTATTGTTTCTAAATTTGAAGACTTTCTCAGGCTTATAATAATAGTTCCAATAGTTTTTTCATCAACTGGCATAGTACCTAAAACTCTCACCCAAAATCTTGAATTACTTCACATGCCGCCACACTCTATTTATCTGCTCCAAAAAGCCACCATACTCAATACCTGCCGCATTACTCGTAAATTTCTAACATCCTCATCTATATCATCCACCTACTCAATTTAACGTTTCATGCTTGGCTTAGGCCCGCATAACACGTATATTACCCCTCAAAAAAGGGAGATAACTGAAAAAATAAATAATAATAATAATAATAAAGATCTAACTGATTTTAAGCGAACAGGTACTTTAGTTTGGCGTAAAGGGAAGATAGATATGCACACATACACAAAAGTCAATGTTTATTAATGAAATGTATCTTCAAAATAAAAATATATATAAAATAAATATTCAATAAAACATTATCGCCACATACGATTGCATAAAAGAGAAAAATCTCTAAATGTAGGGCAAATAGTTTATTCCAATAGGTATATTCCTGTAATAACAAAACCTAGTCACCATTAATATGTTCATTCCACGTTAGAATGAATAACAGACACGATTGTATAGCCTGATACTGTCAGTATTATTGTTATAAATATGTTATTTCTCTACAAACTCAACTACGACTTTCTCCTTGCCTCATATTAAATGTTACATTAAGAATTTACATTGAGAAAATTAAAGGAAACGCCAATAACTGTTAATAAGTTTTAACGTACCTACGTAGCTAAGCTTTCAATAGATTCATCTTACTTATGAAATTCTTCAGTCCAGAATTTCACCAAAGAAATCATTTTTATGACACATGATATCAACATATAGGCAATAGGTACATTTCTACTAAGTATAAGTAATATTCTTTCGACGGCACTTGCGTTTTTATTACAAAAATAAAATTTGCCCGCGGCTCCGCCCGCTTATATGTCGGTTATCACGGCAAATAGTAGCCTATATGTTAATCTTATGTATCAGCCATATTACTGTAAAGTTTCATCCAAATCCGTTCAGTAGTTTTTGCGTAAAAGAGTAACAAATATCCTCACAAACTTTCACACTTTCACATATGACTGAATAAAACATCAAGTTCATAATTATCTAGGCGATTCTTGAAATAGAAATAAATATTTTTAAAAAGTAATCGTTTAGGTACCTACCTTATCTACTCCAGTATTCCGTTTTTATAATATTAGGTAGCGAGGCGTCCATAGTTAAGGAGTATGTTGTTCTCGCAACTATTCAATAGTCATTTTTATTCTTGTTTAACTGAAGAAACTTAGAATCGAAAAAAAAATTAGGGGTGAGAAAACAAGCGCTTAACTGATTTTTAAAATGAACTGGCATTAATACTCCCATTGACAATCATTTCGAGTATCAATTTAAATTTAAAAGCCGCCTAATGAAGTAATCCACACAGGACAACAGCACTGCAAAGAGAAGAACAAATTGACAAAAACCGTATAGGTCGTGGTCGTGGTATAGATTAGGCCAAAGGCTGTTGATGATAACAGTAAATTTTAACTTAGAATAAGGAAAAATCAGTGTTCAAATGATATAGTATCTTAGGAAAAAGTTGAAAAAACTAATAACCCCGAAGTTAATAAATAAAATGTATATAGCTTATGTGATCCGAGCTATTATTACGAATATATTGTCATTCATAAAAATCGGTTCTACAGATTAGGCGTTACGGTGGAACATACAAACATACACAGACTGCCAAAATAATTACCCTTTCTTTTTGCTTCTACGTGGTCGGATAAAAATATCGACGTACTTCGGTATATATTTTGACTTGAACGAGAGTTCCTAATAGTAACTCAAGAAATCTGTTTTCTATTTTATAGTTATTTTATATAGTCCAAGATATTTCGTATTTTATTTCCGAGTTTCCGACAAAATATTCAATAATTATCTATATTTTGCTAATACCTACATGTCTGTAAAAATAGCTTACAAAATAGAATGTCTAGGTACACAAATGTAAAGTAAAAGACGTTACTTTGGAATAAAATATGTGCTACAAAATTGAAAATAAGAAAAGCTCTTTTTCTTTTTTCTTTGTTGATATTACAAGATTACTGCTCCCGTCTACTAAATGATTTTGAGGTAGAAAGAGGAGTGCCTTTAGGTGGGTTCCCTATTTAAGAAATAACCTTATTTATTCATTAGAAAACTTGTTACTTCTTATTGCAAAGACAGCCAACTCAATTTTTTTACAAAGTGACGGAAATAGAAAATTTTCATAATTAAAATCGATGGTAAGAGATGTCAACACTGCTCTGACTGCTCTTTTTCCTTCATCGTGACACCTCTATGATGTTATGACAGTTCTCTTAGATTAACTAAAAGGGAATCAAAAATAAATCTTGTGTCATTCTTCAATAGTAATCATAATAATGCTTGTATCGTAGATGATCAACTTTGTTGATATAGTGTACAGTATTATGCTCATCACTGCCAAATGTGATGTGGTTCTGTCGTAATGTTTTGTATTTACTAGCGAAGGACTGAATGCCTGTATACCTATACGATTCTTTGTACGTTTATATTTTGATAATAATGCTAGTGTCGACGAAATATAAAACCATTCCCACGACGCCAATGATCTCATATGAAGCGGTGACCGCGTGAACGGGCGACGTGTGGACTTCTCTGTAATATAATTTTTATCGTTATGTATTTTTAACTGGGTACTGCAAGCTTATCGATTCGGAAGCGGGGACACGTATCTGGAACAGGAGGGACGTAAACGAGCGTTTCTTTAGCGGCGCTTTGTTTAACGAGTTCCAGTTTACGCTTGCACTGACGGAAGTCCAGTGAACTCGCTCGTCGCCATGCATAAATCTGTGAAAACATCATTGTTAATACAACTTATAGGAATCCAGGCTCTCATTCAAATAGCAGAAAGCGCAGGTATGTGTATGTTGTGATCTAGCTAGCATAATTATTGCTGAGCTTTTAATATTATGGAATAATTTTGTGCAAAATTTAAATATATATCTATAATTTTTAATTGTAATGTCATGATATGGAACCTACATATATGAATAAACAGATTATTCTGGAATTGTTCTTACTACATTAAGATTTATATTAACTTCATATGTATTATGTTCATCAAAATATTAATGGAGCTTTAAAAACTTTAGTTTGCAACTACTAATGTTCATGATAATATTAATGGAGCTTACAAAACTAGTTTGGAACTGTGTTAGTTAGAATATTTATTTAAATTATATTAAGTATTTGTCATTTATTTCTTTTCAAATTAGACTGATATTTTAATAAATATTATTTTGATGTCTCTCTTGTGTAATATATATATATATATATGTACATATAATATATATATAATACTCTGAATGAGAGTTTCTTTTAAACCTAGTTTGAAATTTTACAAAAAGACTTATAAATGTTGCTATAACAAATGAGGTTGTTTAGATACTTGGTGACACATTCATGGGTTCATTCTCACAAGATCCATTGACTACGTCCAAGATGAATCTAATGAGAATATTTTTTACTTATTAGATCCTGATTTCAAGATGTGGATATTCTGAGAAATTATTTTTTCATACAATCTCAGAGCATCCATTTATCGGATCCATGATGCATCTAATGCCAACATTATTAGAGATAAGATAATTAATCTATCAAATGCATCTATTTTTACTGTTGCAAAAAACAAACCGAAAAAGTATTAAGACCTCGAAATAAACATATTCACTTGTTTTAATGATAATTCTTTTTTTGTAGCAATTATTCTTTTATTAAAAATATCTTTGCTCATAAGATCCATTTTTTTAAGTTAAAGTAAATAATAGATCTAATGAGAAAAGTTGTACCCATTAGATTCACTATCATCATCGTCAGCCTATCACAGTCCACTGCTGGACATAGGCCTCACCAATTTCACACCACTTAGTTCTTAGTTATCCTTGGGTTCTCGCATCCAGCTCAAAATGAATTTGTTCATGATTATCATTTTCATTCAAGTAAAGTATTTAATCATTATTGTATCAAACATTAAAGGAGAATGGTCCCTTGTATAAAATATCTTTCTTCTCAAATGAAATAGATTTGTTCAGTATCTTCCATTTTTTTATATACTTACACAGCAATTGTCTGACCATATTCATAATGTTTATGACTGCTTTTACAGAGTCTGTACTGGCTCATCTGTTTATGCAATCAACAGATAAATTAGTACAGTTCATATTAAAGTACTCAGCATTGATGTTAACATGCTAAGCGTTCTTATCCATATATTTCTAATGAACAATTGAAAAGGCCTATGTAAATCCATCCTTACTACTTCATTGGGTAAATATTAGCTAGAATATGATAATAACTGTAACTATATCAAAGAATATTATAGTTATACAACTTCTTCTTTTGTAAACTAATATTGAAATAAAAACTTGTGGGTTAACAGTACAGAGACATGAAGACATATTCTAACAACAATCATGCTAAGCGAACTTAATGTCCTTTCTTGTCTCTATACTCTGTTTATTTACTTTAAAGCAATTATTACCCTTATTTGTGTTTTCCTATTTATGTATGCTCACAATGTTATAACTAGAATAACATATGAAAACACAAAACTGATCTAATTTAAAAATGTGTAATCATTATTTGTATGTCATAACTATTTGATAAGTAATGTGTTTATTTTTATTGGCTTAATATTCTTAACATTCTAGTCTACCTGTAAGTTGTTATTTTTTTAATGAATTAAACGTAATCTGTTTCCATATATAATTAAAATAAAGTTTCAGTGGTTCTGAAATAATAAAAGTCATAGCATTCTGCCCAAAACCTAATAAATTGCCAAAATGACCTCAAATTGGTCCACTGTAACTACCCAAAACAGAAATCTAAAATGTCATATTGGATAGTGAATTATTAGCATTTTGTGAAGATGGAACATAATATTTTGAAATAACCATTGTTGCAGGAGTGAAAGTATTAACAGTTGCAACAGAAGAAAACCATGGGTTTGAGCGGTTCATGAGATCTGCTAAGATATATGGAATAGATGTGGAAGTTCTCGGGAAAACAGCAGTATGGGCCGGAGGTGACATGAACTTCCCTGGAGGAGGACAGAAGATCAACTTACTTAAAGAAAAATTGAATGAGATAGCTGAGACAAGTAGCCCGGAAACTATTATATTATTTACTGACAGGTTTGGAATTCATTTAATTACCTAGTATTTGCTTTCAAAAGTGGGCTGATTAATGCCACCAGTTCCTAATAAAATGTTAGTTATTTATCTTCTATACAACACTCTTTCATAGAAAAATTTGCTGATAAAAATATACAATTTCGACAATGTATCTGACAAATATGTTTCTATCTAAGGCTTGTGAAATTGAAATCCGTTGTTATTTGACAGACAAGTTGACTGGCCCTGAATAAAAATATTATTGTGATTATTAATTATAATTCATAAAGTTATGTTTCCATTGCAGCTATGATGTGCTATTTTTAGCAGGCATAGAGGAAATCGTTAAAAGATTCCAAGCTTTCCCTGATACTCGTGTATTATTTTCTGCTGAGCAGTTTTGTTGGCCTGATGCTAAACTTGCTGGATTGTACCCTAAGATTGAAGTTTCTAGCCCTTATTTGAACTCTGGAGGATTTATAGGTAACTAATATTGATATTTGAAAATCGTTTACTAAATAGTACTACAGATACATATAAACTTTTTTACCAGACTATAGGTTTAAGTATAATTTGGAAAAGGTGCTATAAATACCAACTAAGGGAAATAACTAAACTGTAGTACAAAAAAACCTTTTTTAGGAGAAGCCTATGTCCGCTAAACTTTTAAAGGATTTTGGTAATGATGAAAGATCTTTTTTATTTGGATTTAACTGGAGTAAAAAAACATATAAGAATCTATCTAAGATCTATCCAGTCTCTATCTAAGAATATGTTTTTATAACATCTGGTCTACTGCAATAAACATTCGAAAGTAATTGGTTTTATCAATCACTATAATGGTCTCCTATTTCTCACTTTGTAATACATGCTGTTCATTGCTCACATAAATTTTTCATAGATTAGTTAAATACAATTTAAATAATTTGTTTAGGTTACTTGGCACAAGTACAGGCGATACTCAACTATAAAACTGTGAGCGATAAAGAGGATGATCAACTGTATTACACCAAAATTTATTTGGACAAAAATTTGAGGGAAACATTGAAGATCTCACTGGATCATAATTCTGCCATATTTCAAAATCTGAATGGTGCTTTGTGTGAGTATTATACAAATATGATATTTTAGAATGCATGCTCATCAAACTTTACTAATTTACCAAAAAACAAATATTACTGCAGTACTTTTAGATTGTTGTAAGGTTGAATGGCCTTTCCTTTTATAGCTGATGTTCAATTGAAGACAAACACAACAGAAGCTTTTCCATACATTGAGAATGTGGTTACCAAACAACGTCCACTTGTTTTACATGGAAATGGACCATCCAAGCTGACATTAAATCACTTTGGAAATTATTTAGCCAAAGCTTGGTCAGCTGCTGACGGTTGTACTTTGTGCAATGAGAAGAGAGTCATATTAAAGGTAATTAGCTACTGATATACTACATCCTCTGGTATTTTTCTAAGTGACATTCATTTCTATGAAGGATCAAATTAAGCCTAACCGTAATATTTATTTTAGGATGAGTTACCAACTGTCATGGTAGCAGTATTCATCGAACAGGCCACGCCATTTTTGAAAGAATTTCTAGATCAAGTCTTGACTACTGATTATCCAAAGGAAAAGATTCATCTATTGTTAAGAAATAATGTTGAATATCATGAAACAGAAGTGGATGAGTTCTTCCAAACCCATTCTAAGCATTATGCCACTGCAAAACGAATAAAGCCTGAGGACTTCATAGCTGAATCAGAAGCCAGGAATATAGCCAAGTAAGACTTTCTGTTTATTTGTTATGTACGATGATAATTGGTTATTTATGATACAATATTTATTGCTTAACTAGGTAGAGGAGACCCGAGCCCAGCAGTGGGTCATTATGGGTTGTTGATGATGATGATGATGATGATTTGTTGCTTTCGTTACTTTCCTACATAGTATTGATTAAAATTATTGTATGCTTTATTAGAATTTGCTCTCCAAGTCTATATGTCAGTTGCATTATATTTTTTTTATTAAAGTAAAACAAATAGGTTTGTATAATATTTGATGATGCCTGTCGGTCTAGTGGTTAGCAACCCTGACTGCTAAACTCCGGTAATGGGTTCAATACCAGGACAAATATTGTGTGTGATAATTTGTTCTTTGTCTGTGTATAATTTATATTATGTATGTGTTTAGTACAGTTTAAGTATATTTATCAGCAGTTTGGTTACCATAGGTTTGGCTAATTTGAGATTAGAAGAAATGTATGAAGTTATTATTATTATTCTGTATCGTTTTTAGGGATCGCTGCGTCAACAGTGCGTGCGACTATCTCTTTTCCATCGACAGCTTGTCTCGACTTGAGGCGAACACTTTACGTTATTTGCTGTCTTCTGGATATGATGTGGTAGCTCCTATGCTTGTGCGGCCAGGGCATGCGTGGTCCAACTTCTGGGGTGCTATTAACTCAGCTGGCTTTTATGCTAGATCTGCTGATTACATGGATATTGTCTACAGAGAAGTGAAGTAAGTTATATTTATTCAAGAGTCGTAGCTCCTGTAGTGACAGCCTGTTAACATGTTTAACAATTTAAGAAAATATTTTTAAAAAATACCGTTATATCTAGAAATTAGTAAAAAATCAGATCCGGTGTATTATTTAAGTAAACATAAACCTCATTTAGGTTAAAAAACTTGTAAAACTTGACTCTTAACATTTATCTATGAATACAAAATACAAAGACGTTCAGAACTTTAATTCTCTTTTGTTTTTCAATCAAATTTATGATTGACAAACAAAAGAGAAAAGAGAAGGTTAATTTAAAAAATGTTTTGTTTCTTTCTTAACCATTGCCGCGCTTAAAAATTAAAGTATTATGATACACTCTCTGTAGTGGTTCCCAGATGTCATAATTTGATTTTGACTCATTACATGAGTAAAATCATCGTCTAGCTTTGGTTATATTAGGTGTGGAAGAGAGAAGGCCATCTGTGCTTAGTTGGCTTTCGTGCCCAATGTTCTTAGAAGCTATATATTTCAATTTACGCAGAACTATAGAAATGAAAAAAGCTCATTGATGAAAATATTATATTACATTTCGCTATATATGGCTAAAAAATAAATAAATTCCTTTGAAAATACCATTTCTGTCGTTTTTTAACATATTATTGACTAATAAGCCGTAGGGCAACAATTTATTCCAAACCTTATCTGTTACCAAGGCATTTCAAACACATTGTCAAGTAAAACGTATTTAATGTAAATTATTTATAATTTTATACATGACCACAATAATAAAATTGAAAAAGATAATTTCAATAATCACTATATCATAAACATTATCAGGCCATATTCGTATGATATACAAATGAGGTAACTCGTTTAAATGATTGTGTGAGTCTTAACTAAACAATAACTATGATTGGGGACAATGACTGCGTACTGATTGATATCGATCTAATCAGAAGCCCGGTCGTTGTAACATATTTCATAATATTCAGTATGCGTCACTGTCTTAAATAGAATGAATGAATTTTGTGCAAGAATGTCACATCACCTACTGGTGTTCTACATTATATTTATTACTTCTCAAAATAATGTTTTGTTGGCTCGACAGCCACGTACAAATTAAATGTGTATGATCAGTCGAAGGCAATGGAGAAATCGGTCTTGAATGAGCGTCGGTCGATGGAATACATATTATCTGCTGTGCACTCGTACACTCCGGCGTCCATTTGCGTCGCTGGATCAATTTCTATCTTGGACTTGACGCGGTCGTTACCGATCGGCCACTCGTGGATCTAAAAAACAGACCCGTTAATGTTACCAGTTATTAAATGCTCACTGTTTAGCTGTAACCACGGTTTGATCGTTTGTTTGCGTGATTCTTAATTATATCAATAAATTCATCTTTGACATAAAATATCGTATATATTATTCTAGACTATATTTGTGTTATATTTTAATCGGGACTTTTCAGTAATTCTGGTGTACTTTAGTCATATAACTATCACGTTTGTAAAATTCTTGGGACAGGGAACAATTTGATTAGTTGCGACATTTTAAATACTTATTACTTAAGGTAAAGGTTTGCCAAAATAAAGGTTAGAATCACTGGATCTTCATCATCTCATTTAAATGTCAAATCAATTCTTATTTGAAAAGGCAATTTGAGATGTATAAGTTACTTTTATACGTGAAATCTTATGCATTATACTTTAACGGTGCCGTATGAAAAAACCAAAACACACGTCTAAATTGGGGTTCAAAACTCAAAAACAACCGGACAATCCGAAGCAAAATCTCTAATGTGGCTTAGGATATAAAATCCGTAGTACCTGGATGACCTGGATTAAGATTTGGTTTTTCTAAAATCATATCCTATCCGATACCTACAATATTCATGAAAATCGTGTACAAGAATTCATTGATTAGATTTCGCATAAAAATGGCTACTTCATCTTACTTTTGAAATATATTTTATTATTTATTATTTAACTTATCAGTACATATTGCAAGAAGATACTTTCTTAGACCTTTATGCACATTTAACCTTGTCAAATTGTTTCTCGAAAATGAGTGATACCTATGCATTACCAATCATTATCATCATGATCATCATCGAAATATGCCTTTGACATCTCTTAATATTTAAATTCCAGTTCGTTGAGTCATGAGTGTATCTCATGCTAACTTAGAGTTTCTATCTATGTATTTAAATGTAAAGCAGTCATCCACCTGACTGTTCCTGTTTACAATGGCAGTTACCAATTGTCCGTCGAAAAAAATCAATTTTTATTTAAAAATCCATGTGTGTATATAATTTGACACATTTTGCCGCAAGCCTCCTTCGTTTTAAATGGTAGGTACCTACTTATAATCAGACTGGTATCAATTTATATACTGTATTATTCATGTGTTGTAGTGGCCTATAATTGGTATCTATCATTGTTTTGTGTTCATTTATTGATATACTGTTCCGGGCTTAATAGGACATCAACCGTGAAAAATAACAAATACATATGTACATTGATAATCTGTTATATAAGAAGTTTTTTTTGTTCAACGCTCATCATATCTCTATTACCGACAGTCGCGATAAATTGATCGTAATAGAAAAATTGGGGCTTGTTTATATCTTACCCCTTCAGTAATTTGCATGGGGGCCGTCTTGGAATGCTTAGCTAAACACAAGCGAATAATACCTATTTCGGTCTTTATACACTAAGTAATTGAATATAAATCGCTGAGCAGTTGTTAGTCAAAGCCATGTTTAATACATATAAATAATAAAACTTACATGCAAGTAGTGATGAGCAAAAATTTCCACTCCGTCTTTGAACCACGTGATGTGCGGCCGGGGTGAACCTTTCGCGATACACAGGAATGCGATCTTATGTCCTAATACGTACTCGAGGTCGAAATGCGATGCGAGTAAGATTTTAGCTCCCTGTAAAGTTATGTTTATAATTTCAGTTACACAATACAACGTGCTGTTATATAATATAAATCTGAAAGAACGTTGTCAGTGAGCTTACATCGTTATTGTTGTAATATTGATCTGACTCCGGATCTCTGTACTTCCCCGTTATTGGCAATCCGATTTGTACCTTTAAAGAAAAAGATATTAAAACACAATCTTATAAATCGTAAATTGTAAGCGATTGCATATTGATATAATTATATAAGAATAATAACGGATGCCTTAAAACCACTATTATAAGTAAATTTTACGAAAATCTTGATAACAATAAAGCACTCAATACATGAAAACTAGAACTTAGCTATAACAAAAACCGTACATACCTTCGACTTGGTCCTACTCCTCGACCTCGCACGTCGAGCCTCGATGGCAATAATGAAAATTGAGTAAAGTATTAACATGGCAATAAAAAATTTCGATTTCATGACTAAGTTTTGTGAAATAAATGGGTTAGGAAAATAGTTTAGTATGATCTCATGCAAAATACGCGATGAGATGTTCTGGTATGTTCATGTGCGGAGCTCTGAGTGCAACTGGTGGTATCGGCGATTCCTGTTGCGCCAATCTCTCAATTGGCTAATGACGAGGTGCTAGCAGGAGGGCCCTTGTCTCCCCTATGTGATATACGACAGTCGTCATTTCCTTTAGCATTTCATACGACGACGATACTATAAATGGAGTTAACTTATGAATTTGTACATAGGTCATTGGATCACTATCGCGTGTCCCCATCACGGTCACGTATTACTTCCAGATATTTCTTTTAGCGCGTTACAATAATGATGAAAATAATGAATTTCGTCATAAAGAAAGATATTATTAGAGGTTATCGATATGACTCTTGCTCTAAAATAGGTACAAATCTAAACGTGCATAGTTTCAAATATTTGGCTCCGTAGATAATATATAAAGTACGTTTTAATAATACATAGATGTTAAAATGTATAATGACTGTCACTACCTCTGTCGTCCCTACTACATAGGGACAAAATTACGCAGGAAAAACATCAGAAATTGTGCAAAATAAAGAAAATCTAGGTATAGTAGATCAAAACCTCTTGTAAGGAGAGACCTATGCTAGTTGTTAACTTTTTAAGGCTGTTGTCGAGAATTCAAGTTTATGTTTTTACAGAGGAATATGGAACGTCCCATTCATCACCAATTGCTACCTGGTCAAGATGTCAGTGCTAAGGTCATCAAATGCAAAAGCTGTAACATTCACAACGGAGAGTTTGGATCCAGACATGGCTTTCTGTGCCAGTCTTAGAGACCTTGTAAGTTTAAGTTCTTCCTTAATTCATTTTTCATCTCCATTTTAAAGTTTTTAACATACCTACAGATGTTTGAAAATATTTAAGTAGAGAAACTAATTCTATTATTTACTAGTTTTTGTCGCGGTTCCAAATGCGTGTATGCCGGATTCGCGGTAAGCAGTATCGTATGTATTGCTTCATGAATCTTCATTGCAAAATGTTATTGAACTAGGCGTGAAGTAGTAACAGACAGACAAACAGATATACAGAGTTTTCGATTTTACAAAATTAGTATGGCTTAGTACGTGAGTACCGTAAGTACATACTAGACTTGCATTTGAAGGACATATGGTACTAATAAACTACTGCTGTACGATTAATTCTACGCAGGGTACATTAAACTGAGTTCTCATATTTTTTTATTATCTAATACTAGTTGCCTCGACAGACTTCGTTTTGTCAAAAGTTGGCGTGTCGCAGGCCAGTAGAAAAATATAAATAAGGTTGTGTTTTTACTAGTTTTTCTCATAATTTTAACGTTTTTCTCTCTCTCCATAAAAATATACTCTGTGCCTTAACAAAGGTCGACCGGTCCTCGAGTTTAGCAACACATTTGGCGATTCATTTTTATTTTATCCTTTATATATAATTATATCGTATCACGTTGTTGTAATTGGAGAGGCCTATGTCCAGCAATGGATTGCGATAGGCTGATGATGGTGACGTTGTTGCTCATGATGAACTATGAAACTATTTAACCGATTTCCCCCTCTTTTGAATGTGTGTTGTGCTGGCGTGTTTGCTGATAGTTAACACCATGTTTAGACCAATAGGAGCCAGACGAAGTTGCATAGGTCAGCTAGTATATTACATTTGTTATTCTATTCTGTTTCAGGGAATATTTATGCATGTCAGCAATGAGATGGACTTTGGTCATTTGGTTAATCCAGAAACGTATGATATTACTCGTACTCATCCTGATATGTACCAGTTGTTTGAAAACAAAATGGAATGGAGCACCCGTTACCTTCACGAAGACTACCTTTCGAGTTTTGATGAGAAGAAAAAACCGAATATGGTAATACGATAATCTAAATAATAAAGACTTCCGCCGTTTCCTACTGCGCTTAGTATTATGAGTTCTGTCCCCACATAGGACCAGACTTTGTGTGTAAACAATACAATAACATTAAATAATACATGTATGAAACGGACGTAATTCTTTGTGTTTATTCAGTGAACGTTTGCAACATATTTCTTCCTAATGTGGAAGTCCTCTTTTTATAGAAAGAAAGATAATGTTACTAATATTTATTAAAATTATATTTTTTCTGCCCTGAATTTAGTCAAAATTTTTGATAACTAACGTCTCGTTACAGCCTTGTCCTGACGTATACTGGTTCCCTCTCATGTCGAAGCAGTTTTGCGTCGAGTGGATAGATATAATGGAATCGTTTGGCCAATGGAGCGACGGAAGTAACAATGTAAGTAAAACATTAAGAACTGATTAATTTAATTAAATAATTTATACTAAATACATCATCAACAGCCGTTAAAAGTCCAATGCTGGACATAAAACTCTCTTTAGTTAGAGATTTTGGTTTACATACCACGCTAGAACCATTATTACTGCATCCATTTCCTACTAATTCTATCATATCGCTATTCTGACACAACCATCATAGTCCGAGGAAACGATGACCAGGCAGCTTATATAGACCTGGTCAAGTTTTGTGACGTCATTATCTATCAGTTTTTCTTGCAGTACTCTTTTTTTGTAGTTCGTATTTCAAATCTGCATTACTTTAGTTATAGACCAGCCTAGTTGAGGTAGAATAGTGTATTTTAGGCCGTACACAAAAATACTTGCCGTGTTGCATCCTGTAGTAATAAGCGGGGCAAGGAAAGGGTTCGGCTCCACCGTACAGAACAAATTTTGCACATAGATTTATTTTTATTCTTGGGCCATTCATTCATAATAGACTTGCTAGAAACATTCAAAAATCTTTCTATATTAACTGAAAGAAATTGCAATCGGGCTATTTTTGCTACCCTAGCTAGATCTCTTAATTATTATGCCACCGAATCCCTAATTGATACTATAGCCTATAATGTGGCGTTAAATTAAAATGGTAATGTATTACTACTTACTAACAACATCCAGTTTGCATTGTAATTGCATACATCAACTGATTTGTTTATGTTATATGTGTACCATCTCCACGCGTTAGTAATTTAGACTACTATTAACAACGATGAACAGGTTCCTTCTAAAATAAAGTGTATACTACACCAGTTCATAAAGTTAGGAACATTACTACTATAAACCTATTGTCTATTTTTTTAAATTTTCTATAATTTGCACTACTTAGCTTTCAAAGTTCTGTAACAAGGCCCACTTAATAAAAAAATATTTTATCAGTCTATGTATTCATTTCTATTTCAAAGCAAGCAAGTGAAAGAAAGCTTAAGTTGTTAATTTTTTAACTTATATGTTGTGGCACTCCGAAAATTCTCTATGCCTTTGTTTTCTATATTTTTTAAAAATAGATTGTTTCTCCCTCTCATGATAGAAAGTATTAAATACATTATAATGTCGTGAAAATCTTCGTGTAATATCGGATTAAAATGTACGACATGCTATCACCCCTATTCTGCCGTGGTTATTGAGAATGTAGATAGTCAGAAAAGGCGGTTGCGATAAAAGAACGTTCAAGTATTTTCTCACCGCACTTACTGCTCTTATTTACCGAGAAAATGCATTCCTAATTTATGTACAACTTTGAAACCTTAAATTGCACGGTTGGCCCAGTGGTTTAAGCGGTCGCCACGCCGCTTTCTACTGCGCTGAGTGTTGACGGTTCAAATCCCACATGGGACACTTCTGCTATCCAGAAATTATTGCTGATTCTTGGTTGTTTTTTGTCGTACACGGAATGTATATTCCTAATGCGAGAGTTGTCTTATTTAAAAAAAAAAACCTAGATAGGAAGCTAGTTTCACATACATTCCATATACGTTGACGTACTGCCATCTCGATTACCACGACAGTATTCATCCTGTGGGTGTCGTAAGACTAAGGCAACATACTACGTTGGACAATAGCACTGCAAAACCAGTCATGTCAAGCCACTTGACTACTAATAAATGTTGATGATCATAAAAATGTTGATATTAAACAGTCATTGTGACACTAACAACCCTTATACCTACCGTGGGAGAGCCACGCTTCGGCATGAATGGGCCGGCTCGACCGGAGTGATACCACGGCCTCACTGAAAACCGGTGTGAAACAGCGCTTACGCTGTGTTTCATCGAGTGAGTGAGGATACCGGAGGCCCACCCTCACCATCCCCTTCCCCCCAGGCCGCCATAGTGCGGGTCACCATGCTGCATTGTTCTTTTTCGCATTGAGGATGGTGACCACCACTCTTGGATTCTGCTCATGCTTTCCATCAGGCAGGGCAGAGTCATTTTGGCAGATTAAATATTAAAAAAAAAAAAATATCAGTATTGTTATTGTCTATTTATATATGAAACGAATGGTTATAGGACAAACGTTTGGAGGGTGGATACGAAGCGGTTCCAACACGTGATATCCACATGAATCAGGTTGGTCTAGAACGACATTGGCTCCACATACTCAAGGAATTCGTGCGTCCCTTACAAGAGATGGTCTTCACTGGATATTATCACAATGTAAGTAAAAGCACGAGTATTTGTCGAATATGTGCAATTTTGCAACAGTAATTATGACATTATCACCATTTAATTACTTAAATATAATAGAAGGTAATTAAATATGTTGTTTAACCTAGTCTAAAACAAGGTTCGCTATTCAAATAAGATCTGAATTCAAGACTCGTGTCACCTTTAAAGACCTACCTACATGAAAAGGTCACAGATATTCTTGAATAATCATAAATCAACGTAGTGCCCCCATGACTCACTAGGCGACACTCAAAATTTCCCGAAGAAAATTCATACTGTATTTCGTAGTTAATTATCCGTATAATAGCTTCCTACGGCTAGGTTCGTCCAGGTTCCAGATTGTTTGGGGTCCGGATGGCGTAAGAAAGCGGTTCCCGGATCCCTCCCGTCTCAGGCGCAGAGTGGCACACCGTGGTGGTTTAGTGGGTAGTCTGGCTGGTGTCAGTCAGGAGTCCCACACAAAGCGAACCCCCTGTACCCGCAGGGGGGGAGCGAAGTGCGTAAAGGCATTCCANAGGTTCCAGATTGTTTCAGCTGCGAGGGGCGGTGTTACGCGTGTGCCGTACGTCGCCTAAATTGAGAGTCTAATATCAGGAAACGGTGCCCGCTTCAGTGCGGGCAGGCGCTGGGAGGGGTCCGGATGGCGTAAGAAAGCGGTTCCCGGATTCCTCCTGTCTCAGGTGCAGAGTGGCACACCGTGAGGTTTTAGTCGGTTCGATTCTGACACACCGCCCTGCCGCAAACCCCGGTGGGGTGAAGGCCCGAGGGGGTTTCCATAAGTAAAAAAAAGGTTGTTTAAATAACTCAATCGTTTTGAATGCACCGATTTATTCAAAAATAACACCAGCAATGTCAAAAATGTTATGTACCATGAAGTTTTTTATTTGAGTTTGTCCATCTAGCTTTGATACACTACTATAAGCACTGCTTAGTTTAATGCTAGATGGCGTTGTGCGTCAGATGTCCGAAATATTTATTGTTATTCTCTTTATTTTCTTCATCTGTGCAACATACCTTAAAATCAAAGAGACACAAAATCTAGTTGTTTACAAGCATCGGTACTGGCTTCACTTAAAGGTTGCACCGAAAAAAATAAAAATAATAACCAATTTACAAGAATTTTAGGGTAATGACCTTTGTGCCGACTTTCTTATTAAATCTTCTGAAATATTATACATTTATTCACTGTATGCCGATTTTAAGTTAATCTAAATTAATTCATTTTATTTCAAATAGCCACCAGTGTCTATTATGAACTTCGTGGTCCGCTACAGGCCAGACGAGCAACCTTCCTTACGTCCACATCACGACTCTTCAACTTACACCATTAACTTAGCTTTGAACACTCCCAGTAAGTATAAGAGTCACTTTTATTTAGTTTACTTTTCACTTTTATGTGTAATGTGTATGCAATGGCAGACTTAATGCCTGAGACATTCTCTTTATGTCGACTGATTAAACGATGCAGATAAAGGTTGGGGTAGATGGATTATACGAATTCCCGGACCCCTCCCGTCTTTCCCGGACCCCTCCCGTCTCAGGCGCAGAGTGGCACACCGTGGTGGTTTAGTGGGTAGTCTGGCTGGTGTCAGTCAGGAGTCCCACACGAAGCGAAGCCCCTGTACCCGCAGGGGGGGAGCGAAGTGCGTAAAGGCATTCCACCACGTCAAAAAAAAAAAAGATGGATTATACGAAACGAGGGGGGCGACGTTACGCGTGTGCCGTACGTCGCCCACCTTAAGCGTTTAACATCAGACGACGGAGCCCGCTTCAGTGCGGGCTGGCGCTGGGAGGGGTCCGGATGGCGTAANTTTTTTTTTTTTTTTTAGACGGAAACGCTTTAAACACCGACATATTTTGTTGAATACAATTTGGTTAGACACGTTATAGAAAAACAAATTTCTAGACTCGGATACACGATAATACCAAGGAGTAGATTCCGTTATGAAATGTTCTTATTTATCCAAGTTTGCAATAGGGTAGTTGACACCTTATATGCTTTTTATCATCTGTCAAAACGATAACTTTATATGAGCAATGTACTAAATACAAACTTGTGACGTCACTGTTTTACACTACTCAATATATTTCAATATTTGTTTGATGAAAAAATTGTAATAGAAATAAAAAGCTGCAATATTTATATTTTCCGATAATTAAGGAAAGGAAAAGGAGACAGGTGTTTATTTACGATACAGTCAAATACCCTATTACTATGTTCAATAACTGACTTTTATGTATATTTTAGATGTCGACTACGAGGGCGGTGGGTGCCGCTTCATTAGGTACAACTGTTCTGTACGTGACACTAAGCAGGGGTGGTTATTAATGCACCCGGGGCGATTAACCCACTACCACGAGGGGCTACTCGTCACCAAAGGCACACGTTATATCATGATTTCTTTTGTCGACCCATGAACACCTCATTTATTCTATAAGAAATCAAACAAACAAGATGCCAGCATATCTTACGTGTTACTATAATAGCTAATAAGATAGAATAATCTAAACACAATTTTTTTTTATTTTACTTTTCTAATTTTGTTAATTTTAAACTAAGTACTACTTAATATGCTGCTTGAATGTTTTATAGCTGTTCGTTTTCGAAAAGATAACGTAAGAATCTCACTACCGACCAGCTTGTCGAAATTGTAATATACAGTTTTCATCTCATTATAAAACACTCAATTTGAGAATTATTCTTAGTCAGTGAGTATACAAATACAATTAACAGAGGATAAATGATGTTGAGAGAATATGTCAAATTTCGTAAAACTTACTGACTGTATATTCAAAATGTTTAAACCAAAGACTTGCTATATAATGCAAAATAAAGTGATTAATGTATTTTTTTACTTTCGTTTCATTTTTACCCGTTTAGTTAAAGCTGAATTTTTCAACAAGGTCTTTGCCGATCAAGAGGTCTTAGGTTCCAATCCCGGATCGGGCCAAAAGTGTTATTGCGTTTTTCTGATTAAAGAAATACTTAATAACAGCTCGAAGTTTGGAAGTGGGGTCTGAACCTCCGTGCCTCCGGATGCACCTGATCGCTCCCCGATCGTGTCTGTTAACCGTCCCGTTGGATTATAAGAGAGAGGGAACAGAGAGTGCACCTACCTGTGTTAGTGCATACACTTGTGCACTATAATATCTCCTGTTGAGACTGGCCGCTTAGGCCGAAATCGGCTAGGAGAACATCACTATTGCAATTACTGCAATTATATACTGATCCAGTATCAATATAATTGCAGAAAAAAATGGAATAATTAAAAAACTAGTGGAATCAAACGTGCAATAAAGGAGTACATTTATGGATTGCGTAAGACGTGTGTTGATCAATCGTTTTATTACTCAGTATCTTATAAAATAATGAATTTTATAAGATACTGAGTAATCATCATTTTGTGATGGTAACGGCTTGCTGTGAATTGAATATTGAATTACAAATGGACTAGCATCCTAGAGATCGTTACAGACTATAGACAACAGCCTTGAAATACTAAGAGCCGCAGAACATTTAATTTTCTCATAAGTAAGACTAGCATCCCAAAAGAATGAACATTAAAACAGGCACTTTTGAAAACCATATATAGACAGAAATATATAGAGAAATGTCAAATGTCCTCTATTGTTCAGGTTTTTGAAGTAATAATACGTGAAACTTACCATGGTTTTTTTTTGCAGTCATAACAAAATAAATACTTTTGAAAAAAAAAATTAAATATAAAACTCCGTTACCGACAGACAGGCAACAAACAGTTGAAAATATTGGGCGCAGGAAGCTGAAATTTTGCATGAATGTTTCTTAAGGAGTGTAGACGTGGCGAAATCCTCTCCTAGTGGGAGAGGATTTTTGAAAATTCCACCCCTAAGGGATTAAAACGTGCTCGGAGTTTGTATGAAACTTTTTATTTCAATGGGTTCACCTGATTAAACAATGGATCTGTCAATCCCCCTCCCTATCCTCGCCTAATAGGAAAAAAAGAGGGTCTGACTTTGAGTGAAGTTTTATTTTATTTATAACCAACATAATATAAGTTACCTACTGTCACTTCATTTAAGCTCTGTAACGAAAGAATAACGGTTCTCTATGAAGTAGCAAAAAAAATTCTTAATAATACTAAAATTTTTAGAACTATAAAATTTTAAAATTTTGTTTTAACTATGTCAAGTAAAAAAAATGTTAACTTTGTCAGGTACTACAAAGAGTTCCTACTTAATTCTTAATGGTTATGTCCACTCTGTAACTCGGAGAGCATGTTGAGCCTAAGTTCTATTTAGTATACGAACATCGATTGTAATCGTCACGGCTATGTGGAGTTAAAAGTTCCAAAATAGTGTTTCAATAAAAGTTTCATATGTCATATTTTTTTATATTTGTCATATTATTGTTGTGGAGGATTAGTCATATTTGATTAATTTTTGGTTATAGCGATTAATTTTCTATCATAAAATATCAAAACCAACCTAAAACTCTGATGGAACATTGGCATTGGGGTGTGATATGCTTAATTCCAAGAGCACTTGCGAAGAGTTATCTTGTTTTTAAAATGTTTCCACCTGTTTTTCTACTTCAATGAGTTTTCTTGACTCTTCAATACGTTGAGCCACTCATCAAGCCCACTTAGCACAAATGGGATAGCGATTATTGTTGCACTAGTCAATAATATAATGTGTCTTTATTTTTCAGAGTGTTAAATAATGCTTCTCATAGAAACTGCTCAGCACTTTCGTGTTATTTTACCTTATTTCATCTTCTTATGTGTGTGTTTTTAAAAAAGTTTATTCAGTCTAATTTGGATGCAAAATAATACTAAAATAGCACTGAAATGATATAATTCAAACTTTACATTTTATATTATTTATGTTTTACAAAAATATCACTACACTATGTAAATCTTATCAAACTTAAATATGTACAATTCTTCAAACACTTTAAAAAAAACAATATAAAGTAAAATATAGTTATATCAAAATAATTCTTAAACGACGAGCTCTGCCAACACCTCTACTTTCCTAGAATTTTGTAATATGCTATGTTTTTTGGCTACCAGTTTATTTATTTTGCTTTATAATGATTTGAATCAGAATTTTCCAATTTCTCTGCCGAATCGTCTTTTCGTTGAGATGCAAAATCATTAAATACTTTGCTTGGATAACGATTATGCTTCCCAAATGCTGGTTGAGCGTATTTAATGAATTTTTTGTAATCCGCTTCCTCTTTATCCCAGTCTTCCTCCTTTACAAAGAAAAGAACTCTCCTTAACCAGCCTGGTATGAATGAATCCATATAATTGAATCTTCTTCTCCAAAGTTTATGAGTTTCACAGTAGTTACCGCCATTGCCTGCGATCCAAGGTGGTAGGCTAAGGAGTACCGACGTAAACAAAATATAATTAGAAACTTAACCGTAGGTAAACTGAAAATAAAAAGTAAATGATTATGTGGTGTCGTGGGACACCAGGTAGGAACGAACTTCCTTCGGCTAATGTAGAATCGACACAAATTGCAAAAGAAATCGTGCTCAATTTTATGTAGGTTTTCTTGATTTTTCTCTTAAATTTTGCTGATTAGTTTTTTTTTAAGTACAAGAAAGTATTTAGAAAATTCAGTGTTTTAGAAAATAATAAATTATTTTAAATATAAAAAAACATCGTAATATATACTATTAACTAAAATAACAAAATATGTCTCTTTTTTTTTTTGACAACATAAAATTACATAGAAATAGAAAAATAGAAATAAAAATAATTACAAAAAAGAAAGAGGGAGAAAGAGAAAGGTATTATACACTACTCTCTTGTGTATGCGACTGTCGCACCTGCGCACGTCTCATTTAACGGTTTTATTCCACGCACTTTTTTCCACGGACTTTTTCTTACGGTTTTACTATCACATTTTTTCAGTTCGGTCGCACAGCAAAATCCCTATCCCCTCCAAGCCTGCCATAAGGAACTTCGTTCCGAAATCACTTACACAATATTTAATACATTCTTCCTACTTCAATAAATAGTATGTTACTCACAGGTTCAAGTGCCTTAAAGCCCATCTGTATGAGTTTGTATAGAATTGAGCAGAAAAGGGGTTTAAGTGATAATAATCAGTGCCACCGGAGTATGCAACAGAAAGCGCCATTATTGTCATTCCAGTTTGGTATCCTTCGAAAACTACAACTTTACCCTCCCTTATGTTGTTTACGGACGGCTTAGTTCCAATCTCACTATCCTCTGAGGAATAAATACATTTTAATGTAAAACATTGATGAATATTGATGTTACAGCAATGAAACTAATATATCTTAAACCATATAACTAATTTATAATTAATCTATATAACAATATAATTTATCTATCTTAACTGCATCGGTGGCGCAACGGTAGCGTATACGACTTCTGTGCTTGAGGTCTCGGGTTCAATTCCGGGGTCAGACCAAATGTTTGTCTACAAATATTTGTATTGAAGTTTGGGTGTTTTCTATGTATAATATGTATGTATTTACAAGCAAAATGTATACATGTATTTATATCAGTTGTCTAGTAACTCATAACACAAGCTCCGCTTAGCGTGGGACTAGATGGCGTTGTATTTTAGATGTCTCAACTATTTATTTATTGATTTAATTCATTTAATCTCAACGATTGAGAAAAACTTTTCTCAATCTCTCTCTCTCTCTCTCTCTTTCCTCTCTCTCTCTCAAAGAAAAGTTTTTTATAAAATAAAATATTAAAAATAATAAATATTATTCTTTTGGCAGGGAAGTTACTGGCATACTTTTGAACATAGGTCCTTTGAAATGAGAGATGAAAATATTACCGTTCTTTTGAAGTGCTGTTGTCTAGCTTGTTTGCTCCCTAAGGGTGGTAAAACTCCGTTTTCGTATACCGCCACCACGTGGAGAAATTAACGCATGAGTAGGCTTTATCCCAAATAAATGTGTTTATTAAGTATTTTGAACTATACTCAACATTACAATCATAGAAACGTATTACTCTTAGAGGCTCTTCTACATTTTGCTCCAATATTTTTTTGGACATCTCTCACACTACGCCATCTAGCACTAAACTAAGCAGAGCTAGTCTTACGAGTACTAGACAACTTATATAAATACATAATTACTTTTTTGTACATATTATACATATAAACATGCCTAAACTTGGTTATTAACAAAAAAATATTTGTAAATCGTAAAAAAAAATATTCCATCCCGGGAATCGAACCCAGGACACAAATCTACCTCAAGCGCAGCAGCCATTGAATAAATATATCGCAACCACTGCGCCACCGAGGCAGTTAATTGTCTTGTCATATTGTATACTAACATCAAAATTGTAAGAACTATTTACTGTAAAATGATCACAAAAACAGTTGATCGCACATCACAACTTTATAATAATTTGTCACCATATACTTACACAGTACCTTTAAATTTTTACTGTTAATATGGTATTTGTATTTAACTACTAATACCTCATTATGAGATCTAATATTTTTTACATCTTTACCTTGTGAATACTGTGCTAGTTGGAGAATTTTTCTATAAAAGCTGAAAATTTGTAAGTAAATAGACAAATAAAGTTCTATAATCACGTTTGCTTTTCTAAATTACCAATACCTAAATTTCAATAATTATAATATGCCTGTCATGTTGCTTACCTCCTTTTGGAATGGTCAAATCGAGACCCAAACGGGGCTTCCAAAAGAATGTTCCTGGGATTGCCCCCTGAAACATCAACATTTTTGTAATTTACTCTTTATTATATATTATCTATACATAATAACATTGTACATTAAAGCTATTGAACAAAACTAATGACGGTCTTCAAAACAAAATTTTTGATTTTCTTTTAATTTTAATTCAAGTAACTTACCATGGTGCAAGGTATAATATGTACAAATAGAAAAAACATGACTATAAAGCTTTTTTGGTACATTACAAGGTAAGTGTAAACCATCTTCACTGAACACAGTAACCAACGATTGTGAAAGAATTGAGAATGTGATGACCTTTCCAGATTTGTTATGATGACAAATTCCAACTGTCGAGAGTCAGTTACGACAGGAAATACCACCTTCGTCTGTTTTGTAGTTGACAATAATTGATAGGATTGTATTTATCTTCGTGAGTGTTCATTTATGTTACAGCGCCCAAAGACGACAAATGCGTGTGCTTTCATTTTTACCCGCCTGTTATGTTATTCAAGCGTTTTCCAATCTTATCTTGTTTGTATGTAAAATAATATTCTTTATTACCTTTCCATATCTTTCAAACCGCTGCACGGACTTATTGAATAAATATATCGTTAGATTCGTCTTGGTAACTCAAGTGTCTTTAGATTGGTGAACAGAAATAAATAAACAATATGACGACTGTGAGACGCCGTAGTTTAAAATAACATTTTTTTTGTCGTATTGGGAAATATGGGTATCAAACTAAAGTAATTAAAATTAACACCAGCTGACGACATACCATAATTAAATTGCTTTCTACACTTCTGAAATGAATTAGTTTTTTCTTTTTAGTTTTTATTTTAAAGTTATTAATTAGTTATTATTAGCTATTTTTACACAGTCGTGTTTATTATTTTTATATAAATATGAGGAAGAAAAAGAATTAATTATGATCTCAGATTTCTTTTCAGTTTTTGTTCAAATGTAAAATACATTATATTAATAATTTCATCGTGAATTCTTTTATCAGCCTACTGCACTCAAGGAGCACCAACTATCCCGGTCTTGTGCAATCCGCATTCATACCCTGCCAGCCACTTTCCTCAAGTCGTCATTAAAAATCTTAGATTTGTGAACAATGTGCCCTTACAGTGATAATAATAACTAATTAAAGGACTCGAAATTTATTGTATAAATGAAATCATGATCTAATTTATTATCTGATTGCTTATATATTGCATTGCTTGATATAAATTAACAATGGGCGTGATATGGCTTAAAGACTTAAGAAAATAAGAACAAACGCAATAAACGAGAGTCAATACTACCAAAGTAATGAGGCTCTATGGTAACGACTTGGAAATCTGATAATGTCCATCGAATAAGTAATATTTCAGTTATTTGTGTTTGCTGTAGTTTTTTGCTGATCTTCATTGATTTCAACTACAAAGAACAAATAAACGTTGTTGTTAAAGTTGTAAATCCAAATGAACAACAGACGCATCTTTGATACAACAACACGGATTTAAAAGAATCATGTAATTTTTTTGTTTGTTACATAAGACCATCGGGATAGTATACTTTTCGGTTTGATGCATTTAAAGCTAAAGAAAAAATGGTACTACTAATGGTAAAAAAATAAGTAATAAAGAGCACGGCTTGTAACTAATTATTATTACACCTGCATTTTTCAATAGGCTTATAATGTTAGCTTTCTTTTGATAAGGTCGATACGATAGTAAAAAGACAGGGTCATAAAACCGTACATTTAATAAAAATAACAGCTAATCTTCCACTAATATGTATTTACAATTTAAACGTTGTAAACAGGGGAATATTAACGTAAACTCAAGACTTTGTCGTCCCTATGTTATAGTATAAGGTCTAGTTTAATATGAAAAACATATTTCAGTAGCTTTTAAAGGGGTTTCTAGTATTTTACTAATAGTGACTGCTATGATATATGGCCCCAATATTGTCCTACGAAATAGCTATAGTATGCAATACATATTCGGGCGGCTTAAAAACAGCCAATGGTAAGATTACGTAGCCACAACGTTGTCTTGCTAGTCTCCGACACGCACTCGGCCAGCGTGCGGATGTCTAGCCTTAACCCTCTCCTGAGAGGAAACCTGAGCCCAGCAGTAGGACTGGTTATGGGTTGCTGATTGATTGTACAAATACTGTATTACACTTCTGATGTGAAGCCACTACTAACATTCAAATTGGATTAATTAGTATATAACTGTATCTGAACTACATCGAATGGAGGCCTAAAGCCCCAGACTCTTCTCTCGTACCTGCAATAATCCTCTAGAATTATTAAAATCATAATAATGAACGGCTCATCTAACCAAAAATTAGTGATAGGTCTAAAAGATAATGTAAAATAAATGTAATCTGTTTCTCCATTTCTCAGAAAGAATATAAATGTAAAATATATTGATAAGAAAAATGAAACATAGCAAACTTTGCAAAATGTAGCTATCAAGGTGCTCATACCTAGAGATTACATCATGTAATGCAAATCTCAGATCGCGATACTTACATTCTGGCAATATTTTTTACGAAATATTGACTTTTCAATCAACTTAAACTTCTGTTTCCTTTATTTAGGTTTTTCTATTGATTCTGAAGAAATTTTCTCTTCTACGGTGTCTAATGAAATACTCATATCTTCTACTGTCTCCTTGGTATATTCCGACTGGAAATCGTTGAATATTTTACTTGGGTAGCGGAAGTGTTTACCAAAAGCGGGTTCGGCATATTTTTTGAATCTCTTGAAATCGCTTAGTTCCTGATCCCAAGTTTCTTTATTAACAAAGAAAAGCGCTTTTTGCAACCATTTCGGCACAAATTCGTCCATATAATAAAATCGCCTTTTCCATACTTTGTGTGTATCACAGTAATGCCCGCCAGTGCCTCCCACCCAGAAAGGTATACTAAGCAGAAATGAAGTAAATTTAGAATAAAGCTGTTGGGTAAAAAAAAATATTAATTATAATCCATGAACTTACAGACTGACGTGTCTTAGAAACCATCTGTATGCGTTGGTGTAATAAAAAGAAGACAACGGGTTCAGATGTGGATAATATTCGCCACTTGTCAGACCAGAAGCAAGAGCTATGAAAGTTATTCCAGCCTGGTATCCCTCAAACACTATAGTAACGCCAAGCTCAATGTTTTCGAGAGTTGGTAGTTGTGCTCTCTGTTCAGGTTCTGAAATACGAATGAAATTTTTGAAATTAAATTAATGAAGATTTCGAGATAAAGTGACTTTTAGCTGTTGTCATATTAAATGCGGGATAGTTAAATTTTTCTTTAATTGAAAAACAAAAATAATTAATAGATTACTGAACAGCACTGTAGTCATATATACCTATAGTAATATGATGTTCGCTTATTCTTAATCGCAGAGCCTTTGAGTATAGTAGTCTTAGATCTATTGTAACCTAAGAATTTTAGAATGCTTTTATTATCGATTTTAAACAAAAATAAATAAAACGGGAATGAAGAAAGTTTTTACCATTTCATTTTTTTATCTTCCTATGAGATGCCATATCAAAATCTTTACATACTGAATTAAAACAAATTATTTTTCTGAAGTATAATTAATATTTTTTTATATCTTACCTGTCGTAGGAATAGACAAATCGATACCCAAGCGAGGCTTCCAAAGGAAGGTACCCGGTACTGTACACTAGAAGGCATACAATATTTGTTGAGTTATTGCTTTTTTACCAATAAAGGTAAGGTCACATTTATTCAGGTTTTCAATTTTGTTATAATTTGCGAGATGGTGTTAAAAGAAAGCACTCAGCATCATCATCAACAACCTTAACTAATCCGCTGTGTGACACATAAACTTCGCCTTAGTAAAGAGGTTTTGGCCAACAATAACACTCATCGTTACAGTGCTTTGGAGTTTGCTCCTGTAAGTTGGCTCTTGAGACATCCAAGGAATGAATAGAAGCGATGATACCCCTTATTTTTAAATTGGCGACGACTAAAAGAAGCTCTGAACCGTTATTTTTAGAAATTAATTTCAAATCAAATCAAATCAACAACCCATAATGTCCCACTGCTGGGCTCGGGTCTCCTCTCAGGAGAGGGTTAAGGCCATACGTCCCCACGCTGGCCAAGTGCGGATTGGGGACTGGCAAGACAACGTTGTGGCTACGTAATCTTACCGTTGGATGTTTTTAAGCCGCCCGAAGGCCTCCAACTAAGCTTCACGACTGTTATCCTATGATAACAACCGGGACCGACTGCTTAACGTGACCTCCGAATCACGGAGACGCTCATGGTAACATGCCACCAGCGGTCACCCATCCAGGTACTGACCCCGCCGTCGTTGCTTGCCCTCGCTGATTGTTTCTAATCACCGAGTGCAACTGGGCTATGAGCGCCTCACAAATTAATTAAAATTAATTAATTTACACTAAAATAATTATACACCGTGCCTCGGAGAGCACGTTAAGCCGTCGGTCCCGGTTGTTATGAACATCTATGGCAATCTTTATTAGGAAGTCAGTGCCCTTAAATATACCATTTTAACCTTCAAATTCAGTTCACCCTCAGGATTACGGAGGTCCGATGCTAGTCGCACCTTGGAAAAACTGATATTCAGGAAAAACTGGTTGAACTAGTAGCCTAGTAGAAGATGATGCTTTATACTAAAATAATTATACATAAATCCAGGTCTACAACACAAGTTATTATATTAATTTAATATAACATTAAGTTGACTTTTAAGTTCTGGTACACAGCGAAAGATTTAACTTGTGTTATGGGTACCTAGATCTCGCATTCCATAATACATGTTATATATATGTCGCAGGTATATTATCAAAGCCGTGACATTACAATTTCACCATGCCCCGGTCGGGCCGGCCTGTTCGTGCTGAAATCAGCGTCGTTATCGGGGTGGTACTACCCTCTCACAGATAACCAATCTACAATGACAGCAATCGTGATGTATTTCGTTGGTGAGTGTAAGACCGCAACCCTTGCAGAAGTATCTCAATAGCCCGCCATAGTGTGGGTCACCATGCTGCATCGTTGCATTGTCTGCATTCACAATGAGTATGGTGACCACCACTCTTGTCTCTCTCTCTCATGGTTTCCATTAGGCTGCCAAAGGCTGCTCTCACTTTGGCAGGCTTACATGACTTTACAAATAAATGAAATTGAAGTGTCTATTTGTAGTAATAGTGTCTCATTAGATTCATATGAAAGTATATACGGTACTTACACCAAAAATCTATTTTAAATTTGTTGTCTGTCTGTCTGTTTTTTTCCATTTTATCTCTACAACATTTGACTAATTTTTAGACTAATTTTGACGGGACTTTTACTGGAAGATAGCTGATGATATAAAAAGTAACGTAGGTTTAGCTATGCCTCGAGGTATTACTCGCAATGGTTGGTGTAAAGGTACAACAAAAACCATGTGTAATATTTTAATAAATGTAATTGTAAGCATTTTACTTTAAATCTAAATGAGGCAGTCGACTTATGATATGAATCTATATCGTAAAGAATTTAACCGCTGTTCGCTATTAATTTTTTCTTAAAAGACTTATCACTGAAGTAATGTTTTCCACTTACCGATTAAAATTCTTAGGACAGAGCGCTAAGTTTTCAACTTCTCACAAAATTGTGTTTGTTATGAAGGTTTGAAATGTTTAAAATTTCGTTTATATGCGTTTATAAATGTCAAGTTTAATGTTTTACGGGTCATTAAACGTCTTATAATCGGTAAGAAAGTTAGAGTTTTAATGTGTATTTAGAAACAAACGAAAATATGTAGTTTTTCACGAATTAGTTAGTCTTTGGTCAATATTAGAAATAAGTTATAATAAATTCACCAATCGTTGTTGTTTACGATTTTCTGTATATTTTCTTAGATGATATTTGTGTAAGTGAAACACTGTTTATTATTATCTTAGGTAGCTAAGGTCATTCCTGTTGTATTTCCGACCTGTCTTAACTGTTAAGGCCATTCTTTTTCACTTTTTATACAGCTGTTACAAATAAACATGGTCATATACAAGAGTACAATAATACATACTAGACTACGTCAAGTCTTGAAAAAATATAATTAAAAAAGTTTTGGAAAATTTTGTTTTCCAAAATATTTAATTTTAAAAAAGATATTTTGATTTTTTACCTGACTTAAAAGATAATAATTTGTTTTTGAAAATATATGTATGACAATGTTACAAAGATCTAAAGTTTCCAATAATACGCTAGGTGCTAATTAGCCAAAGTATATGTCAAGTTTGTTACGATTTTTCAGCTTAAAATATGATCAAATTTAAAATGGATTATTCTGCAAGTCGTACCTTAAAATGAATTTAAATAGGTACATAAATTTGTCCAGTTTTACTTTCAATATTTAACCTTTTTTAATCATTGCATTAACATTAAATATTAATAATTTAAAGATAGACTTTTCTTAGATATTTCAACCATAAATTTATCAACACCCATCTTTTATATTCACTAAAAAGATGCGTTAATCTTATTCAAAAGATTTTATATTTTTAGGAGCTTCTACCAGTGTACCTCGTCTGTCAATTTGTTGAGTTAGCAAATAAGTCTAACAAACGACACTTATTAAGTAGTAATGTTAAGTGACAAATATTTCTTAACTTCTATTTAAGAGAACATTAGGGAAATCTAGGTACGAGTACTGTTTTAGCTTAACGTTTTCGTAATAACCAGTTTTCTGTGAGCTCGACACTTAGTAAAAGATACATCAATAGCCTCCAAAATAGTCTTGCTGTAAATAATTGATCTGAATAGATTAGGAAGCTTGTTCCTTTCGGTTTAGTTAGAAATTGCGAATGATTATTGCTAAATTAATTTCTTTGATATTGTTGAAAGCGATAAATTGATTCCTAGCGTTTGGAAAAATGAATACAATATACTTGCTTGACATCATCAGAGTTAGAGTAACCCAGGCTAGTTTAGGCTTTTAACAAAAGTGTTTAGATTTACAATATTGATACTAACTTTTGGAATCTAATCTGTGTGTACAGGTTTACATTTTATCAATGAATAAATATTTTTCTCAAAATGCGAAAGTGAATGTCTGTCCAAAGTATTGATTCTCCCACAACCGTGGACCCCTTTGTTCCCTAAGCTTAAACCCGACTCTGAAACCGGCACTTCATTATATTTGGATGTATATTATAAATATGTTAAACCAATCTGTTATCCCCGAATCAGCTGACATTATTTCATGATTTTTTTAAAATTTATAATTTATTAATTTGCATCAAAGATTAATTAGATATGGAATAAATAGCTAATCTAATGTCGTGATTTATATTCATTACTTTACTAATAGCTTTGTCGTATCTATTTGACATACATAAATTCTTTTTCGCTTCAGTTTTCCCTTAGAAACTAAAACATATCTTACCTTTGCCATGGGTATAAACATTATAAAAATTGTTGCAAGCATTGTATTTATTTTCTCCATTATGTATATCAGCACTATGCTCCTCACCAAGCCCTCAGTCTCACTTTCTTTGCTGTACTGGATCCAGTTACAAAATTGCCTTCATAAATTTTGTTTTCACAACAAAATTCCAAATGACAGAAAATGTTGTTATAAATATTGTTGAAAACGTAAATGTTATTTGTTTTAGAGTACCGTTTACGGGTAAACGAATTGTCATTCACGAATTAATTACTCCTGTTTTATAAGTGTTGGCGATCTATTTCACAAATTATTTTTGTCACTTATATATATAGTAACATTTCCATTTCATCATCATAATCTTTAAGGAGTACATTTCCCTGAGTTGTTTATATATCTACATATACAATATAAAGATTAATATCATACAGATTTATTCAGCCGTTGTAGCATGGTTAAGTATACAAACATACTTTTGTCCAAACCTTTTTTATGATACGGGTATAAGATTATCCAAATTAACCATTAGAGGATTGATTAAAGAAACGATTATTACGATACCTTGTCCTCTATTTCTTAATCCATAAGATATTGCCCTCTAATTCCTTATTTGCAATATTTAACACTAATATACACAGTGGACACGTCTGACGAGTAAGTAGTTACGTAAATATTTACTAGATGGTGCTGTAAGACATGAGTTGAAGATGTTTGTTTTATCTAAGTAAATGAGGCTTTAAATCAAAAATAGTCTGGATATTAAAAATTGGAATGACTTTGGGTTTACTTTTATAGGTTTGTTTATTAATAGCTACTTAGTATCTGGCGATGCGAAAAAAAATTAAATACTTCAAAAATATTTTTTTATTATTCCGTTACTTTATTCTTTTTCTTGTTAATAATCGGCAAGATTTTTTTTGTATTTATTATTTATTACTTAGTGACAACTGTTTTATAAGTAAGTCGTTAATGTGTACTCAATGTAGTTACCTACTCTTAAAAATCTCATAACTACAAACCATAAATCTAAAACTTATGAAATTCATCACTTTATCTATCAGTAATAGCTATTATTTAAAATGTTGAACAATGTATTGCACATTGTATTGCGAAACATCACAACATTTACTGCCAAATATTTTTAATAATTCTGTACGATGTTCAAAAAGTTTGACTAGTAAGAAAAAAAATTTGCTACTAACACCAATAAAATTTGCAATAGTACTTTACAGTAATAATTTACAATAATAATATAAAATTAACATGATGCTGAGAAGTTTACTGGTAAATATATAGAGGGGGTTATAAGCTACAGGATTATATTAGGTCAGTTCTTGAATATTAATGCATTAATCTGTTTGATAATCAATCATCTACAGTATGTGAAATATGTTGTTACAAGCATAACACACATATGGCTCTTTGACATGTATTTCTGCTTTTATCTTTCTGTTTAAATTACTTTTGGCATATTGTTTTTAAATTTGCCTTAAGTGCACTTGTGTGATTAACTCAAATGAAAGTGTAACGTAGTAATTGCAGCTACAAGACAGGGGACAGCAGGGTATGTTATTATTCATGTAGAGTACACAATAGCGCTACGGCGGTGTTAATATGTACTACGAAAACTTATTTAAGCGCGGTAGCGGCATGATGGCCGCATCGATCTGCCCCGCCCGCTCGTCTTTTGGGCGCACTTCACTCCAATTGTTCCATGTCTTGCTCACTTCACGATTACCTCCTTATGTATGAAACGTAGTATCTATACGCTTTTATTGTTTAGCCACCCCCATTAACAAAACCTGATATCTAACGGTTGGCGGCACAAAGGTCACTAGTCGAAGAACGAAGGTGACGTTGGAATCATATCATTTTTGCATTGTAACAGTTTGACGTACTTCTGTTTATTGGCATTTTTGTGGTTACTTAAGTTGAGTGTTTAATGTGAAACTATTATTTAGAAATGCGTATGAACTTATCACAGGATTGGTGTGAATAAGACTATAGGCTGAGGACGATTTTTGATAGACTTAAAGGCACATCTCGCCACTTATAATGCAATGGCTCATTTAAGGAAATCGTTTTGACGTACCTATTTATCAAACATCTTGTACTTTATCTAAGTTGAGTGTCACATAGTGGTATGATAAACGAAAGTGTTAGACACATTGCACGTGTTGTAAAGTGATTTCAAATAAAACGTGTCTTTCTATTTGTTCCTCGACTACCTAAACCTTCACCACGTTTCGACACAGCAAGTTACGTTACTCAAATCATTTCCCCTCAAGAGGTTCGCCATTAAATATCAGAGGGCAGTCAGTAAAAGCCTCGTCATTGAGTCGAATCGAAGCTTCGCCGAGGCTGGCTGGCGAAGGGGAAAGCGACCGCAACGAGGGTGGCGCGGCCGGCGGCGCCGCCGGTTGCGTCCGCCCTGGCTACGGATATGAAGCCCTCTCCGTGGCCAGCGACGGCAGTGAAGGAGAACTCGAAGAGGCGCCAGAGTACGCAGCCTTTGAAATGGAGCTTTCCGGTGGTGGAGAGTCTGCTGAAGGGCCATCCTCGAGAGGTTCTACCAAGGTCAACTTCCCTCCAGAAGTGGAGTTGGAAAGGCGACCGACCGTCTCTGCAGTGGCAAGTGCGGTTTACCATCGAGGTCGTGGACGATCTATGAGCGCATGGAGCGACATTAGTCGATCTAGTATACGTTTTGAAGAAAGGTAAGTGTCTTAACATATATTTCATATTTATACAGATATAAAAGTATGTACCAACGTTTAAACGCTTAAACATAAATATAAAAAACTGCTTAATACAGTAACAATGACAAAATGTCTTTGTGTACAAATCAATAAATAGCCAACAATCAAACGGGAAGTTTCCTAACTACTTGGGTTAATTTTTAATAATTTGAACTTTACTACTGTACTAAATAAACATCCAGTCCGGTTCTTAATAAGGTAGGGGTATATATATAGAATACAATCTTTGTTCGTATACAGTATTTCCACATTATATACATCAATTACAAAAAGTGGTACTGACGACGTAGATAACATGCGATGTAGGAAGTGTGCAGAAATGTACCAGTCTCAGGAAAAACAACTCATGCTTCTTACAGAAGGGGGAATTATTAGAGGAATTCTACATCCACTCACCAATTTTAATAGTAATTAAAATGAAATAATCTATCGTCTTTCGTGCATGAGAAACGCTTGACGCATTCCGCCATCGGATTCATTGTAGCATGCGCAATCAGGACCACGCCGTGACGACTGGGATTACGCGTTGATAGGTCTTTAGTCCACTACTAAGGTTTCTCATTTTGGAATTAATTTTGACGCTAAACACTTCAAATCCGTATAACACCATTTCTCTAACAGTATCTAATAATATTATTATATGTTGAATGTTGTATAAAACAAAGTGGTTGACTCTATGAACAAAACTTTTTTTTTTGTAGTGACAATGACTTCTAAAAACCCAGTCCCAATTGAAAATGCAGCTACGTAAAATATGAAGCTTGAACAAAATTAGCTTGTGTAAAGGTGAATTTTGAAAACAATATACACTTAATTATTATCAGTAATAAAATGAACAATACTCAAGCTTATGTTGGTCAATAAACAACTATTAGCCAAATAGTAAACTTCCTTTCTAAAGAGAGGCTTATGTTTAGCAGTGGTGTAACAAAGCTGTTGATGAAACCTATGCTAGGCAGCTACTAATTACCTAGTAATAATATTAATTGATGGCACTTTAGTTTAACTCATTATATTCTAAAAGTGGTATAAAACAAATTCAAATTATATAATTCTTAACATTAAAAAAAGTAGTTTCCACGTTTTAGTTCAGTTATTTCTTATCTTTTAGTCCTTTATTATCAACGACCCTTAAACGTGTCCTTTCGTCCGTACCTTGATTGATTGTATTACGTACGAAAGTAGTTTTCACCAATTTTCAAGGACGTATTAAAGTTGCCGAAGTTCTTATTGCATTTCATCGGGCTCTTCTTTGTTTATAATAAAACGATTACGATACATTTCCTTACTAGTTGGAAAGAGAGGGCGCACGCAATAAAGTAAGCAAAACGATTTCTTCCATTACTTACCTACAGTAAGTACTGCTATTTTGGCCAACATATCAGTCGACCGAAAGGCATGTCGTCGATTCGTCTTCTTCATCGATTAGCTTTAGTTTTTCTTGTCAATATTAGACTCGTAGATCATGTATGTAACTGTCACCGAATTGAGAAATAAAATATATTATTTATACTACTGTGGGGTTTTCATATCAAGGAATCGAGTGCGTTGTAAGTGGTCGCACTTTCCATTGTAATAAAAAATATGTATGAATACGACACTATTAATTCGCAATCAAAGTGCCTCATTCCTACAATGTTAAATAAATTGTTGTTTTGAAATAGTAGATTACAGTAATAGCTCTCAATTTAATTGTGAATTGATTACATTGTAACTGGATATATTCTTAAAAGTTTAATTTAGTGTCTATAAAGTTTTCGAAACGAACACTAAATATATTGAAAGAAATTTTAGTCCATTAATTACTTAATACCTGAACAGTAACTTTAGAAACACGCCAGGCAAAAAAAAAGTAAACATAAAATAAAATAAAATAAAAAAAAAACAAAAAATAAAAAGTAAAAAAAAAAATCACATTTTTTTGTTAAGATATTTACACCTATAAGTTATTAAGAAACAGTCTATGACTGAACTGCACCATTATGCACACTTGCGGATGTTTATCAAGCTACCATATCTTGACTAAAGCATTCAATTACGCACAACAGATGAGGTTTAAATAAGGTCCTTGTCAAATGTATGTCGGTATTAAAAATATGACGGTATTAGACTGAACAAAGTAATCTTAATAATTTCTAATATAAGCCAGGCAGCACAGTTGTCTATCAAAATGTCATCTCTGTCTATTAAGTGTCATATCACGCTGCTGAATCACGGTAACCGTTTCAATTACTTTGCTTAAAATTGAACCAAAAGCGGGTTTTAACTATTATTTCACGGTTAGAAGTTTAAAAACGGCGTCATCTTGAGAATCGTCGTAGGTACACTAAACGTTTTGTAATTTCCTTTACTTGAAATATTATCTTAAGTTAAGTTAAGTCGTACATAAGGAATTGATGGGAATGTATGATGAATGTATGCGTTACCTCTCAATTTGATATACCGTTATGACACAAACAAATAAAAATTCTAATATGGAACATATTGACTGTAGTGGTCTACGTTCTGGTCTGGTCTACGTTCCACCGCAGTGCCTAAACTTCTAAACCGATTTTAACAATATTTATTATAATGGCCCGATTCACATAATATGCTATATAATTTTTAATAAAATTTTGAAGAAGCGGATTATAATTTTTTAATTACATTTCTTCTTGTTCTAGTGTTTTCTAAAATATATTTTTAAATTTAGTTGTTGGTGAAGAACTATCGACCCATTTCCCTTCTAACCACATTACCACGAACCATATTGCGCGAAGACTAGACGAATTTCAACAACTGTAACAAGCCAGATTTCAGAGTGGATATGGCACCATAGACCACAACCACAGAGTGCGGCATATTATACATATGACAGTCTGGCTTCTGTATATTCATTATAATATCAGTCGACAAGAGGACGTTATTTGCCACAGACTAGTTCACTAATGCTTTGTTCAAAACGCTGCACTGGAAAGAGCGTGGCATCAACATCGATGGTAAATCTCTCACTTGGGATTTGCAGACGACACTGTCATCATGGCAGTGACACTGAACGATCTGGCTGAGTCTTCTTTACGCATCGGCCTATGGATAAACTTGGACTTAACCAAAATCATGTTCAATGAACATGTTCCCGAAATTGTTTAAAAATGTGTACCTCGGAAAGACTTTGCAGTTCGATAGAAGTAAGTTTGAGGACAGGGTGAACCGAAGAATTCAGCTGGGTTGGGCAGCATTTATTTATTTATTTAAGGCATATAGACGGAATAAACACAAACATTCACTTAAAGTAATTATAAGCAACTTAGTACACGTACTACTATAATTAAATATATGCATATTAATTACATTCGACAACATTATTTTTCTAAGGAAATGAATATAAAACAATATAACAAAAAAAAAATTCAATGACTTATACACTAACGAAATCAAACACAAAAAAAATAAAGTAAATACCAAAAAATACTATTAATAGATATTGCATACTAAAATTTTAATAGAAACAATAAAGATCCCAGTCCCCAACGTGAGGACGTATAGCCTCAACCCTGTCCTGAGAGGAGACCCGGGCCCAGCAGTGGGACATTATGGGTTATTGATTGATTGATTGAAAAGATAAACATCTGAAAATATATCTTACTAAATTTTGGTATCCAAGTAAGATACAACAACAATTCAAACATACTATCAACGTTATATGTGCCGTCGATAGTTTATAATTTGTGTTAACTTGTATGGTTTTGTAGAATGTTAAGGCCAAGCCTTCTCCAGCAGTGATTGTGTGTTAGTCTAGCAATTGGAGCTTGTGCAACCAAGTTGGTTCGGTGAACGTTGAAGAACGGAACATTAGCTGGTTCTGCATTTGGCCGGAAGGTACGCAGATCCCTACACACTCAAGCAGTTTGCAAAAACAACCGGTCCCAGCATATTAGCTAAATTCTCAGTTTGGTCTTCTGGTATTCCATTAATTTGCAAAAAAAAACCGCCTGGCCATTATTCCAAGATGGTGGTAAGGGTTTTTTATTCTGCTTTTTTTAAGCATATGATACAAAAATGCAAAATTAAATTTCTTTAATTATTTTTAAGAAATTTAATTTTGCATTGCTAATTGCGTTGCTATTTCTGCTAATGTCAAGTATTTCAAGTCTTCAATTCTGAGTCTTCCAGTCTTCAAGTCTTGGTCATGATGGAATTAATGATAAAAAATATAAAAAATGTGGATGACATAAAATGGGAACCGTCTTTCGCAAAAACAAAAAACGATCTCAATAAACAGTTTATTTGGATTTATTTTCTATTAATTTTTATGACATTTAATCTTATGTCATCAGGTGTAATTTATTCACACGATTTTGGTAATATGCCGATATGTTTTTATGTTTCAATAACTGAATTATGAAACAGTGGCAGCGTTAAAGTAATAGTATAAAAATTTTAAGATACTGGGGAGGACTTCATCATTAAATTAATTGAATAAAACTTGGCCAATATTCCATTCGAGTGAGACGCCAGACCTTATCTTTTATAATTTAGATCGCTATTCACTATTCACTAGAGCCAACAAAGGAAGATCTACCGCCATGATAGAATTTCAACGAGTTATAGACCCAACCAGTGAAAGCGTAAACAGTTAGCTTATGTAAAAGTATATTATGAGTGCTTGCTACAATTAGTACGTCATTAATGTTACTAATTATTTATATATATTTTGTGCATGTAGACCTAGAGCACACAAACCAAGAGGAAAATTACCATGAGTGCTGAGCTACAGTTTTAGATAAGTTTATATACAGGGACAAATGTAAAAAGTACAAAAAAAATTACAAATAGAATTGAAAAGAATTTATAGCTACATAATGAATAATTCACGTTTTTTTCGCGGTTTTATATGGAGGCGAGTATTGAGAGTTTTCATGTCATTATTCGCAAACGAAGCGCCACTATATTTCAAAGAGTGCACAACAGCATTCACATCAGGTTGAATGCATCGTGTGATAGATAAGACTGCCCAATGTAGGAACGCTGGATACGTTTATATTCGTATACAAGGCCCTAATGGAGCGTAAATTAAATTAAAATAAATAGAGATTCTATTTAATTTGATTGTATGTATTTAGTGACACTTTTACTCACATTATTTTGAAACTTTTGTATTTTCAAAAGATTGAATAGTCTTTTTGAGCATCGAACGCATAATGATGTTTTGAAAAAAAAAGAAGTTTTTGTATAATTTATTGCCTAGTCTATTAATTTATTAGCTTTAGCCCGCGGCTCCGTCCGAGTGTATGCCGGTTATATCGGTAAAGAGTAGCCTATGTCCTTCCTAAAGAATCAAAGCATTTCCTTGTTAAATTTCAACAAAATGCGTAACTGGCAGACAGACATACTTTCGAATTTAATATATTAGTATGGATTTACGTTGAGTTTTTCTAATCAATGTCCAACGTCCGCAATTAAGGGTCCGCCCTTAATTTAAAATATCGCTTTCTCAATTGGAAAACTAAAGAGGTTGCCTGTCAGGTTGCCCGTGTAGCTGTTAGAAATCATCGAGCTCTGTGCTGAGTTTTTTAAGAAAAGGAGAGGACACATCCTTTGGTATCCTTTAACCACCTTACGTCTCTTAACATCACTTCAATAAAATTGCATGTTTGTGGATTGAAGCATACTGTTGATCTATCCAGTAACCGTATAAGCCTGATATATGCATATAGATTGCCTTATATATATGACGCAACTCGATGTTTCCTCTGTACATATTTTTGCAAACTTAGGAATTACTTAAATAATAATGTAGTAGTAAGTAGACTGTTGTTACTCATATATACTTAAATCTTTCAACCAGATGAATTTAATCTTAATTTCTTATATGTTTATTCTATGTTTTTTCGGGTTGAATCTTGCAACACAATTTTGAAGCAGATATATTCCACTGATTGTGCTAAAATGCAGGTGTATGTTTATAGCGTGACAATACAATATTATGATGGCATGGAGCTGATCTGTTGCTGGAACTGGAAGGTGGCCATAGGATCTCTATAAGCGACGCAACACCATGGTGATTGGAATCGTTTGATTCGTCTTGACGAGTACTTATTCATTTTATAATTTTTGAGTACATTTTTATTAAAGTAATAACAACATAAAATAGCAAAATTAGTGGCCAATTTTGAAATATACAATTAAAACTATTCTAAAGTAGTGGACGTAAAAGAAGAGAAACATCGGTACATTTACTAAGATTTAAGCTGTTGATGTATGTGCAAAACATAACTAGTAAGTAAAAAATAAGAATAAAAATACAACTAAATATATATATATATATACATAAAAGATATGCAGCCTTAATCAGGAATGTCAAAGTAAAAACAAGCCAAAATGTGAAAGCTCACAATATTAACAAGCAAAATAAAACAAAACAATCTAGCAGACCGCCGGGGATACCATGTGCGGAGAAGACACAACGTCCACACGCACTCTACGTAATCACTAATTCTATAAAAGGCTTTTAGTGAGCATAGATTTAATTGTTTTAAAACTCATTTAAAAGTAAACTTTACTAATAATATCATGTGGTAATTTATCGTAAAAACTAATAGAATTCCCAGGAAAAGATTTAGTGTTTAGTTTAGTTAATCTAAATCTTGAAAGTGCTGGTTTATTTCTACTTTGCTTATTTATGTTATGGTAATCACTATTTATACTATAATTATTTTGTCTAATGTACATTATACTCTTCAGAATGTAGAGCAATGCTAATGTGAGAATAATAATTTCTTTAAATGTGATTTACGTGAAAGATTTAAATGAAATGAAAGCCGGTTATCACGGGGTATAATTCGAAAATATAATATGAATATTCGCTACGATAAGCTATTCAGGCTGTAGCAGCTAGAGGGTTGGATTGTTAGCCAATGTAAATAGAGGATTAGAATCATACAAGCCACGTTTTTTTCCTGAATATACCTCACACATAGGTTTATAGTTTGTGTTTACATTTACATGGGTAATATTTGTGTAAAAGAGTTATCGAATCTGTTTTTTACACAAAAAAACAGAAAATTGTTCCTTTTTTAGTCATTACTCATATTCTACATATATAGCATAATTCAGTATATATGTATTTAACACATATAGTGAATTTAAAACGGAAAATCTTAAAGATATATGTGTCCTGAGTTTATTTACGGTTGTATGTAGTGTATTTACTAATTGTACGTGAAAGTTGAACATGAAATGAATCATTCAATTTACTGTCCATTATCGGCATTTGCAGTTTTCTACTTGAAATTGCTTTAAACTTACGATCATAACTTCGATAACAGGATTTATTGACATGTATTTGATAAATTCGTGCAATAATACTCCGTATACGATATATATTGTGGATTATTATTTTTATTATCATTATGTAACTTACGTTCGAAATGTAGAATAAACAACACAGTCAAAATACATAACACGATAAGTATGAATTGGGGTACAACACTGAGGTATACGCAGAAACACAAAATACGTGTTTCGTTTATATATTATAGGAAGATTACATTTGTTCTTTGTGAGGAAAGGAAACCCTCAAAAAAGTTGACACGTGTACACAGTCGTGTTATTAGAAGCGGTAATGTCGATTTTCCTTATTGCCATGAGGACTTACGAATTATTACGATAAAAACATTATATTTAAGAAGCAATTACTGATAATAAGGTGATATTGACTTTTCAAGTAACAAATCGAATACCAGCGAAGGTCTTCTGTGTGTCACTCACAAATCAGTGGCACCGAATCACTACCGCATAATTTCTACTTGTGGAATAAACTCTATTTATTATACTCCTAAACCCTTGAACCAATTTTAATGAATTTTGGCATAGACGTACGACGCCATAAATATAAGCTAATCCATTCTGGATATTGAATATTCTATATATAACTTTATTGATTGAGTTAAGCTAGGTAACTAGGATATTCCGGATCTCTCTCGTCTCAGGCGCAGAGTGGCACACCATGTGGTTTTAGTCGGTTCGATTCCGACACATCGCCCCACCTCAATCCCCGGTGGGGTAAAGGCCCTAGGGGGTTTCAACACGTTAAAAAAAAACAAAAATGTAACTAGATTATTAATTTGAAAAAAAAATGTTGTATCGGCACTTCTAGAACTGAACTAAACTAGCTAACTCAACGCGGTCATAGAAGTTTTGCGACGTCAGCATGTCGGTGAATGGTGCCGGCGACGGTGACGCAAACTTATAAGATTTTCTCCTACCAAAAATTGCGCAACGCGGCTAAAGAAGTTTTATGACGTCAGCATGTCGATAACGGTGACGGAGATGCGGTGACGCGAACTCATAAGAATTCCCCCTACCAAAAATTGGTTTTTGTTCACCTAAAAAGTTCTCAAGGCACCTGAAGAAGTTTTATCTTCAATTAAAATTATTAATATTAAACATTAGTATGTTGGGGACGCGAACCCATAAGATTTTCCCGTACAAAAAGTGTTCAACGCGGCCTAAGAAGTTTTGTGACGTCAGCATATTGGTGACAGTGACGGTGATGGTTAGGGTGTCGCGATGACGCGAACTCATGAGATTTCCCCTACCAAAAATTGGTTTTTGTTCACCTAAAAAGTTCTCAAGGCAGCTGAAGAAGTTTTATCTTCAATTAAAATTATCAATATTAAGCATTAGTATGTCGGTGACGCGAACCCATAAGATTTTCCCGTACAAAAAGTGTTCAACGCGGCCTAAGAAGTTTTGTGACGTCAGCATATTGGTGACAGTAACCGTGATGGTTAGGGTGTCGCGATGACTCGAACTCATGAGATTGCCCATACCAAAAATTGATTTTTGTTAACCTAAAAGTGCTTAATGCGTCTAAAGAAATTTTCACTTCAAAAACATTTCACTGTGTTGTTGAAAACTTTTTTTTATTCTAATTAAGTTATTAATCTACATAAACACGTAACTACTTTATCAGTTAGAACTGTTATCCGTTATGGTAAAAGAGTAACTGAACCCTCCGAGTAATGGTAATTTGTAAAGTTAGAAATTTTAAAATTTGTAACAAGACACTACCTGCTGATACGTGTGATAATCATATTTGATTTTCTATTTTTTGCCATCCGTTCTTATAAAGGACCAGTAGTCCGGTCAATTGAAGTGTCTGTTATCAACATCATCTGTAATTGAAAGAAGTATCTGCAAATGCCAAGGGGGCCTTTTTACTTGCGATAGCCCTTTTATATCTCTAGCATTACACTACATCGCTTCCAGCATTTAGTTTGGTTAGTGAAATCCGATGGTATTTGTGACAGACCTTCATCAGATGGTATGACTTCGTGAAGCCCTTCGAAACGACCTCGTTCGTTTTCGAAGGGCTAAGACTATCTGAAACACTTGTAAGCATCTATTACATATTTTCGTATAATATAATTAAAACTGCTAAAGGGCTGATTAATTAAATGACTATTTAAAACTTTAATAAAAATAACAGTAAATATAACACTCATTTTTGCGTTCTTTACCAAGTTTAAGAAAAGTGCATTTCCATCTTCAAATAATTAAGTCACGTAATTGGTGACAGTGGTCTTACGGACCGGGTTCGGGCCAGAACTCTGGAGCGTGATTCCGTGGCGCTGTTGTGGAAAGAACTAACGGTAGAGGTCATAAGATGAGGCAAGTACTTAAAATTGCATCACACATCGAAGTAAAATAATTAATTTTCAATAATTTTCAAGTCGTAAAATCATTCGATTTTTCGGATTGCGCGGTCTCACAGACATACAGGTCACTAATGGCGGGTTTATTCACTTATACTAGTGAAAACCTTAGAATTTACTTCACTGAGTCGGTAAATGACACCGAAAACCTACCAGCAAAAGCCGTAAAAACAACAATTTACCCTAAATAATAATAATAATTAATTAATTTGTAGCTTATACAAATTAATATATTAGATTTGACTGCCCTGCGGTGAGATAAATCAAAGATACAATAGACAACTTATAACAATTCTCATCAAATCCTTATAATTTCTATTCTTAACTTACAAAATATCAAGGCCCTTAAAATCTATTGTTTCATATCTGTCTATTAGACTTCGTGGATATTTTGCAATATGATTTATAGAAATTTATATAGTATTTACTTACAAATAAAACAATGTACCTAATACTCAAAAATTTCGGATCAAAGTTGGTATTCATTATATCCGTAAGTAAACAAAATGTTTGGTATATGTAATGAAACCTCACCTCGTACCAGAGCACACAATGTATTTAATGAGTTTAAGCGTAGTGGTTACAATCTACAACAGAGTACTGTGGCGTGAATAATACCTTAAAACAGTGATACGTTACAGATATGAGTTTTTATTAAGAAAATATTTAGAATTTTGAATCTCAAGTTGGAGTATCAAATATTTTAATGAAGTATAACTAATATAAAGAAATAAAATATATCAACTTTTGACTTAGCGCAGTTTATTACTCGTGTGGTGATAAATAATGTTGAGTTTCACCACTCTTATTCATCCCATAGGTGTCCCAAGAGGCGAATAAGGAGGGAAATAGAAGTACCTAAGTTTCGCTGAACAACATTTCTCCAAAGAGAAGGAAAACCAACTCCATACCAACCTCTATGGCAGGGGTATCTTTACCTATAGTGCAGGGTATGCTGTACACACGGGCGCAGCGGTAGTAGGGGCGCCGGCCGCGGCACTTTTGACGTATCTGCGTACTTCCTGAAGAGTGCCACGCTTACTAAAGGGCGCTAGAGGAATAATAGCACCCCGGGAGCTTCACGGGGTAGGGATGCCTCTGCCCTATGGCCAACGTGGTATATTAGGCCAAACGCCAAAATCTGCTTTTTAGGAAAGCAGAGGAGTATGAAAGACTATTGATATATGGTGGTTCCATTTTATATGATAATGATAATTTTAAATTCACAAATGGGTTTACACATACATCCCATTATAAATACGTGATAATACTACGCTAATATATTTAAACACTGTCTAACCCGCACAACTTCATCTGCGTCGCCTATTAGTCGTAGCATGTCGTTACGGATCGTGAGAAAATACAAGCAAATTGTTTTCAACGGTTATAATCTAACCTAACTTCAAAAAAAAGACATATATATACTGTCGAGTACCAAGATTATGTACTGCATTGTATCAGCTCCATAACATTGGACAGCAGGCGCGGGTCCAGCCATATAGGTGGTGAGCACAACTATTCGAAAATCGGTTAAGTACGAGTCAGAATATGAAATTGCTCATGCACAACCATGGTTAATGAAGGGCTCGAATTCGATTATTCCTTTTTTTTCGCGCATAATGTATTTCGTTTAGCAATGTCTCCTAAGCGCAGTTTGCTGATATTAACTTTCACAATGATATATATAAAATTATGCCTTCCTAAAACGACGTAAGAAAGCATGTTTTTTTCTCCCTTGATACCTGATAATTGTCCTTTCTGAGTATATGTTAGACTACCAATCCTAAAAATTTATTCTTTCCTAAAATGATGTAACTCTGGGTTGACTAGGATCTCGCTCTTATACGAGAAATTAAGGGCATAAATTTATCAAAGAGATGCCCAAAGTTATATTCTTCCAGATATGCATATAATTTCTAATTAAGTAGAAATTAGTTGCATATCTATTAATCGTGGCGTTGTACCCATATAACTGTTATGTTCGGTTTTTCTCAGTGTTATTTTTACATTTTCCCCACAATACTAATTACCTTAACGTGACGATCTAAAGTTAATTCCGTAACGAAACGAATAATTGAATATTTTGCTTGATGTAAACGAGTACTTAATGTGCTTGCCATATATCCGTTTCATTCAGTCCCTATAAACGACGTTAAAAATATGTTCCGCAAAAAGGCCTGGCTGCAAATTCTATCATTTTATGATTTTCCACCGACCTACTTCCATTTTTTTATTCATGTAATACTTTTTAAAGTTCCTCAGACTTTTATATTTAAAAAAATGAATCTAAAGGAATTCTTAATAATAATACTCGGCGCAGTCCTACAGAACATTTTTGAAAAATATCTAACTAGCGGTGTTACGTTCGATGTTCTATAGGTACAAGACCAACCACGAGTAACACTGCGGGGCACTGCTGGTTATTTAAATAAACATTCCTCTTGAATCACTCTATCTGTCACCCGTTTGACTGGTTTAAAAGATCAGAATTATAAAATACAGCGGAAGCAACTTCATTTTATATTATGTAATGAAGATATTAGCTTCCGAACAGGAATTTTCTCTAAGTACAATAATCCAGTCTCTAATAAAATAATAACTAAGTATTCAGTACCATTGAGATGCTATCAGCATATTTGAGAACGGCGAAGGGTAGGGATAAAATAAGCGCCACCTTAGTAGAGGTACAAAATTAGAAAGTCTCTTCAAGGACACATCAACGGCAAAAAATTTACGGCTGAGCTCTTGCAGTTGAAGAGTCCCATGATAAATAACTGTCTATATAAGTCGCTAGACTTTGTCATTTTCGCTGTAAGGAATTTGTTTACCATGTAGCATTTTACATGGGCACAAATCCTATCTGAGATATTGAATAAATAAAATAATGACTTGAGTCTGCATGGATTGATTTTCGATACGTATGCGTTGTAATCTATTTATATCTTAGAGTTAAAATAAAATAGATCGTAGAAATTAAGATAAGATAACCAAAAATGTTACAATAACTATTATAAATCTAAAGTTTGTGAATTCTTTAAGACAAGTTTAATGTTTTCCTGAAGAAAACTGCAGACATAATCATTGTTCAGTTTAAACTTTTGAGTGTTCCGCGTACTTAGAAAAAAATATTTTTTCATTCGATGCACTATCATTCAAATTAACTGTTTTTAGAAAGGCTGCTTTATTGTATAGAGTATTATTCGCGTGAAATACGCTAATCTCTGGCAGGGCCAAACGCTAATATTATTCTTCTCCCTAAAACTCCTTGTAGCATGTTGAAAATTTCTTAGTGCATTAGTGAAAAAAACTTTGCAGTAATAAGTTGGAGGAGACAATTAGTCCAAAGACATCAACTGCCATTTCTCATCGAAACTTTTCAATTTGCTCCGATATCATCTAACGGCATCATAGGGATTATCTTGTTCATTCATTTCATTGTCCGTGAGACGATTGACATAATCTTAATCAAGTTTTCCCACAGGTACTCCTTAAATACACTTTTCTCTTGATTCTTGGGCTTCCCATCTTGCTGTGGTAAGTCTCCGAATACTTTCGATAAATTGCGCTGTTTGCTTGAACGCAACCTGTGCTTTTTCTGATAATGAAGGCTATTGCCATTTATGTTTTATTTTCATTTGAATTATTGTTACTAAAATAAGAGGCCTGGTTATTATAACGTGGGATTAGTTCGATTCCTAGGTCAGACCAAATGTTTGTATGATCTGTGAATATTTGTTTCGGAGTTTGGGTGTTTTCTATGTTTAATGTGTATGGATTTATAAAAAAGTATAAAATTGCAAGACTATAATAATAAGACTGACATATAAGTTCATTTTTCAAGGCTTTGTGTTGGTTGGACACGTATTTAGTTCCTCGGAGACAGGCTCCGATGTAAAACAAAATCAGATAATTATATCTGCCGTATTGTTTTGAAGGATAGAATTTCCACCTATGTATATATCAGACCTTTTCCCTCAATATGTGCTCCCGTATCCCAACCAAAGCTTTTGTATTTGTGATTTGATATAGCAGTTGATAAGTAATATTAATGAAGCTTTATTTAATTCCATTCTGCCTACTGCAATACATTCTAGTTAATAATTAAGATAAATGAATTCTTTTTAAATAATAACAATTGTATTATGATTAAATTAAATTAATTCATTATGGTTATTCTTTTGTCACGGCTTAAATGGAGCCCCTCTGAGTAAAAGCCTACTCCAAGAACTTCCATCGTTCTTTGTGTCAAGCCATAGGGTATCCAATTTTCTGCTGCTACCTTTACCAGTTCATCTGTCCACCTATCGCAAGAGTGGCCTCTAAAACTACGACCTCTAGGGCCTTGCCATTTCACCACTCTAATGGTCCACCTATCGGCGTCGTAACGGGCTACGTGTCCCAACTCCATTTCATTTTCAGCGAGAAAGTTAAAGCGTCGGTTAGCCTAGTTTTGTTGCGAATGTAAACTTGTCCTTCAATTTTACACCTTATAAGGTTCTTTCCATTCTACTTCGAGTAGTATTTATTTTATTTCTAGTTTTAAGGTCGAAAGTTCAAATTTGAGAACCGTAGGTAAGGCATGGTAACTATTTTCTTAATTGACGGTGTGAGTTGTGATTTGAGTTTTGCGTGCCCAGCATTTCTTCCACGTTATTGATATTCTGCGGTCTATTTTCTCTATATTTCTATCTTTTCTGTAATAAATCTTAGTCCAAGTAAAGGTAACTTTCTACAAACTCTAGAGGGATGCTATTTGCGTAAATGGACGCGTTGTGGTGATTAGTCATTATTTTCGTAGGACTACAGCTAACTCCGTGTAGATTGCTAATCATACTATTCAGATGTGCAGTGCTCTCGGTGAGTAGAATTATATCGACGGCGAAGCAGAGGTGGCTAAGGTATTTGCCGTATAATTATCAAGGAATTAAAAAACTTCCTTAAAAAGAATAATATAACAATAGTCTTCACAGCTGAATTACAGGGATAAGAAAAAGAAAAAAGCTAAATCTAAGGCTAAATCATACTCTAATCAAAAAGGTAAGGTGTAAAATAATCTTAGATAAGATTTCTAATACAATATATGAAGTAAACACTGGACATGAGAAGGCAGTATTAAATCTCTTCCATTCCAATCCATCTTCGAAGCTATTGCTAGTAGAATTTAGCTTTTAATCGAACAGTTATCTAAAATACATTAATTGTTCTCTTCGAGGGTTGAAGATGTAAAGAAAATCGTTACTATTTTTCTTCTTCTTTTGATGATATGGCAACCAGCTGGATGAGCTATTTCTGCCAATGTCAAGTATTTAATGTCTTCAATTCTAAGTCTTCGGAGTCTTCGTCGTGATGGAATTAATTATTAAAAATGTGGATGACATGAAATGGGGACCGTCTTCCACAAAAACAAAAAACGATCTCCGTTACTATATTTCTTTACCTTTATAAATTATCTTCTTCTTTTGATGATATGGCAACCAGCCGGATCAGCTATTTCTGCCAATGTCAAGTATTTAATGTCTTCAATTGTAAGTCTTCCAAGTCTTCAAGTCTTCGTCGTGATGGAATTAATTATAAAAATATAAAAAATGTGGATGACATGAAATGGGGACCGTCTATCGCAAAAACAAAAAACGATCTCCTCTTTATAAATTATCATATAGCCAGACCACCACCATTCTCTTAGATGAATACATATAGATGTCAATTTTGACATTTATATGTGACATCTAAGAGAACTGAAAAAGAATGTGCAAAGTTTGCCATATCCAAAAAAAGAATGTAGTGAGAAAAATATTGTAGGGAAATCGTTTTTTTTCGAAAGACGGTTTCCATTTCATTTTCACATTTTTTATCATTAATTTCATCACAACGAAGACTTGAAGATTAGAAGACTTATGATTTGAAGACTTTAAATACTTGACACTGGCAGAAATAGGTCTCTTCAGGTTCTTCTCGTAGACACCAGCTAGGGTCTCGGGGTAACTTTTTCAGTTGGAAATAGCTGATTAGTTGGTTGCCATCTAACCAAAAGAAGAAGACGAAAAATATTCTAAGAATAAAAAAACATTAATATTCTTAAGCAAATCCATACCTCTAATAAAGACTTTGAATGTTGTTTTCATTCTTTACAGGTGATTGAAAAATAAATTACGATATAAAACCGTGTATATGAAATAGTCTTCTTATTAATACATTGTTCTATTGTTACAGAAAATGCAATTGTCTTTATTTCAATTAGCACTCTATTAAGTATAATATTATATTTACTCAGTAAGACGTCATTGATTTCATTTACTTAAAATAGTAATATTTTACCTAATAGTACCATTTGTTAAATTCTCCGCGCGGCAGGTCATATTACTAGTGCGAGAGTGGTCTTAAAGAGAACAGAAATCAAAACATGAACATACCTACAGTATACCCACATCCATTTTATTATTAATTGCTGCCATTTGTTAAATTGTGTTGTTAAAATTTTACATGCTGTGATGCTAATTCAGAATGGCTGTTTTTTTCGAAACAATATGATAACCACATTATATAATGATTAACAGCAACAAATTGAACTATTAGGTCGCCTGGAGCCGACCACGGTCAGTCGAACGCATTTAATATCAGCTAATGGTTAATCTGCATTTCATTAAATTTGCTCTTTAGCATACATTAGCGGAATGTCATGAATATTCATTGCAAGTCAATTGATACATGAACATTGGTTTCACTTTTAACGTATTTTGAATTTGTTTACCATGATATTAATACATTAATATCGAGTACAAAAAGCGAATATCGTTTTCCAAAATATCCAATTTTGAAAGAACCATTTCATAAACATGTGACGCGTAAGTTTTTTCATTCATGATTAGAAATTGAATTAATACTCTATCATTATTTTTTTTCGAGACCGAAAGAAAACACATTCGACGGGAGTTTTTCTGATTAATTGCTAGGTTATTGCTTTTTGTTACCGACATTTTAATTTTTTTCGTATAATTAAAACGCCACTTAAGTACAATATAAGATATTATAAATAAATTAAGAATTACTTTTACTTGTTGTGTGTGTGTTGTGGTAAATTACAGAATCAGTTTAATCAATTGCAGTATTTCCAAACTATAGGTGTTGAAACATGTATCTGAAAACAACGTATAGATATCAATACAGATAAGGATAGATAAGGATATCAATACAGATAGGAATAGCCGTGGGAGAGCCACGCTTCGGCATGAATGGGCCGGCTCGACCGGAGTGATACCACGGCCTCACAGAAAACCGGTGTGAAACAGCGCTTACGCTGTGTTTCATCGAGTGAGTGAGGATACCGGAGGCCCACCCTCACCATCCCCCTTTCCCCCAGGCCGCCATAGTGTGGGTCACCATGCTGCATTGTTCTTTTTCGCATTGAGGATGGTGACCACCACTCTTGGATTCTGCTCATGCTTTCCATCAGGCAGGGCAGAGTCATTTTGGCAGTTTAAATATAAAAAAAAAAAAAGGATCATGAAAAAGACGTATGTGTGTCAGCTGCTGTACCTTTAAAGATTGATTAAAGCATAACCAATATGAGTCATCAGCCAAAGTTATAACAAACCTACCTAGTGTTAGAATATCATAATAGCACTAATGCTAGTGCCGTTCTTAGTGTTGCTCTGTTTACACACTATGCTTTTTGAATTTTATATTTTTCAAAGATCAAACGTATTTCGTATACTTGTGTAAAGATTATATGATAATCTCTGGAAAGGCTGGGACGATTTTGACGAGACATTCATTGGCAGATAGCTGATGATATAAGAATTGCCTGAGGCTATTTCTTAGACTAGCTTTGTCCCGCGGTATTACACGCGGTTGTTGTTGTGCCGCGCGTAATACCGCTAGTTCTGAAACTTAGCGTTGTAGCCTAAGTTTGGCGTTGGATTTATAGGGGGCGTTAGACTTATAGGCTTATTCAAGCCGTCGTGTGACTGGGTCTTAAGGAAACATGCAAAAGTAGAATACTGTACACACAATTACTTACTGGACACAGTTAATTTTACGTCGGTCTACATTGAATAGCGATTTGTGTAATAACTTTGAGAAGTTGACGCCACTGTGCATGACTTGTTTCTTTTTCACACTATTCTAAACTACTCTTCATAGCATAGCAGAGTGAGATAGGAGCGCCACGAAAACCGACAGTCCTCAATCCTACGATTCTAAATGATAGTCAACTAAGATAGCTATAATGAATTTCAAAAAGAGAAGCAGCAAATAATTGGAATAAGATAGTCTTTATACGACATCACTATTAACAGAAAGAGACGATTTTACAGTATACCTAGGTTGTTCCGAAAATTGAAAGCCACAGAATAAATACAATCTCTTCTTTCATGAAACTATTTTGGAGTGACGCCTAATTTCAACATTAACCTCCCTTTACTACTTTTTTGTAGTTTTTTTAAATATGTTTAAAGACTGTCATTCTTCTGTTGTTTGCAACAAAGCTTTTCATGCTACGATTTTCTATGGACTTCGCCTTGCTGGTCAATCAATTTTTTATTACACACTCGTTGACACACTAGAATTTATATACACAGCAAAAGAATATAACTAATTAATTACAATGTTTAATAATTAAATAAAACAATTAAAATGTCTACACACTTATTTGCAGCTTATCCTTCCTTGTACAATGCTCCAACGAAAGTGATTTCTTAATTCTATTTTTCTCGCCAAGACGAATCCAACGGATATGAAATCTTAATAGCGGTATCCTGGTAGCTGATATGTTCCGGTATCACTTCGGTCGAGCCGTTCCCTTCATGCCGAAGTATGGCTCATCCACGGTAGAAAATGAATCTGAAAGTATATACGGTACTTACATCAAAGAAGCAAGTTTTAAAGTATTTATCTGTTTGTTTCGACTAATCTCTAAAACGTCTGGACTGATATTGACGGAACTTTCACTTGCAGATAGCTAATGTTATAAACTATAACTTAGGCCATTTTTGTTTTAGAAATTTCGTTTTATAAAAATCCACGCCAACGAATTAGCGGGCACAGCTAGTTTCGAATAAAATTCTTCTGGATAGTGGGCAACAGTGGCAGTGAGGTATAACGTGAATTACTGTGGAATTAAAATTCTGCTTAAAATAAATAATAAATAATTATAATCAGACGTCCGTATACACTAATCTTGCGTCAGTATATTGTGATTGGACATATATGGTAGGTATCTGACGTGCCTACATTGATTAGACGTCATAATAATTTAATTTAGATAGACAATTTTATTTTCTTACCGAAAGCTGGTCGTGTTTACGTAGTTATAACCTTCACCCATTAAATTATAGTATATTATGTATGAAGTAACTAAGTAAAGAAACGAAGGGCAACTAATATTATAAAAATTCTCGAACGCAGATTATGGAAACTCATTTTTGAACGATTGCCAATAACAATGATTCCAACAAAGAATATTTATTTCTAATGATCAAACCGAGCGCCGAACGTTGGAACACAGTTTACGCGTACGTTCCTTAGAACAGTCAATATTCATATGGGAATTATGTGATGGAAGATATATCGCAATAAAACTTTTATCGAAATACCGATTGAGAGAGCTTGCAACGTTGCAATAGGCGGACGTCAAAAAGGCGTCTCCATCGTAAAAGAATCACTGTTACATATGACTTCTTGATGTTATACACGCTGCAGTAGCGCCACTCACTTCAGTGGAACTTTAGACTAAACCTCTAGAATCAATAAAATATATATTAATATTTACAGTGTATTTAAATAAATATACACTTTAACATTATTTGTAGGATATAAAGGTAAGGAATAATAGGAATCAGACAGATAATTCTGCCACTTCATTAAGAAGAAAATGTATACCTTGTTGTAATACCGTGATTTTAAGTAGGTGCATATAAAAGAATGGTAACAATTGTTTAAAAAAGTACGAAATGTTCACAAAGTTGGAGTTCTGAGACGGACATATGATAAGCAAATTATTTACTGAACCATTTTTGTTAACGGAAGTAGATAGTATGTAAGTTAGAAATTAAAAAACCAACTGGCCAAGTGTGTCTCGAGACACTTCCAATATAGGGTATCTATCACCATAATCATCAACTAAAAACCATAACGTAAACTAATACGTACCTTATTAAATTGTAAATGAAATAAGTATGTTTTACAATTTCAAATTATAAAGATTTCACATTAAAGGTTTCGGTGGTCTATAACTCGGAATTAGTTAGTCGACTTACAACTTGTACACTAATAAAGCCTCTGTGGCTGTATTAGTTTGATACTGGCTTGACCCTACATATGTGCTACTATCGGGATTTTTTTTAGTTCTCCGAATACTGACCTATAGCGCGGAGAGGTGGAAAACAAAATTAGCGCTTTGAGGCGTAATTGTTTGCAAACGGGTACCTTAAAAAAATTGTCTGCACAAAGCCTTATTATTTTTAAAATACCTCTTCAATGATACTCCATAATATGGGTAATAAAAGAAAAAAACATTCTCACTTTAAGAGTACTCGAGGTAAAAACTACATTATTAGTTTTTATTTCACCGGTTTGTTAGCGCTATTAGTTTATATGTTCATGCAAAATTACAGGTTTGTATCACTAATAATCTTTAAGCTGCAGCGGCAGCCATCTTGGATTTACAATCATTCATACATGTATTGGTGGATCCTCTGTTCAGCAGACAAAAAGCAAATGAATTGATAGATACGCCCGCACTGTAGGACTGAGCCTCAACTAAATAGCTGAAGAAGGAATGCCCCTTCTTACTAGAATAATAGCCGTTGGTGATAACGTCCTCCACCAAAAAAAGAGAAGGGGGAAAGGGCGCCATCGCCGACGTTACTAGGGTGCACCACGTGAAGGCTTTCTAACCAAGCACCACAAGGTACACAAGGTACATACCCAGTTTCAGGTCAATCTGTCAACAGAAAGGGGGTCAAATTAAAATTATTATACTTCACCTAAGCAAATAAACAAACAGGGTAAGTAAAATGAAGTAGAGTAAAAACATATGCGTTAGTGTAGACGAATAATAATGTGCTTTGCTTACTCTATCTTATGTGGTGATTGTGGTGGTGTGGAAAAAGACATTAATCGAAAATGCGTGAATTACACTTTATGGCGCCCGTACGCCGATACTACAAACTACACAAAAAAAATTGAATAGACATTAACTGTAGGAAATTATCTCTAGTTTAATTATATACCTTATGTTTTTATCTTAAAATGGGTCGAAAAAGAGCTATCTAAAAAACCTACTGCAAGCCGCCATTTATCCAATACGGTGGCTCTAGCGGCAAAGATACGAGGTGACAAAGTTGAAAAGAGCACATCAATCTCTATGATATCACCAATTTTCAAAACTTCCGGAAAACTTTCTAGGTAGCCCCTTGTTTTTGTACCGAATGACTGTAATATGTAGACAAAAGCACGGACGGATGGACACGAAATAACTAAAAACAATACGTTTTTGCCATTTTGGCTACGGCACCCTAAAATAAGAGAGGTACGTGCTCGCTAGTAAGGCACACGTAAATAGGCAACTCATAGCCAAATTCATACCGAAGGTGGAAAATGTATTAAATCCAGTTATTGAGAGGCGGTCTAACTTTCTATGGTCTACATTCAGGTTGAATTTACATCTCAACTCTGCCTTACCTAAGTTCGTCAATAAAAGCTTGAGTTGATGTGTAAGCTTAACCTATTCAAACCCGTAGCCTACTACTTTAGTATGGCTAAACAAAATAACTGTTCTTGGAGTAACCAATCTGCTCATTATTCTATGATCGCCTGCCATTTAGTTGCTATTATTGACCGAAATAAAGGTTACGCACACTAAAGATATTGAGTTATGAGGTTATAAAACATAGAAAATAGGAGCGGAGATGAAAATCCGCCTAGTGGGAGGCCAATGTAGAAGTTGCATCTACTCAGTGAGTAGTCATCAAATTTTGAATATAAAATAAATTTATTTTACAGTGACACGTTTCATGTGCCTTTTATAGTTTTAAGGGAAATTATATATCAGCCACTTTAACAATATTGGATTTAATTGCACCTTTTTAGTGTCGTATACAACCAAAGGAATATATTGGAAAAGCATTACTATAAAGTAGAAACTCGACGTTTTTCTGTTTCACAAATAAAGTTGAAGCTGTGTAATAATTCATACACATCACAGTCCAGGTCACAAAAGGGAGTTAATATAGTATGCAAGGTTTTACAAATCATTTGTTCATTGCAAATTGCCATGTTACTGTCTTTACGTCGTATGTTATTCGAATTTCAAAGACTCAATTTTTTTTTATTCCCCGTAATAATGTTATTTTCTACAAAAGAATGCGATCGGGTCGATCAGTTTGACGCAATGTTTGCCTGCGGTAGTATAATACTTGGTAAATAATTAAAATTAATATTGTCGTCACCAGACGGAGGTTCATTATCGAAGCAAACCATTAATAACAAATTTACAAAGATATTGTAGACTGATTAAAACATGGCCAAAATTGTGCCAGCGTCTTGCCTTATTATGTTCGTTTAGGAAACGACTGGTGTAGTATAGAAATGTAAAGGATCAAACTTGAGTAGGTATAGATTGACGAGCTATGGACGCGGGGGTGTGAGTTGAGAGAGCGGGAGGCAGTTGTGCTAAGGGCGGCCGACTGGCGCCGGCAGTATCTCGTGTGCGACGGTGACTCAAATCACATTGAGTCGTACTGGCAGTGTGAATCGCACGGCCTACCGCCGGGACGTCAGCATCCCGTGTAACGCACTCCAACCTACATGCGTCAACTTTACGCGTAACGCCGTTCATTAAATACAGTGCGTGTGTGAAGTGTTTACAATTTTAATATTTAATTGTAGGCCTAATTCATTACTTATTTATAAAACCAAATATTTTATCTACATTTTGCTTCATTCTTTTTATTCTCTGTCCATCTCAAATGGAAATCAACACTTTTTAGGTTTTTGAAGAGTAATAGCTGTTATGGAATTAGGGGACGATATATTTTTCATATATGGACGAAGCGGGTTTGTATTGTTTATGTAAATTAATGATTTATAAAAACACGTAATTAGCGACCGCACGCATACGCAGTATTACCAAAAAAAGTTATAGATATAAGTTACAGAGAAAATATTATAAAAAAATTATTTGATTCTTCTATTTCGCGCACAAACATTTTGAGGTCAACTGCTACAAGCAAACAGCTAGCAGCCGGTAGAAATAGACTTTTGTGAAGCGACACAACACTCGAGACAGTGGCACTCATCCTCCTTCCCTTTCCCTTCACTCCGCCCCGGTAATACAAAGTGCACGTTTATTATAATATATAAGACACATAGCTAGTAGTGTGCAAACGTTATCTTGTGTGCCCTTATCTGAAAGTATTTGTACTTTCAAAACTTCAATTATACGACTAGTAGTAATAAGTGCACTTAATACTAAGTCAGATAGTCTAACCGGAACAAAACGTATTATTTTGACATCTCTTAACATCTCACTTACTCGAGTAACGCCTTATAGCATGTATTATTTCATAATTTATAGCACGAGATAAATGATTAATTGTTAGCTAAAGACTTTATCTACTCTTAGCTATTCGTGATATTAGTGATTATCAATTTAATTTAGTGATCGTTTGCAAACAGACACAGAATATATCTTCAATATTACTTGAGTGATCGCTTTGTGTTCGTAAAAATATTTCAAATGACGTGACCAGTGCAAACAAAACATTTAGCTTTGGAATTACTTAAAACCCAGTTCACAAACTGCCTCCTATATGTTGATCCTGAAAGCACGCTCTAATCAATGTCCCAATCAACTGCCCTGCCACTGACCATTACTTAATAAAAAATACTATTACAGTTCGGGTCTAAGGATCGTAATTGACCACTCGTTCAGTTAGAACGCCATTAGGAAAATTTAATCTCTTATCTTTATTTAAAAAAGCTGAGAAACTCGGCAGAGACACACTTAAAACGTCCCAAACAGAACCTGTGCGCAAAGACATTTTCATGCTTTACAGAAGTCATCTTTACCACACCATTAACAAACATTGTAGTATATAATTTACATACTTATAACAACACTTACACAAAACTATACGCACACACCTACACATGCATAGATATACACACACACACACACACACGCATACACGCACGCACGCACACACGCACACGCTCACGCTCACACACATGCACATACACGCACGCATGCACGCACTCATGCATGCACACTCTCACACACACACACCCACACAGACACACAAACTCACCCAGGCGCGTCTGTTCAGTAATTCATCGTACATCAGATTATATTTTCCCAATAGTAAAAGGTTAAAAAAGTTAACCACACTCCTTCCAGAGACTACGTTACTAATTGAACAAACAAGGAAGAGTACTGATACCCATAACACAAGTTGAATCTTATATTGGGTATAGTCCAAACCAAACTTTATGGCGGTTCTGAAGTTAGCTGCGCAAGCAAGTGTGTGCAGGTACAGTAAAATCGAGAATAATTAGATGAGTGGATATAAATAAAATATTAAATCTGGTAATATATTACATGTACTTATTTTATAGCTACAATAATTTACAACAATATGAATGAGTACTTACCATTCTGAACCGACAATATATAAAAGGGTTATTTCTGAGATATTGTTCGAGGCAAATAAAAATAATTTCAAATATTAATTATAAATATTATATATCACTTTTCGTAGGCTTCGTAAAAGTGTTAGTGAAAACCTATTTGCAGAAATAAATGACTTCGAATTAGAAGATTAAACAGTCCACGAGGCATGCATAATATGCGCAGCAAATATGTAATCATTGAAAAATTTACATAAAAAGACAAAATAGTCAATAATAAAACAAGTAGGTAGAAACAAGAAAACAGGTTACGAAACAATCGAAAACCATTAACAACTCGAATGTACATAGACAAGGTTACTCGTATTTGCATGTGTTTTTGCAGTATACGGACACAACTGACACACACAAGGAAGACTCGGCGTGTGTCTACCTCCCCCCGCACCCATTTACGTTCCGCTGATACCCAAAACTGTATTCTGCGCAGCGACACGCACGATTTTCCGAGCCGCCCTAAAGTTTTGTTCGGATTATATCAGAGTTCATTTTTCTACTCAACGCATTTAAAGTGAAATGTTTGATTCAATTAATTATGAGTCATTAATTAAGGAAATTGAACAATTTTTTTTTAGAACTAAATCATTATTATTTATTTGTTATTATTCTAATAGTAATATAATATTAACGATTCTCGATATTAATTTTACGACGGACGATCTGACGATTAAAGTCCAATATATCCAATGTCAAATTATTAACTTCCTATCTACTTACGAGCTTTGGAGTTTATTAATTATACCAATAACATATTACGTAGCACAATAAAAGTAAATATATAAGAAGAAAGAAATACGAATTGTGTATTACTTTATTATTACATTTTTTTGTTAAAATACCTCTGACTAAACAATATATTCCATACGACGTACTATAAATACTTAAAAAATTCAAATTTATTTACAATAGGGCGATAGGGTTACCAGAGCAGAAATTATAGATGTCTTTCGTACTTTTGATCGTTTCTGAGTATTTCATACAAAACAAACAAACAAACAACAACCTATAATGTCCCACTGCTGGGCTCGGGTCTCCTCTCAGGAGAGGGTTAAGGCCATACGTCCCCACGCTGGCCAAGTGCGGGTTGGGGACTGGCAAGAATACGTTGTGGCTACGTAAATCTTGCCGTTGGATGTTTTTAAGCCGCCTGAAGGCCTCCAACTAAGCTTCACGACTGTTATTGTATGATAAGAATCGGGACCGACTGCTTAACGTGACCTCCGAATCACGGAGACGCTCATGGTAACATGCCACCAGCGGTCACCCATCCAGGTACTGACCGCGCCATCGTTGCTTACCCTCGATGATTGTTTCCAATCACCGAGTGCAACTGGGCTATGAGCGCCTCCTTCATACATACATATATTAAACTTGAATTTATACACATAATCCTATGTTGGGAGTGATGAGGACTGCGGGGCTATCACTCAACACTACTTATCGATCAACACTAGCTATCGATCAACACAACCCATCGATCAACACAACCTATCGATCAACACTACCTATCGGTCAACACTTCCTATCGATCAACACTACCTATGGATCAACACTACCTATCGATCAACACTACCTATGGATCAACACTACCTATTGATCAGGTCAGCTATTCTACTGTACACAAGAGTGGACTGCGCGGCTATAGCACTTTAAGTCATCTAGCTGTCGACTGAATGAAGGAAGGCTGTAAGTCTGTTTATATAGACCTTGTGCTACCATATCCACGATGTGCTGCGCATCGAATAAGGCAGATAGAGGAAGTGCGAGAGAGAAAGTGTCTGTCATTCGTGATGTGTGAAGCGTGGATCGTACTAGGCCGATCCAGTTTATTGAAACCTCGATCCTGAACTACACTCCAAGCAATCCAAGGTGATCCTTGATTCAGTCGAATTCTTGTTTTAGATGGAGTAACACGTACAGGCGCGGCGTCGAATTGCCGTGGCAGCAGTAACCTTTATCTTGTTGAAATGTTTGCGCAAAAATCACAAAAAGAAAAAGATGCTTTACGCAGAGTTAGGGTCGCATTTCGCAAGATATTTGACGCCAAGCATCGCCTCTTACACCTTTATTATAATTAACATCTTTTGGCTCTCATAAATAAACATTTAAATTTCCTTTAAGCGATATCAGACCGCGACTTTGCGAGATGACGACACACCGCGTGCGACATGCAACTGAGGCATTTTTGGTGCTGGCAAAAACCCGACAACGTACGGATAGGGCGCAGCATGGGGCGCATGTTCCAATACGTCCTCATGGATGCCGTGCCCGGCTCGTTGCGCGATGGATCGTCCAGTATGGACCCACCTAATGACCTGACTGACTCTTCTGTACTCATCGACCTATGAAAGAACTTCGAAAAAACTAATGTCATGTTCAATGCACATATTCTACCGATATGGAACCGGTCACGGTGCACGATGCCGTTCTCGAAGTGTATCAAAAATAATTTTAGAAATTGCAGCTGTATAGTAACAACTTTGAGCTCGGGGTAAAACGAATAATAATTTAATTGGGTTGGGTAAACTTAGGTAGCATAAGGCCTACAGACGAAAGTTTTCAAATAGTGCGTTCCACCCGCAATGACATACGAAACTTTGCAATATTTAATTAATGTTTCAAACATTAATTAAAACTCACAATTTACTATTTTATCCCATATTTACAAAAATGTATAAATATTTATTTTCCCAGTTTCGGCCGCGAGCCGGGCTAGCTATCTGGTTTTCGGCCAAACAGCTAATCAAACCATCCTTGACTACTTGTGATGTTAATTATAATTATATTTTTGTCTTTATATAAAAATAATTGATACAAGTAAACTGTTCGCAAAAAAGCCCGAAAAAGGTCCAAGCAATTAAATATAAAAGGCCGATATAAACGTTATGGATCACTAAAGACAGACCATTAAATTATCCCAAAATGAGATTTCCGTATTTAAGGTAAAGTTTGTCTGAAATATTCATTCTGGTCACTTAATATTAATTTACTTAATTTTCGTTAGCCGAAAACTTTTCAGGTGTCAGAATACACAATAGAATACACTGTTGGCCTAGTGGTTTCAGTGGTCGCCACACCGCTTCCTACTACGCCAAGTGTTGTGGGTTCAAATCCTACATGGGACAACACTTTGTGTGATCCATAAATTGTTGTTCTAAGTCTGGGTGTACTTTGTGTCTGTTTTATGTATGTTTTCAAAGATCCCCGTAACACAGGAATGTATATTACTAAGGCGGTAGTTGTCTTAAAAAAAAATTACTTTGTTATTTCAGTATAAAATGTTGTTTCTCTTTGTGGTAGACATAGCTAAACATTATTGTGTATATCGATGTCTTGACCACGCATTAAAATCGTTTTTCTGATTATTGTAAAATATAATATTTTGATTCGCAATAGTCATCATCTATTTTCACTTCCTATCAAAATATTTCTCTAAAATGTTAACAAGCCCTTTTAAATAAATTTAATAACACTGAGTTACCTAACTAAAAGTAAACCACCAAACAGAAGAGCCCGATTTGAGTGATATTTTGCCCTTAATTCTTCTTTGCAGCGCCAACCCATAATTAATTAATTCAGTATTGTTTTAGTATCTCAAGTTTTTGGATTATGTGATATGATACCTTTAGAGTCGGTCTGTATATCCAATAAATTCTTCTAAACCGTAAAACGTGTTTTTATAGGGTTTTACACTTTCAAACTGTTTCGTAATTTTTTAAGTCGGAATAGTCTAGTTTTAGCACATATGTGCAGCACGAACGGTTTCACTACACTCCCTTACCCGCCCACATTCTTAACTTGAAAGTTCAAGAGACGCAGTACAGTTGTGTATCTTAAAGTGCATGCGTCTCTGAGCGTCTGTAGACATTTGGTATTGGATGATACGGCTGCTGATTTGTAACTACTATAATAAAAAATAATAGTATATTTTTGTATTAATAGAAAACACAGTCCTACAATAAAGTCGTCTAAAAATAAATTTACAAGCTAGATGAGCCAAACGTTACAAGATATTAAAAAATTTTTTTTATCTACACCCTTACGAACGCAGGCGGGTCAATAGTTTGTAATAATTGGAACCTGATAGGTGACTGTCTATCTAGATACCAGTATACTAACTAGCCTTTAAAAATCCACATAGTCAATATATAAATTTGTTTCTAGTACTGTTCGTAGGTGATTGGATTATTTTATGCGTATACGTAAAAAGTTTCAATCATAAGGAGAAAATATGTAACATCGATATCCCAAACACGCTCTCAAATATAGCCAACATGAGCGTACACCTGAACCAAAAATAATTTTAAGAATTGATGGCGGTACCTCAAGAAACTCTGTATAAAAGGCATGAATCTTTAAGATTAGGACAAAATATGTGTAAATAGCGATAAAGATCAGAACAAGAAGAAGGACTTTTGCAAGAAATACACTTTTCTGGGGTTATTTACTGCTTCGCATTTGCATGACTAAAGACACCTTCAAGAAACCCATTTACATTTAAGGTCCTTCAGTAATATGAATGGAACAACATTATCTTTATTACTTTGAGTAGTAACTTTTAGTATTATTTAACTTTAATGACTAAGTGTATATGGGGTTTGTTGAGGATTACTGGTTCTGGTTGGAGAACCAATTATCAAAGACCGCTCCAGAGAACCATTAGAAGTAAAGCGAGAGTCATGATTACCATTATTATTCACAACTAATAGTGGTTATTACTTTATATATTGTATTGTTAAAAGTATCTATGTGTATATTATTCATTTGCATTTGATAATTATTTTTAGTTATGTTATATATACAATTAATATACAACACCATAATAAATTTAAATAAATATTTTGTACGTGATAATTTAGACTCTATCATTAAGAGGTGTTCTATATCAATTATCAGTAACGACAAATATGAAATATCATATTTATTTAAGTAGTGGTTTAATATTACGTCTTATATATAGTAAAATATATATGAAAACAGGAGAGAGTGTTAATAGAATCACAAACTTGACAATATCGATATATTTGAAATAAACACAATTTAAATTATTAAATTTATTTAAAACTATATGTACACTTTTGTACATCGGTTAACTTAATGCCCAGATTGCCCAGGTCATTCTTTGCCAGTCAACCTTGGGGTGGTGTAGAAATCTTACGAAATATGCGCACATAGTTAAATAATTAAATAACTAAAATATACATTACAACATACATAAGTTTATATACAAATATATAAATACTATACACATAAAAACACTATACCTATATGTATTATTAATTTATTACATATACAAAAATACATTTATGTATTAAACTCGAACAATATGTATAAAAAAATATGGGTTGGTTGGTTATATAGGTTGGTATGGTGTGTGTGTGTGTGTAACTCTGAATGAATATGATCATAACGCACTCGGTCATTTAAGTGATATTACGTGAATTTACCATACGTCCTATATGCGGGCTTTGTTTTTCTTCATTTAGGATAAAAGCCGAACCTCGATGAAACTTTTGTCATATAGAATTTATGAAACCGATGGAAGGACTCTTTCATAATGAGGAACATTGATAATTAGAGAGCTTTGAGTAATCAATTGATTAAATGTGTGTACAATACCTTCTGAATAAAGGTATTCAAATAACTATATTAAATCTTTTGACACAGCTTAATCGGTGCTTGTGCTCTTTGAATTTTCCAAGTGTAACATTTTATATGTTTTGTTTCGATGTGTAAAGTGATAGAAAAACATACGATATAATTTTTTTATGAAATTCAGATTATTTGTCACACCTATAGTTATGAAATTCCGACTGAAATATTTTTAATCGCGTAAAAGAAACGATACAAGGCAAAATACTTAGATTCATTTACAATATTTAGAACTTTAAAATGTTTTAATTTTGCTTTGACGAGTATATTGTTAGGAACTTTAAATACTAGAACGCATCGAGTTCTGTAAACAATTGACAGTGACTTTGTTGCTAGAGAATATTGAAAAGTAAATAGGGTAGTTAACTGTATCGTAAATAAATACTGATATCTCCTTCATTAAAACGAATATAACAAACCATCTCGAAAAACATAATTATTACAGTTTTTCAATTCTATTACAAATTTTAATCAAATAAACATAAATATATTGCTCAATTGAGGAGTCTAAAACAGTGACGTCACAAGTCAGTTCTTAGTACATTTTTCATACAAAGCGGTCGTTTTGACAGGTGATAAAAAGTAACTGATTTGACTAAGGTGTAACTACTCTATTATATTGATCCAATTACAAAGCAGAATAGATGTTTTAAAATTAAACAAAGAACTGTACTGTTCAGTTCAAAGAACAGTTCTTAAAATCTCTTATGCTCTTAAAGTGCATCTCAAAGTTAAAGTAAAAGTCATCATCTTAAAGTTATGTTTTATTGAATTCAACACACGTCAGTTGAATGAGGCTCATAAACGTTGGATAATATTTGTATGCATTTATTCTTTATTGTACATATTGAAAATACAAGTATGGAGAAAATACAAGGAAGTGTCATGTACAAAAGGCGTGCTTAACCCAACATTGAGTTTTCTGCCAGCAAACCCTGAGTGAACAGAGGATAGTGCAAAAATGTAAGGACATAGTTATGCGTATTTAAAAGAAACGAATATAATAACAAATTAAAAAGATAATAATAGTGATTTATAGACATTGGTTTTATAACTACAGTTGAATACCTTATGCATATTAGTAAACACATACGATATTCATTCGCAAATACATACATACATACACATATACATACATACATACACATATGTAGTAATGTAGGGACAGATAATAATCCCTAGTTCGCCTCCTGAACATACTCAGAGAAGGACTGGCGCGTATCGCACGCGGTAAGGCATTCCATAGTCGCACAGCATCTAGTCATTTGTTGGATTAGTAATAAACTGTTTAGTTTTTATTTATATATTATATATACCCAAGTATCATGGCTACTACTGTCTTCTTCCTTACCGTAAAATCTAAAGAGTTTATAATTAAAAGTGTTTGGTTTATAGGGTTTATACTAAACGCACAATGGTATTGTGTGGATAAAATCTTGTAATGGAATACTGAACCTGTTTTCAATGAATGGCAAGATAAGCGGCGATGTCTTTTAAATGTAAATTATTACCGCGTTTGTAGAGGTAGAGAAAGGCCACCAGAATAAAAAGCAACAGAGTGTGATTGAGGTATAAATTTCATGTTTGTAATTCTGGATAACCAACAAATGGATGTAATAAGTATATAATCTGGTTTCGGATAGGTTAGGGATATGTTTTCGACGATTTGTCACCTAAACAGCTTATCTGGATAGGGTTTTTTATGATATAGGTGGCAAACGAGCAGACGTATCGCCTGATGGTAAACGGTTACCGACGCCCATAGACAAATGTGTCAATTTGTGTATCGGTGGAAATTTATTTTGATTTAGAGAAACATTACAATATTTTATTTAAAGTATTACAAATATAATTAAGAATTTTTCATTGGTATTTCACAAAAATAAACCAATTCAAGAAACTGACTAATTCTTTGTATGGCCTATAATAATGTTTCCTTATTACATTTCATACACTGCCATCTTTATGCACACACACCAGTAAAGTACTCACCGTGACCTTCTGCGGGTGAAAAACGTGGCTGTCTGTCACTTACACCAATACCTCTAATAAAGTTGTTCCGTTCGTTTTATTTGTTTTGTTGAGCATAGCTCTATCTAGACATGTAAATAAAACCAAGTGCCTACCACACGTTCTGTCTAGGTTGGAATCAGACGGCGGACACACATACGTATGTTTTCTTATAGCTCGTTCACACATACGATACGATATACGATACGACATAATATAATACGATACGACAAAAGTTTATGACCTGTTCATATAGGCAACGTTTAATATTCATTGAATCCGTCGTTAGAGAATGCGATGTTCACGCATCAAAATCATAGTATACTACCGCCTATCTATCCGATAGAGTTGTACACATGCGTTTATTTTAAATGATCTGCCATCTAGTATTCCATGACAAAACGAATTTGTCATTAGAAATCGGACCGATATTTTAAGACACTGCACTGGAAAAGGCGCGGTATGAACATCAATGGCGAATACATCTCTCACTTGCGATTTGCAGATGACATCGTCATCATGGCAGAAACGCTGCAGGACCTACAACAGATGCTGAACGACCTGGCTGACTCTTCTGTGTGCATCGGCCTACGGATGAACTTGGACAAGACCAAGGTCATGTTCAATGAACATGTACTACCGGAACCGGTTGCGGTACACGGTGCCGTTCTCGAAGTTGTTCAAAAATATGTATACCTCGGGCAGACTTTGCAGTTAGGTATAAACAACTTTGAGGACGAGGTAAACAGAAGAGTCCAGCTAGGTTCTAAGGGATCGCATCAGAAACGAGGTGATCCGACAAAGAACCAGGGTCATCGACGTAGCCCACAGGATTAGCAAGCTGAAGTGGCAGTGGGCTGGAAACATTTGCCGAAGAACCGATAACCGTTGCGGTAAACGAGTTCTTGAGTGGAGACCGCGTCTCAGCAAACGTAGTGTAGGACGTCCACAGGCCAGGTGGAGCGATGATTTGCGCAAGACGGCTGGCAGGAGCTGGATGCGAGAAGCCATAGATCGAACCAAGTGGCGTGAAATTGGAGAGGCCTATGTCCAGCAGTGGACTGCGATAGGCTGATGATGATGATGTGTATAGTTTTATTTTTCTGTTAATGGGATGGCAACCAGCTAATCATAAATCAGCTATTTCTGCTAATGTCAAGTATTTAAAATCTTCAAATCATAAGTCTTCGAGTCATCAAGTCTTCGTCGTGATGAAATTAATGATAAAAGATGAAAAAAATGTGGGTGAGTAGAAATGGGGCCCGTCTTTGGAAAAAACAAAAACGATATCTGTGTAAACTCACTTACACAACTCCATGAGCCATCGATGAAAAAAAAACTTTTCTGATAAAACGGACCAGCAAAACGGAGACCATGTGAGGACGGGCTGTAAAATTGTGTATTATATTTTATACAACATAAATAAATATATAATAGGAACTCCCATGATAAATGGAACTCCATTTAATGTAAAGGATGGAAGGATTAGAAATTAACAAGGGCAAAGATATGTAAACATTTGCTAAATAGTATGAGTAAATGAAAAATATTTTTTATTTTGATATCTTCACTAAAAAGTTAATTTCTATAGCGTTGTTTACAACGATTAATTTGGAATAACAATTACACATATTATTATCTTCCACCAAAATTAAACGCCCTCTACATAGCAAATTCAATTATTTTATATTTACAACGGATTTAAGTATCGCATTTCTAGTTGTCGCGTTCTGTAGTATTATTAATACCAGAATATTGAATTTCTGTTGAAAACTACCAGCTTATTTTATTCTTTAGTATGACACCTAATCCTGATCTCTGTGTTTGGACACCAAACACGGCGATCACGCTTACCGAGAATTGAGGCTTCCAGAGGCAAGAACGCTCTCCATTATACGTACCGTGTTGAGGAGCACAGCCATCTGCATATCAAGCTTAAGTGCCTAGCCGAGGGGCGCAAGCTTCTTGAGATTTTGGTCAAGGCTTTTTGGTTATCAATTGTTATTGTTTTACTTATTTAAGTAAAATATGCGTATATAGACACATTTTTTTAATAAATACATTTACAATTTCAGTTAGGATTTTTTATGCTTTAAGACTTCAATGCACCTTATTTTTATTAGAATTTTTATTCTTTTAAATCTTGAATTTAAAGTTTGGAGAGTATAAACGATAAACATTTATGTCTTTGCCGAAATTCGAGAGGCCTACGTCCAACATTGGACTGCGGTAGGGTGATGATTCTGTAGCTAATAATAAAAAGGGATTTAGTACTCTAATGCAAATTGTTTTAATAATTAAATTTTGTGACAATATAAAACTCGGAAGAGATACAAAACATTGCCGCATCAAATATGTTTCAGATTATTTCTATGTAAGCCACAAAAAAATATTCTACCTTATTGTTAGGCCTGTAACAAAAAGTTCAACCCGCTAAACATATTTATTTCGCGACGGTACATCTGTTCGGTTACCCTCGGCAAAAGGTACATTCTGGCAAACAACAATACTCAGCTAAACTCTGAATGTTGTGTAAATATAGAATATTTTATATAGGTATGTAATCTATTCCATTGTATTAGCTGGTTGTGAAACTTTTAAACGGTAAGAAAAAAATTCAAAAATGTTTTGCTAAACACGAAAACGATAATCATCACAGAAAAATAAATACTTGTGCAATAATACAGATACATTTTTGAATAAGTATTTATGAAATAAATGTGGGTACATGTGACTACATAATCTTAGTTACTTTACATAACTGTAAAGCATGATATAGAAGTGATTAGTTAAAACGTATCTCCACTAATGGTATCAAATATTTAATTCAATGAGCACATAAAAATTAAGTAACTAGATGTTGCTCAGGAACCAAAATGATTCTTTAAAAAAACATTACATTTATGCTTACAATTTAATTTATTTAAAGACAGTAGCAGATATATTTTCAACAAACAAAATTCGCAACCTTACTTTCTTAGATTTTTGCAGTGAATTGTCTCATGTTCTAGCAAATCGTAATTTATTTATTAACTATTGAATAACTTCAAACCTTTCTAGTACTATTCATTATAACAATAAACTAAACTATATAACTTTCATACACCCTGTCCTCGTACGTATGATAGATTAATGATTATATTAGCATTATTATTTTACACCGCCAATATTACCTTACTAAATATAAAAATTAAGGTAACTAATAATATTAGTACAGATTACGAAGGAATGAATAACTATTTTAAAACCTGAGTACAAAATATATATTTCAGTTAGTAGCAGTAATGTCTAAAATGAATACTTTACTTTTTTAAACTCAGTAAGGCTTGACGCTAATGAGGGGAAGATATGGTTGTGTGCTGCCAACTGACTTAGAAATTCGTGAGGTGTGCAGAACTCAGACGCGATGCGACTTCTTGTAAAATATGTTTTGTAATGTAAAACATTTGGCTCACATATTTTGGAAATAGCGAACGTCTTAATACTTTTATTCTTAATACACTCCTCTGAGGATATATATGCCTATTTTTGGCATTTACAATCAAATACTTGCGTCTATTTCTATATTGAAGGGGTGTGGACACTTTTAAATAGATGAAAGGCTTATAACCAACAACAGCTAGCTGTTGTAGGTATCTTATTTTAGAATTAGATGGACAAATTGGTTGTATATTGAAAGGAAAGTTATATAAGAAACCAAGGTGTAAACCTATGACTAGAAATGTGTTTTACCCTAAAGCATAAACACTATAAGATTTATATTACATTATTCTAAACACATAGATCAATGATTTTAAGTCTAGGGCTAGTCTTAGACGGGAATGCATCAGTGTTTATTAAATATCCATGTACGAAATATTCTCTGTTCAAAGCTAATAAAGAGATTTTGTCAAATTGCAACTAAAATATAACATTATATTACACGAATCATATAATTAAAGTGGTATAGTTCCATGCACAGACATGTAGTCTTTTTTTTACGTGTGGAAACCCCCTCGGGCCTTCACCCCATGAGATGTATAGTCTTTTTTTTTTTTGACGTGGATTGTTGCCTTTACGCACTTCGCTCTCCCCCTGCGGGGACAGGGGGTTCACTTTGTGTGGGACTCCTGACTGACTCGCCAGACTACCCACTAAACCACCACGGTGTGCCACTCTGCGCCTGAGACGGGAGAGATCCGGGAACCACTTCCTTACGCCATCCGGATGACATGTATAGTCTAACCTAACCTAGCCTTTAGCAGTTCACAGTTGGACATAGGGTCATTTAATAAAAATAATAATAAAATCCTNGCGGGGACAGGGGGTTCACTTTGTGTGGGACTCCTGACTGACTCGCCAGACTACCCACTAAACCACCACGGTGTGCCACTCTGCGCCTGAGACGGGAGAGATCCGGGAACCACTTCCTTACGCCATCCGGATGACATGTATAGTCTAACCTAACCTAGCCTTTAGCAGTTCACAGTTGGACATAGGGTCATTTAATAAAAATAATAATAAAATCCTTTTATTCCGAACTAGTTACATGCAATATATATAATAATCTCTACATGTCTCGTAGTCTCTTGGCATAAGCTTCCTCCAGCTTTCTTCACTGTGCTCGATCCTCTGCAACTCTGGTCTAGTGTGGTCCTAGGGTAAGGCGGATATTGTCAGTCCATTTAATAGATAGGGATAATGATACTCTGTATTCTTAATCCCTCACCATGCAGATTATTATGACGTAACGTGAAGTTATTACTTAATTCAATATGTCTTTCTTACATTCTAATGAACGGACATATATAATCAAGTTGAAATAAATGCAAAAAAACGATCGATAGTCAAACATAATTTTCAATGAACAATGACTCAGAAATATCTTAATAGGTTTCCATAGTGCGCGTCTCCCTGATGCAATTTTGCACTGTCTGCATTCGCAATGAGTATTTTGATCACCACTCTTGGATTCTGCTCTTGCTTTCCATCAGGCAGAGTAGTCACTTTGGCAGGCTTATACATAAAAAAGATTTTCTTAAAATTGTATAAAAGTAAATAGCACTTTAACTATTAACATATACAGCTTACGCGTAAAGCTTATATCAATACATTAAATTCGGATGGTACGTCTAACTAGAGGATTCAAAACCATGTGCAGTCTTGCGTATCATATTGAAATTCATAGTGGAAAAGGAGGCCGACCTCTAAAAGCATCCGTAACCGAAATAGATAGGGATAACTTAATTTAAACAGTTTATACAACAGGAGAATCGCCTTTGATACGATTGCAATATACTACTGTGACCAGTTACTTATTATAAAATAATGAGAAAACCAATAAATCCAATAATTCAATGAGCCATGATCAAGTGCAGAAATAATGTGCACAAATAACCTTCACAATCAAACGCTGTGATAGATTTCCATCGGAGATCTGCTATAAAAGTTTAATAACTTTGATTTTTCGCACGTCGCGTTGCCTTCTGAGCTTTACTTACTCATTGGATTACACCGGTGATAAGAGCATTACCAAAACAGGAGTAGGGTAATAACAACAGACAGGCTGGTGTCTCAGAATAGATCAAAATCATAAATTATGTACCTACGACCTGCCGCTCCCAAATGAAATGTAGGTCATGAAACGCGTGAAAAAGCTCGATATCACATACTCACCACAATAACAACCATCTTATTACACTTGAGTACGTCTCTTTATATTCGACTCACTTTTATTTGCTATGTTTAGGTAATAAAGTACTTACATATGTCGTTTCCCATCATAGTAACGATTCGCGATTCTTACAACAGATAGCAGAATTTACTTTGCGGAGTTTCTTAGTATACTCTCAATGCATTATTTATTTAACATTCGACAAATCAGGGCGCAAGATTTGTGTGTCTATTTTGCTGCTTTTTTATTATCTTTCTATATTAAACAGAGTAAAAGTGTAAGTGACAATTTCTATTAAAAAACCAAACAGTGAACTTTAGATCCGGAACAGCTGTGTGAGACACGGATGTCCTTACTCAAGAGTACGTTTCCGAGATATAATGTCGATGTTCTTCTTCCGATTCCACAATCTACAACGAGCCGAAGAGAAGCGAAAGAAGTTTAACACAGTTACGAATGATAGAAGAAATATGAACTCTGATATGCTAACCGCCCCATCCCGACTCCTTGAGCGACCGCTCAGCGAGCCGATCGACAGCCTCGATGAGATCGCCCTACAGATACCAAGGTTTATTAGAATTGTTATCATTTCGCTTTACCTCACGGTAGCTCAAACTTGCTTGCCTTTCCATTACAACGTGCTGCATCTATGGACCTCGGTAGCCAAATTGCTCTCAATGTTGCTTGAAAATAGTTGAATATTGAAAGTGTCAATATGAGTTGAACTAATTCTCGAACCATTGCCAGAATTGTATACTACTCAACTCCTTGCCATTATCAATATTTTTGCATTGATATAGTGGATTAAACCCAAGATTCACCGCTAGAACTCGCATTAGAAGATCACTATAAAATTGCACAAAGCACCCGTAATATGTAACTGGTAATAAGATGTAGAATATTTGTTGTGTTCAATAAAACATTTTGAATAGCACAAAAAGATTTTTTCCTTTGAAGTTTTCCGTGGAATTCAACCGTGTATCTTGGGTTTTAACTGTTAGTTATAATGTTTAATTAGGTAAGAGTGTAAAAAGTCACTGTTTTATATTAGAGATTTTGGTGATCTCGATATATATTTAACCTTTGACTGTGTGAAAGAAATATCTCATTAATGGTGTCTCTGATCATTAGTGTGGTCAATCATTTCCTTTAAAAATAACAAAGTGCAACGGCTGTCGAACAATAAAGCGCTGAGTAAAACGAAGAGAGTGATTACACTAATCCAATTTAGATTTGTGGCAGGTCCTAGAGCTATAAATTAAATCAGCATCTCATTTAATGCTACACATCACGCCTTTTACATAAAAAGCGCGCAGCTTAGTTATTGAAAGAGCCTGAAATATATATAGTTTAGAGAAATAAAAAATAAGCTTATAAAAGTCTGTCACAGATAAACATACAAACGCTAAATCTTACAAATCATCTGAAAATACATAGTCTAAAACTCAAATAACACAGTTATATCTAGAAATAGAATTTTGAAAATAACAAGACTTAAGGGTTGGATTTCTAAGTGATTAAATTTTAAATGGACGTTATCGCATACAAGTTTGGGCTAAGAAAAATACTAATAAAGAACACCTATATGTAACTTTAATACGAACATTGCAATGTTGAGACGTGGAACTGGGCTCGTTCCAGTGTGTGTCCCAAAGGGATAAACGAAAATAGAGAAGAAAAGCGTTTATGGTATCGCGGTAGAAACAATAAAAAGTAATAGAAATTGTATTGGAAAGTTAAAGGGCACACAAGTAGAGGTTGACCAAAAAATATGGATAGAATGAATTAAACAAGATATGGCTAAAAATGAGAAAGGCAAAAGATAGCAAACGACAGATTAGATCAAGCGATGAAAACATTTCGCGCCTGTCTCCCTAAAATGAAATTGACAACAGAGTAGATAGATAACAGAAACAGTTTAAAGTCTCCTTTTTCTAGATAATTTATAATGAAACAACAAAATATTAGTAACTTGTTATTGTTTTTTCACAACGTAATAGTCAGCTGTTTGAATTATCGTTATGAAAAACCCAAAAAGTCTTTTTAATCTTGTTTTGTAATAAGCACAGCTGTTTCTTCATTTTTCATTGACAATACCTATAGATTTATGGCATTCCTTATGTTACATTTTACTCACTGATTTAAATAATCTACTTCTTAATCTTAAAAATATTTTTAATATCTGTTACAGTTAAAATGCCCAAGGGTAGTACCCATTATGTTTATTGGAAAGCTACAATAACATAAAAGTATATTTATTCATCGCCCATTGCAAACTCATTTTTCGCTTAATTCCCTGAATAGGCGGTTTGTATCATCGTGACCGGCCACAATGCTTTTTCGATGATTATGTGAATTGAATTCTGAAAATTATGTCCGAAAGACTATATGCGAAAATGATATTATAATTTTAATTCATGCTGAAAATATATATTTATTAATATTAATACTGTGGCTTTCTCTATGTTGGTTATTCCGTGTATGTAGATAGCATATATTGTTGTAGATTGTAGTATACATCTCGATTAGTTTAATGTTTACGTAAGTAAGTAGTTAAGTATGTAGATGTTTTGTTGTATTTATGTTTTCTCTTACAGGACAAAAATAAAAGCTGTTCATATAATACCAGTTAATATTGTCAGTTGAATGGGCATAAATTTGGCAAAGCTAATATGAAATCAATGAAGTACCTACCATCGTATGTAAACTCTTCGATGTTACCGTAGTAATTGATATTGACTTAGATAAATATTTAGCTAAAACTTATAACATAATATCTATTTAAATCTAAGCGCCAAATAAAAGTAATTCCGGGCAACGGGAATTGTTTTAAATATCTGCGAAATGAGTTAATTAAAATCAGTTTTTAGAAGATTATGTGACGTAACCCCTTTTTAAAGAGAGGCCTATGTCCAACAGTGGACTGTAGAAAGCTGCTGTTGCACTACAGACATATCTCACATAATTATCATTTAATCATAATAATATTTTTATTAGATGGCAACTCGGCCCAATTAATAATTTTAATACATACATAGCCAATCATAATTTTGAAAATAAATCGTTAACCGTAAATAATATATATAACTAAAACTCATTAAAAAACTCCCAATTATAAATTCTTTTTTTATGAGTTATATTTTTGATATATGCCTTATAGCGACATATTATAATTATCAGAGTTCTTCAGAACTACAGATCAAAATAGCTACAGTTATATTAAAACTTTTAATGAGATTCAGAAAATGATGTGATTGACTTTGCCTTTACTTTTTATAAAATTATTCCTGGATTTCAGATCTAACACATGGGAGATAGCCATTTTATAAATAAAAATATATAAATTATTTTTGATACTATTATAACGTAACAAATTGGTCAATGTAAAAAAAAATATAAAAATAAAAACTGCGGGCTTTTGTTTTTATAGTATTATTTTTTCAAACTTTTTAGTTTGATTAACCGAAAACTTATTCTAAATTTATTTTTTTAGGATATTATTCCCGCTGTCTTTGTACCTGTTGTAAAGAATGACGATCATGTGGCCGATCTAAGTTTTTTTTTGGTTTTAGTTAACTAAATGACAATTTGTGTTAAAACAGTAAGATAAAAGTGATATGATACAAGTATTTATTTTATTTTATTTGTGATTAAGTGATCTTTTCATGATTTTGCATTTGATATCCATATTATTGAGGTATGTAAAAAAATATACCCACTTCTCCCTTTTTCCCTATTTACGGGTGCCATTTTGAAAATTTTTATAGCCTATGTCACTACCACGATTCTGATAAATTCAATGACACCTCAAATGTCAAAAACTGTCCAGCCGTTTGTTCTGTAGAGCGTGCCAAAGAAATGGACATACAAACCCACACACATAAAATCACTCAAAAAAGAATTACCTTCCTTCTGACGCATTCGGGTAAATAGTATAGAACGCCAATTTATCTAGTGCGAACGTAATAACATCGGGTACACAACATAAATTAGGTCTAATAGCTCACGCTACCAGACTTATTATATGTATGTATATCGCAGGAAGCATTTCTTTTTGTAAATAACTTACATGCAATTTACCTGTAACTTAATACGTTGACTAAAATTCACAGAAGATTGCACATAAACTTTCCAACTTATACTTTGCTTATATTGCAACGGATGTCATGCGTCTTTAATTGCTTTTGACGAAGAAACTGACGACTGTAATACAATGTATACAATATAATGGAATTGTATGCTTATATTAAATCTGTATTGAAATAGGAAATAACAGAAAATTGTAAAACAAAGTAATTAATTATAATAAATGATGTGGTTTTAATATTGGTTTAACTTAGATTATATATACGTACACACTTCCTCCTAAAAAACGAATAAACCCAGGACATTACTGATTCTAATATACACACATGTCTATAAATGAATATATATCTAAGCGATCCCTTGAACGTGTTCCGCTTTAATACAAAACGCAGACTTCCCGCAGGACTAAGTTCAAACATAATTATTCGTTGCTTTGAAATGCTTTCAATTGACGATTTGTAATTAATCGGAGAAGGTCGTTAAAATTCCAAGTTTTCATGCACCACATTGTACTTATGTAAAAGCATAGTCTATGTAAACTACAATGATTTCACGTGCTACAATATTTACGTTACGTATAAAAACATCAGGGAATTTTATGATCCTGTACGCAATAATAACAACAATAAAACAGTTATAAAAACGACCAGAAAGAGACATAAAGATGTAGTTTGAGTGCGTGTGGAGTCTGGTTTAAATACGGTTTGACTTAGCGGTTTTATCATCAACGTCTCTTACTGTGGATGATGATGGATGGATAAATCTATCTATTTTATATACGGAGAAAATGTATAATCTGAAAATAAACTGAATTCGAAAGTTGAACTAGTTATCAGTATATTTGAGGGCATTGACTTTCCAATAGCGATTATCATAGACGTTTATGACAACCGGAACCGACAGCTTAACATAATCTCCGAGGAACGGGCATGATAAAGCGCCGATTTTCATATTCCAGGCTGATAATAGGAACTATTTTAAAAAAGCATGGTAATGTTAGGTTTATACATAAATATAATCTACAAAGTTTTAAAGTAATTCGTGGCAATATTTTATTGAACAGAATGCTAAGCTAAGATACAGCCGCAAGAGCAGAGAGACCAGAGTTCTGCTGATTTTTAAGCCAACGTTCTCTAGTCTTTGCTGCCATGTCTCAAGTCTGCGCTGGACCTCGGACGCGTCTTCACCGACAAACACAATATCGTCGGCAAATAGCATACACCATGGTGCCTCCTCCTGTATGTCCGATGTCAGAGCATCCATTACCAACAGGAAGAGGTATGGGTAAAGAGCCGATCGCTGGAACAAACCAACAGACATTAAATTGGTCGGTGTTTCCCGCAGCCGATTTTAAATTGGTGCTCGCATCCCTTGAACAACGCTCGAATCAATGCCACATACTTATTAGGCACTCTTTCTTCTTTTAAAACCCATCTCAAAACCTCTCGGGGTATGAAACCTATCATACGCTTTTTCTAGATCAACAAACACGCATTATTTATATTTATATAAAGAACATTTCCCTTTTAGTGAAGGATAAGATTTCATTGTTTCATTGATATTATTGGTACTGAATAGATACATTTATGGGATACTTAATTTCAATATTTAGATAACGTAGATACGTAGTAATAGTGCTTTTTTTCTGGATCCTCATACACGCTAACAGCCACAAGCGGTGAATTTTATGCGTAGGTATAAATTTATGCTTTAATCGCGGTTTTACGCCAATGTTACCACATCGATATAAAGTTATAATTATTACCAGGAATCTTTGCAATCATAAAATCAAGTTTAACAATTGTTTCCCGTTACATCTCCCCAAATTGTAAATGCATTAGAATAGATTAGTTGCACGAATGCTATATTAATACTTAATTTTCTCGTTTGCAAGATGGTTGATCCATAAAATTTGATTCGACACTTTATAACAATGATAAAAATAAGTATGGAGTTTCAGTAGAACGAAATTATTTTATTTTATTCGGGTTCTAAGATTTATATTCAAATAAAATCATTCGGAAGGTATATCCATATATTTATTAAATATACGGTTTTACCTACACTGCTTATTAATATTTGTGGCTGTTGGCTATAAAACCGACAAAGTTACTTTGAACAAATGATTTTATTTTGTATCACCTATATTTTCAGTGTTTACGAGCCAATTTTATCACAAACAAGCTGTTTGTTTTTGCTCACGGCTCCGCTCGTGTGTACATATGTTGATAAATACTGGTCTATGACGTTCCTCAAAAATCAAAGGATTTTCATTGCGAATTTCATTCGAGTCGGTTACATAAACAGAGTTCCTTTCGCATTTATAAAATTAGTACGTATACATTATAAATATTGAAATGCACATCCAAAATGTACCACGTATGTTCTAAAATGAAATAATGATATATAGAGATCAAGCTTTCTTAGGACTTTAAGTGTGTTTCAAAGATACCCGACTAATTTGAGACCCAATTGGGACGCCTTTTCAAGTAATGAAGTGTTTCTTTCGTCATCATTTAGTTCGTCAGCCTTGAAATTCACGAGTGGTTAAAACCGTTTAAAGATTTAACTAGATTACAACCATAATATTTTGAGTATATTACAATTTAAATAGCACAGTGTGTAGTCACTTGGTATATAATTGTCCTGACTTCCAGACTCAGATAATGTTTATTGATCCGAATCTATTGAAGGACATCTATTTGACAATTAGTGGCAAAGTTATTGAGAATCTACTATACCACTTAAGAGTGTTTTCAACGGACCTGTTGCTCTAGTCTAGTGGCTAGTGAACATAACTACTGAATCGGTGTCGTAGACTCGATTCAAAACCAATTCAAATGATTGTGTGAACAATCTTGGGACGTATGAAGCTGCGGGAAGCATTTGGTGAGGGCATCACAGGGCCGGTTGATGTAGAGAGCTATCGGTGAGGACTATTTAACGCAGTGGTCGTCTTTTAGCTGAGGTTATAATTTTGAAATAGACGTCCATGTAAATTGTAACGAAATCAATTGCATTACATGAGCTCATGGAAACGAATATCGTAATTTTGGAGGATACTCCACGGAAACAACTGTAACCAAAGCTACAGCTACAAAAGTCTGTTTGGCAATGAGGTTTTATTCTTTACATTATTATCAGATTTATTTACAACTTATTACACGTACTTTCGTAGTAAAAATTAACATTGTGTCTTGAATTAGTACTAAGCAACTCGTGGATTGTGCATCGTAACATACAAAAACCTTATCTGAAGTTACTGCTATTCTGTAATATCAACTACAAAAGTCGAAAAAGTAAAATATCTTTATTTTTGTACGAATAATTTAAGCTATCCCAATCCAGCTCCTGATATAAAGTAGATCTAAAGGATAAGGAGGTAATTCATATTCTGAAAACATGCCAAATGACTATAGTTCCTTCGGAGAAACGTGAATGACCTTGACACAACGCGAGATGAAGGTTTTTGAACAATTCAACTCGTAAGAAGTGGGCTCGATGAGGTACTACGCAAAATTTCTACGCGGAGCTCTTGTTTGATATATATGTTAGAGGCACTGATAGCGGTGAAAATCAGGTTGATGCCGTCTTATTTTTCAGCATGCTACCTGTTTAGGTAGCACATAACAGTTTTGTTCTAGCAATGAACAACAGCTTCTTAAATAAAGAAACATACCTGTGCTAAATCCTTACAAAGTGTTTTCTTACCGACTTCAAAAAAGGAGGACGTCATCATTTCGACTGTTTTTGTTTTATTATATTATATCTTTCGGGTGAGTGAACCAATTTTAATGTTTTTTTTTTTATTTGAATACTTCCCGTGTGCCTTCCTTTTAATTAGGTTTAGGTCTTGAAGTTGTTTTTTTACTTAAATTTTGTGATTATTGTCCTTTCGATGGAAATGTAAAAAAAGATAATTAAAATTTTAACGAAAATAATATAAGAACTGGGCCAAATTGAAATGAGATCACAAGGGAATCACCGGTTTTCAAATAAAATAGAATCATCAAAATTGGTTTACTCAGTCTTTTTTGTTCAAAGGTAAAAAACATAAAAAATACAGTGAAATTGAGAACCTCCTCCTTTTTGAAGTCGGTTAATAAGGATACTCCCGGAGTCCTTAATATTAAATAATACTTTGTGGATCATACGAAATCATTTTCCATGTAGAAATTAACCAACAACACTTAGCTTTCTACACAAGCGGAAGGAGGAAACGGCGGAGTGACCGCTTAAAACATTACGTTATCCGTGCAATCATGAGCATAATTGAGCATAAACAGATCATATCACTTAAACTATCTGAACTTCATCTTGGTGCCTTTTACCCTTAACAAAATGGTATTATTTCTATGTATTATTACACAAATTGGATTAAACTAAGTCTCAAAATCAATATTGTCAGAATACATAAATAATAAACGATTTATTCAAAATAATAGCATTATGATAACGATAGACACAAACTCAATCAATAACATAATTAATCATATACACGTATAACTATGAAGTTTAGTGTTTACCCATCAAATATTCAGACTGTGCTGTGTAATGTGCGTGACATTAGGTATTAAGTGGTATTTGTTAGGAATAAAACGTTGGAACCTTCATTGGCCTTATAGGCTGAGATCCCAGTCACCCCAGACTTACATCATTTTTGGAAAGATTATAATTTTTAGGGTCGGTAGTCCTACATATAATCCGAAAGGAATGGATTCACGCTAAGCTGAAAGCTGGGCCATTTTACAGTTAGCAGGTATCAAAGGTAGAAAAAAAACCATGTTAACTAACATCATTTTAGGCAGCCTGAATATATCACTAGCTGACCCGGCGAACTTCGTACCGCCATATTCATTTTTTTGGAAATTTTCTGAGTTATCGAAAAACTTTTTTTAGTAAGCCCGTGTTAACTTCCTTAGGAGTGTGGTGTATACGATCAAGCGGACTAAGAAAATTTAACACCTCCGATTTCTTTTATTATTTTTCTGTACAAACCTTGGTCTGACAATAACAAATACATAAAAAAGAATTAGCTAATTTGGTACCAAATTAGCTAATTCTTTTTTTGTAATTCATTTTTATATATAAAGATTCATATAATACCTTAAGAAATTTTCCATTGAGCCAGACAAATATGATGGGCTAAACACCACCCCATACTCGTTTAAAGTTTATAGGAACTAATGCCTCTGGTATATTAACGGCCGACATACGCATATAAGTTAACGTAGGCGTTCATACTTCCCAACAATATAGATAAAAACTAACAACACTATAACTCAAAGTAGCCATGAGTAAGAGAAAGGGGTTCACACGTCAAAGTGTCTCACCTGTACTTATGCGCTCAAAAAATACTCTAATGCTCTCGCGTTTCCTAGCACAACGGATCTTTTAATAAGTCTGGGAGGATATTTGGCCCATCAGATTTGTCTGGCTCAAATAAATATTTTATTATTATTATATTATTGCATTATTAAGAAGTATAACGCTTATGCTAACTTATATAGCAATACACATGACGCGTATGTCTGCCGTAAATATAGCAGAGGCGTTAGTTCCTATTACCTTTAAACGAGTCTAGGACATTGGCTCATTGGAAAATATCTTAGTGAAATATATAATATTCAGGCTTCTTAAAATGACGTAACTTAGCATGGTTATTTCCACCTTTGATACCTGCTAACTGTAAAACGGCCACGCTTTTAGCTTAGCTAGTATCCATTAAGCATATATTAGATTACCGATTCAAAAAATTTCATCTCTCCTAAAATGACGTAAATCTAGGCTGATTGAGATTTTGGACTATAATCTGAGTTGAGCTTACAACAGTTTAGTATTAATTGTTTTCATGAGTTGCACATCTTACGGCGCGCACTAGTTTGTGTGTATGTTCCGTTTTACGTTAGCTCCGATTGCGATCGTACCTATATTTCTTATGGTTTATACTTTTTATTGTTTTCTGTACAGTAACGGACCGCTCAATGTGTAACAATATTGCCAACACAAAACGCCTCGTGATTGATTTTCAAAGCAGTAAAATTAAAAATATTTTGTATAGAAAATTCTTTGAAACTTCTGTTGATTTCACAAAAGTATGAAATGAATAAATATTTTGTTTTTATTTATCTGAATCAAATGAATTCGTCTATAATATATCTTAATTCGTAATAGACTGTATAAAGTACAATCGATTTTTCCATACAAATGTTACGTGGAAGAAATTGCATTTTAACGCTTTAGTCGCTATTTATAGATTTATCATTAAATTCATTTATTCTATGTAAATAGTTCTAACTAGTATAATAACATTTGTTCTATTCTATACGACCTTGTAGTATAAAAATTGATACTTTTATTAAAAAATGATCATGCTAAAATCATTATGTATGAACTTAATAACGTTCGTGTTTATTTCAAATATTCATGTTATCGTTGTTTGGTTTAAAACTTTTTCGTCTTTTAATTAATAGAGTAAGGGCGGAGAAGTAAATTTTCAATAGAGCTATGTACGCATGGAGTAATAAAGATATCACAATAATTGTATACCTTTAAAATATATTCTCTCTTAGAAAGTCAAGAGTGTAATGCAATGAGTCAATTGGTTGAACTGGATAATTAGATGGAGTTTTACTTTCTAGTCGAATCTAGCCGAAATTGTTCTTGTTTCGTATGGTGATTAAAATGAATGTGATAGCAGTGGTATTTAACTTTGTATGTATTAACAAGAAAAGTATATTAAATGTTTTTATATCGATTGTCCAGTACCCATAATACAAGCTCTGCATAATTTAGGCCTAGAGGACGTTGTGTGTCATATATCCGAAATCTTATATTATTACTATTTAGTTAAAGATTCTTCGGTACCGCATCACCAACTAGTTTTCGAATTATACGTATGCCTTCAGAATTTTTAAACAAAAAAATAGAAAAGGTATCAAAAAGTGACATATATAGAATCAGACATAAGAATCGATTAGAAATCTATAACTTTTGATTGATTTCATACGTAATCGTTGCTCACCTTTCAAGTGATGACACATTATCTTAATTATCTTGTAGAGGCATAAGTCTGCGTTTGTATAAAATTTAATGAACGTGTATCACATTACACACATCAACAGCTTTTAATCGTCTACTGTTGGACATAAACCTATCCTACGAAAAGAGTTTTGAACCCGCATAAATAAATTAAAAAGTGTAAGCTAAATTATAATTGTGAAAAGGTAAATATTTGTACCTGTCTTATTACACATCTGCTTCGACTTTTGAGTTGAAGTATTGATGCAAGAAAAAGTTGAAGAGTTGAAGTAGGAAAGTAATGAAATATATTTTACCGACTCAAGTGGCATCTTAAATTAATTTCTAATTATCTTCGATTGAGGTTTCTCTAAATTTTATGATATTATATTAAGATATTCCAGAATAAATCCAGAATAACTTCCTCACAATTACGTCGAGCTAACGGTATCACTTTGGTCCACCCAAAACGTAAACACTCCTTCCTATATCTCGCTTTTGTTTTGTTTACATTATGATACCTTCATTTTTAATTTTACATTATTAAAAGACAACTGACAACTACTTATGTCATCTGTCACGCTGAAGATTTATTTTTAATTGCGTTTCGTTACGCTCAAATCGTGTTCTGTTTATGTTGGTAGTAATTGTGAGAGTATGTCTGTTGTCCTTTTAGTTATTTTTTTTTATTTTTGTTTTTTCTTTTAGTTTCTCATTAGTATAACTATATTCACGGGAACGAATTGTATATTTGCATTATAATATAAAATGTAAGTGTAGTTTATTTTTGTGTTTCTAGAAAGTTTTCAATATTTTGTCACGTTGTCACCAAAGTATTAAAGAATTATTGTTTTTGTATGTGTGCCTGCTAGCGGGTGGTGTAGAAATAAGTTTTGGTTAGNGACCCTTGATTGGCAAGCTCAAGTTACTTATGTCAGCCAGGTAACAGGAAACATGAGAACGTTATATCGTCTCAAGAATTTCCTACCGCCTAACACCAAAATAATTCTCATGCAGTCCTTAATAATCCCAATAATTGACTATGGTGATGTATGTTACTTCGACCTGAATGCAAATCTCCTCAATAAACTAGACCACCTTCTTAATAACTGCATTCGATTCATTTTTAATCTCCGGAAGTATGACCACGTGTCAGCCTTACGTTCCCAACTAAAATAGTTGCCTATTCGCCTACGTCGCAATCAGCGAGCACTTACCTTCCTATTTTCATTTCTTAACTCACCATTTTCTCTTACTAACCTTGCTTCATACTTCCGTTACCTGCCCTCTAATCATGACAGAAACCGTCGGTCAGAAAATAATCTGCTGCTCTTATGTCCCTCTCATCATTCAGTTTTTATGAACTCTTCTTTCTTTATCCAAGCGGTACTACTCTGGAATGCCCTCCCACTCAAAATCAGGATGTCCACAAACCGTTTTACTTTCAAAAAGAAGTCACACGATCTCCTTCTGAGTGAAACGGCAGAAAGTTCCAACCGATAGCTGTTTCACCTTATATTCGGGTTATCATAGTGTACGAACGTTATGTATTTGTGTCAGTATATATATATGTGTATGTATATATATGTATGTGTGTGTATATGTATGTGTATGTTTTTTTCTGTATAAAAGCTTCTTTCTATTGATGATGTTACCTCTGTGCACCACCTACCTTACAAGATTTCTACACCACCCTAAGGTTGACTGGAAAAGAATGCCTTGGGCATTAAGTCCGCCAATGTACAAATGTGCATGAAGTTTTTTAAATAAATAAATAAATTCCAGACCATCTTAATAGTTGTTTTTATCAGTAACATACGTAATTATTCAGGTATCAATGAAAACCGCAATGTACAATGTACCTCTGACATTGGGAACGAAGGTTAATACTTTTTATATTTAATGATTGTGATATCCTACTATTTAAAAAAAAAATCATATTTCAATTTATTTATTTAATTCCTCAAACTGAAAAGTAGGAGTTTTTTTTAATGAGAATTAATCATTTAAGCTACAATTTAAAATAATGACATTAGTTAATATGAGTTATAAACGAAAAAACATTTTTGTTGTTTATGGTCTTAAATTATTTAAAACATTTTGCAGCTATGTTTAAATGTGAACGTGCCTAGTTGACCCCAATAGGCTTGCCCTATTACGTGAGTAAGACCAACTGAACTTGGCAAAATGCGCTGTTTAATGTATTACACGACGTTAACTCCCCAGAGAGAGTTAAAGGTGAAAACTTTACTGTGATACCGGGACGAAGTTAAGAAAAGTGTTTATCAAGCAAGAATGGACAAACACAAGGACGTTCATTTCTTATTAACTAGCTGAGACCAGCGCTGTTACCCGCAGTACAACAACAACAGCGGTCTATTTCGCGGCGCGAAATTAATAAATACCCTATGTAACAAGTATCCTATAGTAAGTCTCCGGACCAATTGTCAGCAATCGGTTCAGCCGTTTTTGAGTTATAAATAGTGTAACTAACACGACTTTCTTTTTTTTGTGTAAACGGCAATGAAAATTGTTAAATACTTAGTACAATTTTAATACCCTAAACTTATAATTTAGTATAGCATGTAACAATATTGATGTCAGATAATATCAGTCAATAATATAATCGCTATTGATTACTTTAAGTAACAATTGGCTTTATTATCTATTATGTATTTATATATTCTTTAGAGTATTTTAAAAACCAGTCTACAATGATTTTAACCTTTACAAATAGCGACAGGCGTAGCTTTAAAGTAGTGTATTGGGCCGGTTTAATTATTAACATTCATAGCCCGATGTCCGATTCCAACAGATTCAGTGAACAATTTCGGTCACTATATATTAGTTACAACCGATTGGTGACACCGAAAGGTGGATAACATCTATCATGTTAAGCCCAGCGTTTTATTGAGTAAATATTTTAGATCGACTTATCATCTTGGTTTTATTAATCACAGAGCCTAGATACTGATTTCCAAAACGTGTTGAATGCGGTATTTTAATTTACCCTATATAGGTCATTTATATAAGTTATCGACCCTATATGACGCGCTCATTGCTTAGTTGCAGTCGGTGATTAGAAACAATCACCGAGGGTAAGCAACGACGGCGCTGTCAGTAACTGGATGGGTGACCGCTGCTGGCATTTTACCATGAGCTTCTCCGTGATTCGGAGGTCACGTTAAGCAGTCGGAACTGGTTGTTATCATAGGATAACAGTCGTGAAGCTTAGTTGGAGGCCGGTGGGCGGCTTAAAAACATCCAACGGTTAAGATAACGTAACCACAACGTATTCTTCCAGTCTCCAACCCGCACTTGGCCAGCGTGGGGGCCAAAGGTAAAAGTTAAAATGTTATAATGAAATTCAATAATATTTAGTTTAGTTAGTCATGATATATATATCAGTGACAGTTATTACAACAATCGAGAATTTCCTTAAGCAAATTGTTAGGCGTCTCATTGAAATTACAAAGATTCAGCTTTATAATAACTAATTTACATTAGGGCTCTGTACTACAACCTTTGAGCACAGGACTGATATAATGTTGATACATTATATCATATTTTGTGATATAATGTATCAACATTATATCATAGTTGTGTGATCACAATTTGTAGGACAATATGGCTGTCAAATTATATAAAAATATATAACATACATAACTAAGCTAATAATCAGCGTATCGGTAATCATTTATGCTGCTTTCTTTTTAGATACATATCAGAAGTAGGGGATTCCTTTGATCAAACTATACATTTCGGAGAGCATTATTTTTATAATGAAATATGTTTTCGGAAATTTTCGGACATTTTAACATACGCAAACACATTTTAACGCCATCTCTCATCATCACACAATTATATTTATAGTTTATTAAAATTTAATAAAAAACGCAGTTAGTAATCTATATTTAGGGATTGTCGAGTCTGCTATCTCTGTAGTAGTAGTAGTAGCTTCCACAATTGAGAATTTTTATGAGAGTAAAAGTTCTGAGCCTCATTAAAATGAGACGGAAAATTATCTTGTCAGTAATAATTGGTAAAAATAGACCAAGAATCCTGGTCTACAGGTATTACCAATTGTTACATCAATTACTTGTTGCTACATCATAGTATCAAAATGAGTGAACCAGCGAATGGTTTTAAAACAAAGTAATGATTTCCTCATTTGTGACAAAATCGGATCTTGTTCTCAATTTGGCTCTGAACTAGAAGAAATTGTAAAAGTAACAAAGAGGAATATCAACGCTGAAATCGGCTTCTGCAGTAAAAGCGGATGAATTGTATCAATATCACATGCTCGCGGATTTGTCTACATACATTCAGTATACAGATAAAAATATATCAATAAAGAATGTATTAACACTTATTTAAAATAGAAAAATCTTTGAACGCTTAATTTAACTGATTTTGATTGGAAATTTAGGTGTTTTTTATGTGAAAAAGAAGCAAATGAAATGAATGAAAGAGGAAAGTCCAAATCGTTAAGACAACTCAGCTATGTAGTCACCTCTGATAATAAGAAAATAATTTTAAAAATCGAGAAGTGAGTGAATATTATTGCAAGATTATATACATTTAGGGAATCAAGATGCGAGAAAAAAATATCACCTCCACTTTAGGTGTAGGGGTTGGTATTCCAAAAAAAATATTTTTGTTATATTATTTTAGTACATCTACGTACACATATCCATGCAAAGTTTCATCTTTCTATCACTAGCCTATTGGAAGGTAAGCCGAGGACTGATGGACGTACAGACATGACCAAACTATGAGGGTTCGAAGACGTGACAAAAGACGACGTAAAAAATGATACTTTGTGTGATATATGCTGTGTGGGTAACGGTGCGGCATTCGATAAAAACCTTCGGCCACCTTATCTTACGTATTAAATGGACTCCTAATTTAATAAACTTACAATGGTTTAAAAACTACTGTATGATTTGCAGAGCTGATCTTGAGAAGATATTTTTTCAAATTTGGTATTAAGTAAGAGTAATGTTATATATAGAGCACAAGAAAAACTTAAACAAACTATAATATGGCGAGACAAGGCGAGGCAGAACCGGCATCAAGCATCGTATTATCTCTAGTGTCTCTAATGGCTGAAATTAACATAATGAAGAGAATAATGGCTAACATAATCGATTTTGTTCAAGGCAATAGTAATATATAGTCTACACACATACATTTGATGAAATACACATATGTTTCTGTAATAAATACATACAAGCACATTTAAAAGTAAACCCTAACTTCAATTATTAACTTAAACCTCTTCCAATACTTCAAATATCGTATAAACCTAACACAAACTTGGAATAAATATAACGTCAAAGCGTAGAAAATTACAGATATTTATCATTCAGTAATTTTAGAATTTCATCGACATAGTGCACAAATAGATTACTCAAAATATAAAAGATGGACCCGTTTTAGAACCACATTGTTTGCAAAGAGAATCGGTGTATTGATCGATTTTATTTTTATTAGGGCATAACAAAAGGATAAACTGGTCTGATCTATTCTAATTCCTGAACTATTTGATGTGTTAAGATGTTGTAGACCACGTTACAATTTCGTTTCAAATCATTACGACGGATCACAATAAAAGTTAAATCATGCCATTCCATTGGTTTGCTGAACACAAAACACTGTTATGGCTTGATTTCTTTGTTAATAAATATAAATCATTAAGTTTACACTTTTAGTAATCACATATAAACATATTGTACTCTCTACTAAATTGAAAGCATGTAGCATCATTAATTTCCTTCATTACCGAAATAAATCGATGAGAAGTACACATTCACATTTCTTCTATTTTTATAACTATAATAATTATCACTTATTTCATTAATTATCCAATTGTAGAACATGATAAAGCAATTTCCGTATTTCGCGGAATCAGTACAAGGGCTTCGCACAAGGTCAACCTTTGTTAAACATAGATACCCCTAATTTTTAAAATTTGTTTTGTTAAATTTGTTTGATTCAGTTTTGAATAGAAACAAATAACATTGCAATGATGTCATTCACCAAATGAATCGGATAATTAAAAACCGGAAAAGTGCGAATCGGAAACGCGCACTGAGGCTTCCGTACAAACCTGTAAGTAGTGTATATATTATATGATGTAACAAAAAATTATGCTTTTCACAATTTTTACTTTATCTGTGCTATAAGGCGTTGCTTCGTACCAAATTCAAAGATTCTGAGTTCACGGGAAGTACCATGTAGATTTTGATTCCCTTGCGAGAGTCGAAAATTTGCAGCATAAATGGTTTATTATCTGATGTAACTAAAAATTTATGCTTTTCGCAATTTTCCTTTTATCTGTGCTATAAGACGTTGCTTCGTACCATATTTCAAGAGTCTGAGTTCATGGGAACTACCTGTAGGTTTTGATTCCCTTGCGAGTGTAGAAAAATTTTCGACATGGCTTTCTGCATAAGCGGATGTATCTTTTGATTGCGTTGATTCAGAGGTTTATTCACAGCTCCAAGGGATATACCTAAGGATTTGATATAAACTTCAGCTTGATGCTGCCACGATTTCTCGAGGAAAAGGGTCTTAAAAGACGCAACAAATTCATCCTATAAGGGTTCAGTTTTTTCCTTTCGAAGTACGGAACCCTAAAAACTAGAAAAGGTTACTTTAACAAGGATTTGATCATTCTGATTACATACCTTGAAGATTACTATAAGAATATAAAGTCCTAAATGGAATAGAAATTGCTGTAGGATATATTCAAAGTATAATAATAAATGCTCTGACAGGTCATATAATATTAAAACCTGTGTTGCTAATATAACATTGACCACTGATTGCTTACAATAAATTGTATATTGTGGATGTGTAGAAAAAGAAAAAAAAAAAAAAGAAACATACGATTTTTTTTATAGAATAGGTGTAACGAGCAAACATATCGCCTAATGGTAAGCGATTATCGCCGCCCATTGATACTCGCAACACCAGAGTCGTTACAAGTGCATTGCCGGCCTTTGGGGGATGGGGAGGGATAGAGGTATGGGCCCCCGGTAACCTCACTCTGTGAAACACAGCGCAGGCGCTGGATCACACCAGTTTTCTATGAGGTTGTGGTATCACTCCGGTCGAGTCGGCCCAATCATGCCGAAGCGTGGCTTTCCCACGGTATAACTACCAAAGTATGTACATATGTAATTGAATTTATATTTTTCAGGGAATTTCGCACGTTTATTTGCACCTGGTCCCGTATTAATAACGTTTTAGTGACAGTTCACTAACAACACATTTGGAATCGGATGAATACGGAGATATTTGCTTATTCAGTAAATTTGCTTAAATAAATTAAGATTATGCTTTAAACTTTACCGTGATTTAACCGACTTTAAAAAAGGAGAAATTTTTCATTTCTACAGTGTTATTTTTATGTTTGTTACCTCAGAACTTTCAAGTGGTGCTTCCCGTGTGGTCTCATTTCAAGTCCAGTTCTTTAAGTCAGTTATTATTTTGTAAAAAAATTGTATGGAGTGTTAACAAAAATCACCTACTTCTTCTTCTCTTGGAATCCATTATCTTTCAGTGCTGGATATAACTTGTGACATATTATGTAATAGAAATTAGAGATTGAAAAAAATAAGAGAGATAAATATTAGTTAACTAGCTATTGTCCACGACTTTCGTTTATGATGTGTATAGCCACCAGCGGGCGGTATCCGGGGAGATTTCGCACAGAAAAAGGGCATATCCTCTCTACCATCCGGTGAGCTATCAACCATCATAATCCATGACAAGGTCAAGACTTTACATGTTGAAAACAATGAAGAAATGAAATATTTCAAATATATTTAGGTCGTACTAGAAGATTCGTAAACAACTAACTGTACCTTGCCATGCTTTCCTTTGGAATATTTTGTTTGCTTTAATGAGTAATGGGGATAAAAATTAACGTGAAAAAAAGATAAAACTATACTTAAACTACAGTATCGATTGAGCTCCAATTTTTACACGATATTCTCCTTCAATCTTTTAATCGGCATCCAATGCTGAACAAGAGTCTCTAAGGAGCGCTAACCATTCCGGTCATTTTCTTCAAAACTTCGGTCCGTATTTCCTTTTGTAGGGATTATTTTTTATTTTATTTTTAAAGAGTATACAAAGCAACTTAATATTTATTACAAACATTTATCTATTTATAGATTTTAATTTTACTTCATCATGCATCTAATACCTAATATACTTATCATTAGTTCCATCTTATACCGTGGGAGAGCCACGCTTCGGCATGAATGGGCCGGCTCGACCGGAGTGATACCACGGCCTCACAGAAAACCGGTGTGAAACAGCGCTTACGTTGTGTTTCATCGAGTGAGTGAGGATACCGGAAGCCCATACCCCAATCCAACGCCCCCTATCCCCCTCACCATCCCCTTTCCCCCCAGGCCGCCATAGTGTGGGTCACCATGCTGCATTGTTCTTTTCGCATTGAGGATGGTGACCACCACTCTTGGATTTTGCTAATGCTTTCCATCAGGCAAGGCAGAGTCATTTTGGAAGCTTAAATACAAAAAAAAAAAAAAAACTTAAAATATCTTTTACATCTCACGTATCTTTATCGTCATTTCAGTGCGATTTTGGTTTGGTTGCGATTGACCACCTCAACAGTAATCTCGATGAACATTTGTTTGGTTCTCATGAAAAATTGGGAACAAGATATTACCTCGTACTGATATTGGTTTTGTAGGGCTTCATATATTTTTCATGAAATGTAAAAGGCATGCAATACATACTATTCGGACAAAAAATAAATAAGCATTTCTGACTTAAATAATTAAACACATAAAGCTTCAAACTAAGCAGAGCTTGAATTATGACAGCTAAATGACTGGTAGAATATTTACCCATATACTTTTTTTGTAAATATATACATTTTATACATAGGAAACACCCTAACTCCGAAATAACTATTCGCAGATCACACAAACCTACGTCCCATTGTATATTCGTAACACTTGTACGGTACGTACTTCACTGAGGCAATCCTGTTTTTTTTTTCAAGTTTTCCTGATATATTTAATTGATTATTATCTCAAAATTTATTCGATTAACAATTAATACATACACTTGTATGGGTTATATACTATATTTGTTTATACTCGTAGTGTGGAAAAATATATCACATTTTCGTAACTTTCCATGAGTTTAAATGTGTTTGTAACTTACGCTCTTTCAATTTCTACAGCCGAATTAGTAATTATTCGTGTCGTAAGGATATCGTTATTAAAGTTGACTCATATAGTATTGTATATAATTTAAAATTTAATAATTAGGTAAATGAATATGGTATGATAGAGAAAAATTATGAGAATCAGCTATTTATGTAGCAGATATTAGTTAAGTAGCAGATGGGAATGCATAAACATATTTTTCTATGAGTAAGAAGTAAAAAAAGCTTAAAAAACATTATAGAATTTGTCACCCAGGTTATTATTACGAATCTATTGACACCTCATCTATTAAAATCGTATCTGTGGTAAAGGCTCTGCGGTAGAACATACAAACTATTACTACCAAAATTATTACCCTTCCTTTTGGCTCAGCCATTTCCGATGAGCACAAGTACCTGCCAGGCAAACCGAAATGTGTGTAATTATATAATCAATGAAAATAAATGAACGTTTTACTGCAAAGTTGTAATTTATATATTATGTTTAGCTGAGTGATTTAAAGAAATTACAGAAACATTAAATCGTTAAAAGCATCTAAATCTATGCAATGAACATGTCAAGTTATCAATATAAACGATTTTTAATTGATCAAGACAAATCGATTTTTTTATAACGATTCATAGTTTCAAGCCATATTGAGTCGTACATGACTTTGTCGGAAACATGTGATTTCATATTCGATTCATAATTATTTAATTTGTAATTAATTTCGTAAAAATATATATACGGTCGAGTGGAGAAACTTCCTCCTTGTTTGAAGTCGGTACGCAATAAATATATAGATTATGCATAAAAATACATTACATCAATAAAAAAGCATTCCCGCACTATTGTTCATATGACACATAAATGTATGTATGTCAACTGTCCTACTGAATGTCATAAGTGACCACGATGAAATCTTTGATAAAGAGGTCAATTTGTTTCACATTAAAATTTTTGAAATAAACTAGTTTTAATTTGGCTGCCATGAATTACCATGTGACCATTCTTGTCTGCACCTAATTATCTGTTAATTTAAATAAAGTAATATTCTTTTTAGATAATATATAAGAGACATGCCTATAAAAGTTGGAGTTTGCCCTCGAAATCCTTGGGATCCCATCGTCAGATCCCGACATGGTGTCTATAGGACAACGCTATGCCAAACCAATTATATATATAACCAATTATATTTATTGCAAAAATGATTTTTATAATAGGTTTATAAACAAGGAAAATATCGATGAACATACCCAATTATTTTTTAATTATCAGTAAAGACGTGACCAGTACGTCTCTTAAAAGCTGCAAGTCCTAAGTCATCTTATAAAATACGCGACATGGTTCTAGGTGCTATCTTCATCTTCCGAGATAAAATCTTTTGCTTTCGAACAGAATTTCTTCATATTCTTTCCCTTACTGCTTTGATCGCCTTTTCGTACAAACACAACGTGGACGACCAGATCTTTTTCTGTCACAAACAGGGGAGGTTTCATTGTACCTATGTTATAGCCCGGAACACAAACATTTGACAAATACCAAGCGTATGGAGGAATTTAAAAATTCTATATATACAAGTTCTAGTCTATATACCTACTTTATGTAATATATTGGCGCGAGAATAAGTAAACACAATGAACAATCGCATTAAAATGACAGATTTCAAATTCAAATGTAACATTTGTTTATTTTTAATTGTAACAGTATTAATGGTCAGACAGTTATTCACCGTGATCAAGACCAAATGGAACGCTAACCTTTGTCATTTTATGTTTTAAAGATTATTAGGGATAGCTTGGTATCAAACCTTATAACATAATATTCGTGGGATACGAAAAATTCGGAAATGAACAGATATTCATATATATGCAACCATATTTTGCTAAGAATACATAAACGTAAAATTTGTCTGAAATTACTAATTTGAAGACTTTACATATATGATAGAGCAAGTTTTGACATACATACATTACACATTTAACACTGTTAAAATAATACAATTTTTAAAGAAAAATTGTCAATCAACCGATAACTGTTGTGAGCCTACACTAGTCTAGTTAATGAACATTAAACCATTTCAGGTTTTAAAAAACCCTTAAACAATGAATGAAATTGAATGTTTCGCTAATGTGGTGCTGCTGCTTTATTCTGGAGTAGCTTTCATTTAAAGCTTCGGCTACGGCTGGGTTGTAGAGTGTGGTACGAACGTGGGAGCGCCGCGGCGGCGGATGAGGGTACGGCGAGCCCGCGCCTCCCTCCGCCTCAAACCTCCGTCGACTTCAGTCAGTCGAGTTCGGTAGCGCGACACGGTGGCCGCCCCGCCGCTTCCCACTCGCTAACGAATACATTCCAATATAATTTGAGGAAAAGTAAACTTGCACATAGTGTATGCTCACGTTTAAAATAATAGATACTCCAGATAGATAATATTAAGTTTAATAACTACACAATTATTTTACTTAAAAACTAAAATGACTTAATATTTAACTTTCTCTTAAAATAAATTCATATTTGTTGTTAACTTTTCGTAGGCGTGTAAACAGTGAAAGTTACTGAATACTATTAAAATTTTTTTCCTTGTTAAGGAACTTTCCGGCTTAAAAATTTGTAATTAAAGACCACTAAGATACACGTATATTATACATACAAAAGTAAGTGCATTTTGCGAGAAACTTACGGAAAGCCGACAAATTTATCGTCGACCTATCAGGCATTAGTAATACTTATATAGATATTTAATTTATGTTACGCCAACGAAGTAACGCATACTTTCACTTTGAGGCTTTTAAGCAAATTAACATGTAATTGAATATAACAAAATTACCCTGTGGCAAAACATGCGATCATATAATGTAAATAAGTGTATAACTTGTACAAGCAGATTTACAAGCTAACATTGTTCTTTTCTGTCAACCACGACTGCTCTGTCAAAAGTAAACGACTAAGAAGATTGTTTTGTTTGTAGAAACAAAATAAGGCTTCTTAGTAACTATGTGGTAACATGCATGGTTTGGGTACTATGCTTGATATCTTACCTCATGTACGTGTAACTTAAAAAAAATTAAATAAATAACTTCATTTCAGGCATATCGTAACGGTATAGTATATAGTATCTAATGGATTTCTGTTCCTAATTGCGGTCATTCGGACGACGTAGTAACATTTGAGCTGTGTCGCTGTGTCTGAACTACATGATCTAACTGAAATAATTATAAGCATCGTGCGGCCCGTAAGCGGCGCATTTCAAACTATCGAAGTATCGATATTGTGGACGTCCTAGTTTATCTCCTTTATGTTCGATGATATGGCAGCAGTTAGCAGATACAGCTCCTACAATTGCTTAACCGGCTGGGACAGCTATGACAAGATACCAAGGTAGGTAATTATGCTACTTACTCATCAAACTAATACAAATCAGATTCTACTTACGAAACAAATTACTTTTTAAACTGACTTCAAAAAAGGAAGAAGTTTTTATTTTGACTGTTTTTTTATGCTTGTTACCTCAGGACTTTCGACTCGGTGAATCGATTTTCATGATTTTCTTTATTAAAAAAGCTTATACTTCCCGTGTGGTCCCATTTTAATTCGACCCAGTGCTTGAAGTCGGTGTTTTTTGTTAAAATTATTGCTTTAAGTTTATATTCAATTCGAATGTGTGATTTATTCTAAAATATTAATGAATTGACTTCATTAAGGTATAGCTTTGTAAAGTCAATCGTTCATTTATTTTCCCGCCTTTAACTCGTTCTCTGATACCGCTAGCACTGCACGATAGATAAAGATTAAGTTCAGCAAATGAAGAGTGTATTTTTTATTTTCTATCCTCCGTTATTTAAACTTTCATTTCGATCACAAGCCCTGTCGACAACCAGAAGCGCAAGCCGATAATGAGAAACTGAAAGTCATATTGGATGTTTATTTATTTTAAAAATCGCTGCATCATTCAATTTAACTACTTAAGTAAACTGATGTTGGCATATTTGAAAATCATAATATCAATTTAAAAGACGGGAAGTCTCGGAAAGTCGTTGTCGAAGTCGATAAACAAGAACGACAGCGTGACTTCGAAACTTTTACTATTAGACAGGTACACTTTCCACCAAAAGTGTATTTTTGTACCGTTTTTTTACTTTTACTAAAACTATCGCTATATGTATGATTATCCAACCCGGTATCATAAGTAGGCAACAGTTAAATAATATACAGGCTTAAATTAAGTCACAAAGTCAAAACAGCGTGCTTATGAATCTAAGTCCGCATTATTCTAGTGTACACTCCATGAAGTCAACTGTACAAATGACGGTTGCATTTCTCGCTGTCATACAATCAATTCGTGTCAATTGCTTTTTAACAACGACTCTCGTGCACACGCGGTACTTTGGAGTATAGGATATACATATGTATAGTCTCGTAGCAGGATTTACGACCGAGTATCTTTGTTACTTAATACACACGCAAAAATTCTACCCGAAAATATGTTTATTTAAATTATTTTTGGAGGAGGTCTTTGTTATGCCTTTAGAAAAAAGGCATAAAATAAAACCACTGGCTTTATATCCTGTCCATTCATAATTTTCTTGTTCACAGTATTTTGTGAATATTACTAGGTATGATAGATATTCAAACTAGAAAAATCCAGAAATATTTAGATTATCTACTTGTGTTTAGTAATAATATATCTAACTTCAGATGACTAATGAACACAAACACTTATAAAGCAAGATAATAAGAAAATTAATATATTATCAAATAATTGTTTATGGTACTCACGCTAAAAACATCATAATATAACTAGTTCAAATTTATTTTGTATGTTGCCACATCTAATTGGCACTCAAATTCAATGAACTCATATATTTTCATCCTTAAGAAATGGGTACTCAGAAAACTTCTGTTTCGATTAAATAATAATATTTCTTCGTTGTTCTTTAAATTGTATCAATTGTATTGTATTAAATTGTATGTATTGATTAAGTACAGCAAGTGAAAAGTGTATTTTTGATTAGATCTCCTCCATTATTAAAACTTTCATTTCGATTACAAGCCCTGTCGACAACCAGAAGCGCAAGTCGATTTTAAGAAACTGAAAGTCATATTGATCATCACTCAAAGGCTGGCTCGCATTTGTTCTATCTATGGTGTTGCGGGTGTCCAAGGGCAGAGGTAACCGCTTACCATCAGGCGATAGGTCAGCTCGTTTGTCCATATTCCATAAAAAAAAACAATAAAAAAAAAAACCGCGGCACCAGAGTTCTATATATTAGATTACAAAGTGCTTAACAGCGATTGTTATTTAGGTATAAGGTTCAGTCGAGGTTCATGATCTTTTGAAATAAAATATACTTAATACATTACTATTTTACAAGGTTTTCAAAGTAAGCAAATATTTTTGCTTGTTATATTCATATGTTAGTTTACTTCCAACAAGTCCTGGCGCCGCTTCAAAGTTTAACGTGTTTAAAACTTCTTAAAACTTTGCAGTCCTTTTTACCTCGTTCTAACTATAAGTCAGTTAGCTAACACTCAAACTTATATTTCTGAGAATATTTATCGGTTTGATGTCACTGTGAATATTAAAACCAGATCTATCAACTTCCTCGTAGGAATCTATTTATCACTTATTTTCTGAGATAATATTAACCTTTTGTGATTCACTAACACACTCGGGGCTGAAAATTACGTTAAGTTATATTTTTACGTATCTCGTGTTACTCGTTATTAATTAAAATGATGTTATTAGAAACGTTCATTAAAAATGGATGGAAACGTACCCTGTGTTAATTGCTATCTCGATGTTGCTCGAATGGGCTTTAAGTCTAGTCAGACAAATAACAAAATAAGTCCATTAATACAAATATGATATGTAGATAGGTTTATTTTTTTCTCGTGTATTAATCATGACCCCTAATAGACTATAGGCTCGTGTTGGAAATTGATGAGTCATATGAACCACCAGGAGACCTTTTTAGAAAAATATAGGGGCACAAAACAATAACATTCAGCACTATGACGTCACTTGTAAGTCCCCTCTCCCTTCACCAGTACTCAGCTGGACAGTTTAAAATTGACGGCCTAAAAAGGTCCCAACAATTTTCAACACGGGCCCGTAGTCTGTATAATTATAATTAACCATATTCGTTACATTTACAATATATATTTCTCTATTTGTATTTTTCATAATAACAACCCCTAAATGTAGTCGAATATTGGAACTTTACAGTTTACGACACGGCGTTTTCAAAGTTCAATTTGTACAAGTCATATTAAATTTATAAATCAATAATTACATAATCAGCGTATATATGTATTGAACTAAAAACCACATTATCGCATTGAGATTGCCAAATGAATGGAATTCATTAATATTGATGTTAATGAAACATATTTCAAATAAATGAACAACATTGAGTTGTGGTATTGTCATGAAGCATGTACCAAATACTGCAACAACAACACGAACGTATTATATGGCGGATTGGATGCACTGTATATAAGAGCATCATTCAACTACATATATAATATATGTTATTATTTTACATATACTACACTTTAATAATACGTTATATATGTACTTAAAAAACTGTAATAATTAAAAATAAACAAGATACTACTTTTGAATTTGGAATGTGTCATTTTTATACGATTGTTTATTGTTTTGTTATTTTCGCGCCAGTATATTGTAAAATATTATGGGGCATTAAAATGGAATGAGTGATAAATGCATTACAAAAAGTAGGTATAGAGCCAAACCCAATTTATAAAATCCTCCATACGCTTGGTATTAGTCATGTGTTTGTGTTCCGGGCTATTGGTAAGTACAATGAAACCTCCCTTGTTTGTGACAGAAAAAGATCTGGCCGTTCACGTAGTATTCGTACGAAAAAAGCGATCAAAGCAGTAACGGAAAGACTTGAAGTGGGCATTATCCGACTTAGGAGTGACTGATCCATATTTTCGTGAAAAAGGTATCAAAACATCGGCACAAGTGTATCCAGATACCATTCTTGAGAAGGTCGTTAAGCCCTTTAACAATACCATGTTCAATAACCAAGAATGGTCCTTTCATCAAGAAACGGCGCCGGGTCATAAAGATCGATCCACCTTATCTTGGTTAGAAACAAACGTTCCGGACTTCACCGGAGACTTCGGGTCATCTAGCCCTAATCTTAATCCATTGGATTATAATTTATGGTCAGTTTTAGAGAGTAAGGCTTGCTCTGAACGCCATAATTTGAAGCCCCTAAAACAACCCATACGATTGGCAGTGAAGAATTTTCCCATAGAAAGAATGCGTGCTACTTACTATTGATAAATGGCCTTAACGTACAAAGAACTGTATTGCAGCCAATGGAGGCTACTTCGAATAAGCTTTATATATTTTAATGGTTTTATATTGATGTATTAAACTCACACAGTGTAATAGTAACGTTAATAATAATAAACAAATGTTGTTTTCTTTTGTAACAATATTTTGTGGCAAGATTGGGTATATAGTCATAACTTTATTATTATGTAAAATATATAGATAAAATAACTTATGAAATATTTCTATGATATTTATTATTGTATTGTAACAGATTTCACTAATTTCAGCTGCACTGAGCTGACTTTTTTGTATATTACCTTAGCACTCCGTCGTTTATGGGCCGAAGCAAATTTTTTTTTTTATTTTAAGGCTTGTGCTACCCCAATAAAATGAATTAATATAGTTCATTACGATTCATCACAAAGTTAAAGTATTAAAATCGATTTTACATTTCATAATAAACTAGTTTACGCTTCGAAAATTTAAGGAAACTGCTGAAATAAAGAGCATAATATGCCTGAAATGTAAAGCAATAATATTATTATTGAAGTTGGTTACGGTGAAAGGGATTCGTGAACTAATGAAAGTGGCAATAAATCTGATGTTTCTGAAACCCAACCATTTTGGGGCATTGCGTTAATGAAGAAGATACAAAAAGGGTGTGAATTTCCTTTGAACTGAAATTCCTTTGAATTGGATAAAATTACATTTACTACTAAATTGTACCAACTTTCGGCCAAGCTCTCGACGCGTGTATGTCAGTTATCAGTTGTGACAAAATTGAAAGAAAAGTTACCGTCTACAGGTAAAATAATTTTTAATATGGGGTTAGTGATTTAGGTATGATAGGATAACAAACATACTCTTTTGGTTTTATAATATGAGTTAAAATAGGTATATCAGAATTTATTTATTGGAAATTTATACTATATATATTAACATAAAGCTGAAGAGTTTGTTTGTTTGATTGATTGAACGCGTTAATCTCAGAAAGCACATCCGGTTGGAAACATTCTTTCACTATTAAATAGTCCAGTTATTGAGCAAGGCTATATATCATCCCTCTACGACCAAAAGGAGCTGAGTATCATTGAAATGTGTAGCAAAAACGGGGAAAATTATTCATTTTGAGAGCTTTCATTACTTGCGTTGCATAAACGGTTCAGTTTTCACAAAAACAATGTACGAAAGAATTGTTCCACTTAGAATGATCTAAAAAAAATGTGTCACAGCATATGACAATCTGTTGAGATTGGCTTACTTATAACCTTTCTATAGTAACCATATTTGTTCACGCTACGTACAACAGGAGACCCAGAGGAGGTTGCGGGGATCAGCTAGTAAACACATATCCTTATAAAATAAATATGGATGTTTACATAATATACAATTGGCGTTTTGCATAAGAGGAATATAGAATGTTTTTTTATGGAAAATATATTTAATTAATCAAAGTAGGTACCATTGGTAGCTGGGCACTTTTGCCATCTCATAGGTAGTTCATTGATCCCTTTACTAAAAAAACCATTGGGGGCGAGAATCAATAAACTCTCTGGAGGCGGCTTGGATTGCCACATCGGAGATATTTTTTTTCCTTGTAAGAAATTATTCAAATTTCGGAAAACATGTTAGACTGTGGGAGCAAGGTCGGGGTAGTACAGTAGATGTCGCAGACTTTCCAATTGCAGCTATTTCTAGTTTAGCGGTCGTCTGTTGCGCAGTTGCTAACAATAGATATCTGCCGTATTCGTATGAAAAAGATTTTAGAAAGCTGTAGTGAACGTCACCGGCACTAGTCTACTAAACACTGACAAGTAACTTTTTTGAGTTAATTATAGCTTGGGGCTGGATTTGGCTGGTTCTCCAGGGTTTATTAAGTGCGACGAGCGCTTTCTATTACCGTACAGGATCCATTTTTTATCACAGGTTTAAAATCACCCGTTTTAAAATCTCCTCGCCATATACATCGTTAATCCTTCAAATTCAAAATCATTTATTCCATTAAGATACTAAGTGACGTTTATGAACGTTAAATTGAAGCTACAGATAAAAATCATAGATCGACACAAGCAGACGCCAGATGTACTCTATTGTCAAGGAGCTCTATCTGCAGCTCTGGTGCCACGATAGAACTCATACTCGTTAATAAAGCGATATTTATAATTTTTCATTGTGCGAGATAATCTCGCGACGTCAAAAAAAAACGAATGAGAAAAAAACAAATGTATTAATGATGAATTTTGAAACCCAAATACTGCGTAATGGATTTACAATTTTTCATTTGGAATTCTTTCAGATAATAGATAGATAAATAGATAAATGAAATAGATAAAAAATATTTCAGATCAAAATAAATAGTGCGATAAAACGCCAATTCGATGTGTAAGGACCTAATATCAAAATTTCAGTGTCTTGCCATCCTTGTTATCATTAAATGCAAAGTTAAGCAAATGCAGTGCAAAGTTTGAATAAATTACCTGTAAGTTTACATCGCTTTGAACATTTTTCTTGAATTTTAGTATAGAAATAGTTTGACTTACACCGGGCTCTTTTTTATTAGCATGAAAATAACGAAAGAATAAAGTTTTTTTACGTTTGTCAATTTATATGGGTATGAATATACTAAGTGTTGCAATAAACAAGCGATTGAATGAAGCGCTCCGAGGCCAGGCTTTTTTTATATTGCAACAAATAAACGTAAATATGCGCTTGTATTGTACTCTTTTATTTTACCATTTCCTACGTAAACCTAAGATATTGTACGTGACTGACAAAACGGTACCTTGTAATTTTATTTTACATATATATGTTTGATAATCTGTCTTTACATATTACAAGAGGTACAAAGGTAAAGAATTGGTTTGTAATTAGTTACCTTTGTAACTACAAGAAAAGTTAGTAAGCTTATCGACCGATGTAATATCGATGTAATAATCCGTGCGGTGATGGAGGAAAAACACAGAGTAGTTTTACCACCCATGTATATACCGTGTGTAGTAAGAGCTGACTCAGAGAATAAGGAGTAAACTGAGCAGGACACTGTTGGGTTTTAGAAAAACCTTTATCAACCCGCTTGGCTAGGGTGGTACAGCAGGCTATAAGATCCAATCTTTAAAAAAGACTATTGAACCCAAGACTTTGAATTCTTTAGAAAGTAGTAGATACAACCTCGAATCTTAAAGATCGGCAACGCGCTTGTGTCTAACGATTTCACTTTCCATCAGGTGATCCGTCTGCTATATCATTAAAAAGACCTGAATTTAATGTTTTTTAAAGAAATGTAGCATGACTATCTGTAATTTTTGTATGCAATTTTATCTTTGCAGGTAAATAAATTTCTATTTATACTAATATTTTAGTATGCGTGAGCGTGGCAACCGCTATTGACCACTATTGTTGTAGACTGAAACAACGGAACAGACAAACATGTGCTATGGTAGGGGTATTGAACAGATTCGATAGCGCCCAATAGCTGTAACACAATTTAAATATGATTTTATCAGCTTTAAAGTTCGCATAAAGAATAAAAAACAATAATAAAAAATATTGAATATTTAATACTGGCCTCTATCAGAAGCAATATCAAAATGTAAACACGATTTAAAAAGTTATCTAGTGAGTATAGAGTATCTAGATATTCTATATGTGGTAAGACCTCATTCAATACAAAATTCTATTTTTGTCATAACCGTGGGATTGACTGATGTTATTGTCGTTGCTGCCTGATAAGAGTTCAAATTCAAATTCAAATCTTTATTGCTTACTAAATGTAGGTACATTTTGTGATCTAATATTGCAGGTTGTCTCAATTTAGTAGCCCTTTCCAGGCCTTGCAAATTTGAGAGAAGATGACCAGGTTACACATTTGTTACTTAAGTATTAAATAAATTATAATTTTTTTGTTTTTTTTTTGAGAATGAAATATTAACTAGAATAAAAGCAAACATAGAATGTTCAGTAACAATAAGAGTTGTAGTTAAAGGCATTGTCAGTTGAGCCTGTAAAGGATCAACAGTGCCGTAGTTTGATCGTAGTTTCAATCTTGTGCTCAACCATTGGACTGGCTTAAGAAGTTGAAACTACTTCCCATTGATTTTTTAATAGTTGTCTACAAAAGAGATTTTGCACTTCAAAAGGAAAAACGACTCTTGACTTTCAAAACAATTTGTAAAACCCAGCGAAAAGGACAAAAAAACAGTCTTAATTCTTGACGAACGGCACCATTACCTGTTCAGTTATTTAGGTTCAGATGAAACATTTGTAAATCAATAGCATATATAGTTTGAAACTAAACCGAATATTTTAAACTTTCTAAAATATCGAAGGTAGTTCAGCGGGCCCGGAACTTTTGTTGACCGAAAGACACAAGGGCGAGTCGAAAGTGAATTTAAAATTGCACCTACTAGTAGAGTGCTGCTTGAGCTTTACTTCTTCAATCTAAAAACATCTTGTAAAGATGTCAGTAAAGAGTGTGCTGCAATGCTTTTATTCCTTTCTTTTATATTCATTACATTTCGACATAGCTTTGTCTGTCCTTTCCACGACATTTGGAGGTACACTTTTCGTATTTGTAGAAAAAAAAATTATAAGCCACCTGACTAAATTTTGTTGAAAGGTTCTCTTTCTTTTCTTATCCTAATATATTCCGATACCGATTTAAAGAATCTTGTTAAATGCACACATGTATTGTGAACATTGATTTTGTGCCTATGAATACACGAATATCCAAAGATAATTATGACTGTTGTTTTCTTCTTCTTCGTTTGATGGAATGGCAACGAGCTAATCAGATATTTTTGCCAATGTCAAGTGTTTAAAGTCTTCAAGTCTTAGTCGTGATGAAAATAATGATAAAACTATAAAAAATGTGGATGAGTTGAAATATGGAAATCCGTTTTTCGAAAAAACAAAAACCGATACTCGGTTGTTTCGGTTTGCGTAACGTGAATGTCATAATTGATAGTCTATAGCACATTTAAGTAAATAAATTTTATTCAAATGAGGTACTGTTATAAATTAAACCCTTGTCTTTATAATTAAGAACTATATAAAGATTTATTTAGCTAAATTGATTGTAATATGAGTAGTAATGGATTTAAGTATATTACATACCTAGTACAACAAATCTTATGTGATCAAATTTTAAATTACAATAAGCTTAGCAATTTCATGAAAACTAACTTTGATTAATTTATTGTTTATGATCTAAGAAATCTACAAGAGCCATATACTCAAGATATAATAGTAGAATAGGCATATACTATTATATCTTGTAACGTCCATTTTCCTAAAAAAACAATTTAAACAAATCTTGTTCAAGTAATTGCAACCAGACATAAAAACGGAAAATTCGGCCAAGACATTCTCTAGCGAGCACACATAATTGGCAATTAATTTTTATATATAAATTACAAGGAAGTTCTATTTCACTGTCATTTTTTACGTACCTTAAGGGATACTTGTATTTTGTAGAACACCAATAAAACCCTCACCAAAGGCATCATACAAAATACACACAATATAATACATACAGATATATAAAAACTTGTATATGAGAGTAAAATTAGCTTTAATACAAATGCATTCATGTATGTCCTTAGCTTACTAACTTATTACTAAATTAGGAGCGACAAAAAAACTCACAACGGTAAACGTGATATTTTTGTTGAACAAGACCGCAACGCAAGTCGTAATCAATCATTGGGCAAAAATTATGTCAAGAATCCATTTTGATGCACAACAGGCACTTTTATGTTGCCGCATAAAACAAATGACATAATTATATATTCATTAAAAATTTACAGATTCCGTAAGAGTTCTTAATTTAAAATTTAAATATTTTTCATCGGCTCTTTTTCTTGCTTTTATGTTTTGTACTTTTTTTACTTTTCTGGCTGATAGCTACTCATTTTTAACCGACCCGACGCAAAAAGAGGGGTGTTATAAGTCTGTCTGTTTGTGAGTGTGTCTGTCTGTGACATCGTGGGTCCCAAACGGATGGACCAATTTCGATACATCCGTTTGAGAACTGATGCGATGTTTTTTTTCACTAGAAAGCCAGATTTCTTGCGGTGGTTCTTAGCAACGTGTGGTTAATAACGGACCAGTAGTGTAAGAGTATCTGCTCTTTTCCAATGATTAAAAAGTTGACTAGTGTATATTTATCTAGATATTCTATATGTGATTAGACCTCATTCAATATAAAATTCTATTTCGTCATAACCGTGGGATTGACTGGTGTTATTGTCATTGGTTTCTGATAAAAGCAAACATAGAATTAAATTAAATTAAATATGTTCAGACATTTTAACACACAACGCCATCTAGTCCCAAACTAAGCAGAGCTTGTACTATGGGTACTAGACAACTGATATTAATACATATATACTTCCTTTTTTTTTGTAAATACGTACATATTATACATAGAAAACAGCCAAACTCCGAAACAAATATTTGCAGATCATACAAACATTTGGTCCGACTCAGGAATCGAACCCGAGACCTCTTGCACAGCAGTCGCATTCGCTACCACTGCGCCACAGAGGCAATGTTCCGTAACAATAAGAGTTGCATCTCCCCCTTTCCCCTTAAACAATGAAAATATTCTAAGGTACTGATATGAGGTTTGTAATGTAAAACAAGTTTGATTCTAATTTTTTAGCCCGTATCCATCTTATAAATTGAATTAGATACCTTTTCTAAAATTTTATGAGGTTCAATTTTTATTTCATCTATTTTTTGTCTAATAAATCGGTTGCCATTTTCCACATATACAGAATCTCCCACTTTTAACTGGCAATTTTTTCTGTTCTTGACGAATTGTTGCTTATTATAATTGTGATTTTATAATTCTTTCCAAAGCCATCTCCCTGTCTTGTAATAAATCATTTGGTGTTCTTTGTTCTTTCAATTTATCTGGTAAGATATTAATAACTTATTCTTCCTTTTGAAATAAATTTTATGTTTTTCAATTAGTTTATGTTTATGCAGTTTTATATCTTCATTTTTCTCTTGATCGTTCTGGATATCTTCTAATTTAATAAAATTTTCAATTTTGGATTTACTTAAGTTGTCTGCTTCTAAAATGTCCTTTCCCGGCAAATATATCACTTCAAAATTAAATTGTGATAAGTAATATGTGAGGTCTCCTAGTTCTTCGTCGGTTCTTGCTTTAAGATTTAGTTTTTCTAGAGGTTTATGGTCTGAAAACACCTTATTTTTTTTTCTATGAGTCAATGTTGCCAATAGTTTATTGCCTCTTTTATTGCTAAACATTCCAGGTATAGGACTTTTCTCCGTTTCTGGGGTCATTTAATTTCCTCGAAAAATATGCACATGGCTTTTCTTCCCCATTTTCTTGTGATTGCTTCAAAATAGCCCCTATTCCCTGTACACCTGTATAAATGTGTATAGGTAAATCCGTATCAAAGATTTCTAATATAGGTTTTGAACAAAGCAGTTTCTTTATAGTGTCAAAAGATTCCTGACATTTTACTGTCCATGTAAATTTCTGACCTTTTCTTAACAAATTGTGTAAAGGGTTTAATATTATTGATCTATTTGATATATATTTCCCATAGAAGTTCACTTAACCTAAAAATTGTCGAATATTTTTTTTGTTTGTGGAACTGGAAATTCTTTTATAGCTATTAAACTATCCTTTAGTGGAGTAATTGTATTATTTTTTATTATGTGACCTAAATATTTTACAAAGTCTTGTGCAAAAGTACATTTAGAAAATTTCAATCTAAAGTCCACTTTTGAAATTGCTTCCAACAACAATGATAAGTATTTTATATGTTTAGTAAATATCTGGGACATTATCAAAATGTTATCAACAAAATTTTCTGTAAAATCTGATGATTTACGTTTTCTAATAATGCTATTTAGAATTCTTTGAAATACTGCAGGAGAAGATTTTAAGCCAAATGGTAAATAGGTCCTTTGGAAATCATTTTCTTGAGTAACAAATGCTGTTTTTTTTTCTATCTTCAACTTTTAAAGGTATAGAACCGAATAGACCAGAATGCAGAATTTATGTTTAATATAGAGAAATACTTACAATTTCTCGTTTTTATCATTAAATCCTCTATAAGTGGAAATGGTTGTGACTGAGGAACCACTATTTTATTCAAATCGCGAAAATCAATGCACAATCTAGATTTTCTTTCTTCTTCTTTTTTGTACAAAACGGTTCGCCCTCTAACGTTCTTTTACCAACCATATAATTATTTTTTACTTAATATACCTACATAAATATCTATATATCGATACGTGGGTACACGCCATAAATAATAATATTCTGTAGTCAATACTCTATGATTTCCTTGGAAGAATGTAGCCTAGTTTCTAACAGAGGATTATTTTAAAAGTAAGGTAATTTAAGATAGAAAATACTGGTGATGCAAGATGCCTTTCACGTTTTATTCCCGAACTAAATGTAATTATCGTGTCCCAAAATGGTTCTTCCTCGAGAAAATTTCCTAGCTATAATATTTCGATTTCAAACGTGGCCTAAACCCGCAGGAATCCTTTAATGCACTTCAGTTGCTTTCGTAGACTAATACTCTTTTAAGGCAACTGTAAGCGGGTTTTCAGAAAATTTAAATAAGAACGACAAAAGTTTTCCAATGGTAAGATATGGTGGCTATTTAGCAGCTCCTTCGGAAAAATATATAAACTATTTAAACATCAAAATCAAGTATTGGTAGATTCAGTACGAGAAAGGTCGATGAACATTCGGCATATTTTACAATAGCACGTTCCTGTAAAATTAATGTAATATCATAGTGGTAACAGACTAAAAAGAAACCCTAAGAAACTCAGTAAGTGTTCTTACACGAAAGGTTTAATGTTGTCTGCGAGCTTTAACTTTCTTTCTAGAGGTTTTCTGGACAAACAAAAAACGATAGACTTATAAAATAAAATAAAAATTACAAGCTGATCATAGCAAAAAAGGATAATTACGTAATGAACTGTGAGAGCTGGATGATGCCTTTGTACTGCAAAGCACGTCGACAATTTATAAATAAAGTGGATAGTCCTTTACTAGACACTCTATTCTTGCGAGAATTTAATTATAATAAAAACTATTTTTTTATATATATTTATATATACATTGTTTTTTCTGCATCTGATAGTAAACTCTGTCTAATAAAGTATAATAATAAAGAAAAGGTAAGAATAGAAAAAATCCTAACTGCAAATTGCGCATGTTGAACAAAAGCATTCAGTAATTTGTGACTGAAGTTGTCTTACTTTGACAAGTAACTTTGATTTTAGCAATCTAATAAAAAGGATGCAAATAATATGGTCAAATTAATTCCGTATTAATTCTGATTATCGTAATGTCTGAGCAGGCGGTTAGGAAATGTCGCATGCAGTAATTAAATTGCTTCATGATCTTTTTCGATTTAATGGTTCTGTTTTGTTGAAAAATCATGTCCACATTATTAATATCATCTAAAGCTTTATCAAGTTCTCATGACATCAAGCACCAGTAACAATAACTTATTTAAATGATAATTCCTACAGCAATAAAGTACTAGCAAGTTAACGTTTAAAATTTACCGTCTCTTTGCCATCTATTTACTTCATACCTTTGAGTCTTGAGAATTAATTAATATTATGCAAAGTATACAAAGGATAAAAAAAACTTGTAAAAAAGGTAAGACAGGGACAGGTAAAGAAGGAGGAAGGAGAGGCGATAAGTGCAGTGGAAATCTCAGCCTCAAAGTGTCAGCTCTTTCTGTGTTTGCGTAACAAGTTACTTTTCTATCTAGAGTCTTTGTAGGCAAAGAAAACGCTGGTCAGATAAAACTAAAAAGATTGCAAGCTTATCATGTCAAAGGAACGTTAATTACTTAATATAACACCGAGAGTTGGATGATGCCTTTATACCGCACAGCACGCCGACAATTAATAAATAAAGTAGAATAGAATAAACTTTATTGTACACCAATTAAAACAGCTTACATTCAGGAGCATAACATATAACGACCATGTACAAATGGCGGCCTTATCGCTAAAAAGCAATTTCTTCCAGGCAACCTTTAGATGGACAAATTGAGTGTAGAAATTCGAATTAATTGGTAATTTGGTGTGAAAAAATAAATAAATAAAGGAAATCATTCAATTAAGATAAATAATAATAACAAAAGATTTAGTATTACACATTAATACAATAAAATTAAAACTTAAATATATACAATATCTACACTTTCGATATAAATGAATGCAAAATAATAATAATAATAATAAAAAAAGAAGTTTTATGCAAATCAGAACTTACGAAGATAGGTAATGTTCTTTGTACTAGCTTTTCTATTAATGCTAGATTATAAATAAATAAAAAACGTTTTTTTTGTATTTACATGGTTCATTCCTCATCGATTAATAAGGTACTAACAAAGGATAGAAGTAATAGCAAAGGAAAGACACGCGTATAAAATCATAAAGTGAAAATTGCACAATTGGTATAATGCACTCTTTATATTGTGGCTGAATTTTCTTCTTCCATGCACTACTGATTTTTCTCGACAAGAAATTTTGATTATAAATAAATTTTTAAAAAGATACTAAATCACACCTAGTAGAGAATTAATTCTGATTATCGAAAACGACCTGGCAAACAGCTAGGAAATGTCTCATGCAGTGATTGAATTTTTTCACGTTCTTTGTGGAAAGTGTCTAAAGCTTTATCAACTTGTCACGACATCGAGTACAAATCGAGCTACAATATGCAATCATGTGCTTTTTAATTACAGCTTGATAAGCATAACTTTTAAAAAGTATGGGACTCTATTGCCCCAAAATTATGAATGGTTTACTACGAAGACTAAAACATCAACTCCTCTAGTCTGTAAAAACTTTGAAATTGCTTTTTTATCAGTTGACAGAGCAAAAACACTATTATGACTATTTTTCGTTGGCAACTTTCATTATTTTTGCTATATTGCTCGGCTATGAAAACAGTTTGCTCGACACATTGTTAGGTTTATTCTTCTTCGTTTAATAAGATGGCTACCAGCTAATCAGCCATTTCTGCCAATGTCAAGTCTTCAAATTTTAAGTGTAACTCTTAAGTGTTCAAGTCTTCAAGTCTTCGTCCTTATGAAATTAATAATAAAAAATATATGAAACGGGGACCGTCTTTCGAAAAAACAAAAAACGATCTTATTAGGTTTTATTTTATCAGCTTAAAACTGTTACCTGTCAAAATGATCTTTTCTATAGTTGCCAATATTTTACTACACAAATAATAGCAAATTAGAATGTTGCCTTGCTTTTTAGACACCATTTATATCAGGTATAATCTGTTCTATTTTGGTTTGTTAAAAAGAAAATAACTAAGTATACTATAACTATATCAACAGTTATAATGCCCCACTGCTGGGTTCGGGTCTCCTTTCAGGAGAGAGTTAAGGCCATACGTCCCCACGCTGGCCAAGTGCGGATTGGGGACTGGCAAGACTAAGTTGTGACTACGAAACCGCCATACGATTGTTTTAAGCAGCCTAAGGCCTCCAACTAAGTTTTACGACTGTCACCCTATGATAACAACCGGGACTGACTATTTAACGTGACCTCTGAATCACTGAGACGCTCATGGTAACATGCCACCAGCGGTCACCCATCCTGCTTATCATTTCCTTGCTTACCCTCAGTGATTGTTTCTAATCACTGAGTATAAGTAAATAACTAACTGTGATATAAAATATATATAAGAGATCAAAATGGACGTCAATATTTTTGACTGTCTATACTATAATACATAATCATATAATAGGCAGTCAAAATGTAAGTGAACATAGCAATTAGAGTAAACTTTATACAGCCTAATATGTATTGATATTTGAATTAAAATTCGAGTTACGTAAATTAGATAATTAATTATATCTTAGTTTTAACAGGCGTCTCCGTCTGCATAAGTGTCGATTATCGCGGTAAAAGGATTATGTCCTTTCTCAGGAATCAATGTATGTCCATTCCAAATTCTTCAAATCAGGTGCAGCGGTTTAATCGTAAAAACATAACAGACATACAGATAGAATTACTTTCGAATTTATAATATTAAAATAGATTTAATTTTAACTGGAATACATACAAAGTAAAAGACAAACGTGAAAGAAGATGTATTATAATCATGTTCTTTAATAAAGTCGTTCTAAGAACTTTCAACGAATGAAAAATTTATCTCATGATATTTATTTGAAGTTAGTCTACAGAAACAGATTATCACATAAACGAACCATGGTTTTTGAGATGGATTAATGTCGCTGTAAGTGGTACTCATTTATTCCTTTAAGCTTGTAGATGAAATATTCCTTTGTGAATATACTCGTGCAAAGCGTTACATCTCGCTGTTTCTCTCGTCAAATGTAAGCCCTCGAAGGCCTGGCCTACAGCCGAGTGCAATTAGGTTTGTACCTCGACCCGGCTACAGTGAACGGTTTTTAATGATTTTGTTTGTTTAATTCGTACAGCAATTTACTACTACCAAGTTTACGCTTTAAACTTTTCGTCTCTATTATCATCTGTTTAATTTATACCGTTGAGGTGTGAAAATTAATTAACATTATGCAAATACACCAAAGGCTTGAAATAACCTTGTAAATAACGTGTGACAGGAACAGTAAAAGAAATTATAAAGAGGAGATAGGTGCAGTGGAAATCTCAGCCTGTGACTGCACTGAGTGTTTGTATAACAATTTACTAGTGCTGTAATAGGTACCAGATCTTATTAAATATCCTTTTTACGGTTGAGACACGCGTTCAACAGCATAAAGGAACTGCCGAGTTTAATCAGCCTTTATACTTCATGATATTATATATTAAAAATTTATTTCCAAAGGCTTTTTGTTGCTTGATATTGAATTAAAGATAAGCAGTAAAGATTAAAACCGAATAGCTATGTAGCCACGCGATATGGAAAATAATAAATAAGAATGATATACGCGCAATTTGGTTAAAATACAAATATGGTATTCAAGAATTATATTTCAATTAAGTACATCAAAGTTCGACGTGGTAACTTATGATTCGTCCATCTAGTTTGTTCTACGTTTTTTATTAGTAGCTGATAGAAAAATAAAAATCGTAGAAAATAAAAATCGCCATAGATCGAACTAAGTGGCGTGAAATTGGAGAGGCCTATGTCCAGCAGTGGACTGCGATAGGCTGATGATGATGATGATGATGATGATAGAAAAATACAGTTTTTCTTGTGACATAGAATGTTATCTTGTCGACGGTATCCAAATTAAGATTGGGGAGGGGATTCTACTGTTAACTTTCACGATATTTTGGTGAAGCTGTCACATTTTCAACAAAACTGTTGTTACTTCATTTGAAAATAATAATCAGATAACAACATACTATATTATTCAACAATGTTTGTATTGATTGTAAAACCTACCTGTTTTAGAAATTGGTTGGCTATTTAGTAGATTTCGCCGCAGCACTAGTTCTATTTCAAACTAGTTTTTTTGTGATTAAAAATAAAACACAAGTAAAAAATACCATTCTAGGCATTTCAACCGAATTTGAAAACGAAATTTAACCAAATATACACATGTGTGGCAAGTGTGTTTTTAAACTTAATAACACTATGTATTTAAGGATCATAATTATTTCTTGCTAACCCGTACTAACTGAATATATGAATAATATTGAAGCAGGTACATTATTTAGAAATCTACTTAATACATACCAACACAAAAAGAAAGTGTCTAATATATCACTAACGTTGCATTATCAAATTATAACTATAAATAGAGCAATTATTTCAATAAACTTCATATAAAAATCATTTTAAAGAAATTCGCCATAACGGGGGCAGGTACAATTAAGATTAAAAAGACATAGGACAATAACAGTATTAACTGAGAATATTGCAAATGAATGTATAATTGATAATAAACCTCTTACTTAAGCACAAACAGCACAGTACATTAAATAAAGTGGCGATTGGTTTGTCGATGAACGGCATGATACTGAGGCACTGTCCGTAGTCCATACTTAATTACAAATATACTTAATTACAAAGCTGGTTCAGTAGAAAGTAAGATACATAAGCCTATGTTAATGAAAGTACCTTTTATCTTTCTTAAGATTCCTTAGCTAAGTTTGCAACGGCTAGCTCCATTTTATTAGGGTTCCATACCCCAAAAGGAAAAAAAAAGGAACCCTTATAGGATCACTTTGTTATCCGTCTGCCTGTCTATTAAGACATTTTTTCTTAGGAATGCGTAGAAATATCAAGCTGAAAAAGTGCTATGAAAAAATCAAACTTCTAAGCCAACGCAATAAATAGATGCTGCAAATTTTCGAAACTGGCAAGGGAATCAAAACCTACAGGGTACTCAGAATCTCGAAATTTGGTATGAAGGAACATCTTATAGCACAGATAAAGGAAAAATATCCAAAAGCATAAATTTTTAGATATAACGTATAATAAGCCGTTTATGTTGTAAATTTTCGACACTCACAAGGGAATCAAAACTAACAGGGTACTTCCCGTCCCAAGGAGAGCTCTTGTTGAAACTATGGTACATAGTGATCACTTTATCCTTTAGAAACACGCACATTAACTCTAATAGTACAGATAAAGGGAAAATTGCGAAAAGCATAAATTTTTAGTTACATCATATAATATACCTACAGGTTTGTACGGAACCTTCGCGAGTCCGACTAGCATTTGGCCAGTTTTCATAACTGAAACCAATATCGGGGTAATTAAATCAGCGACAGTATAGAATTAGTAAATTCACTAACTACGCATGCACTATAAATCTCATGTGGAAGTTGATTGTTAGTTTACAGACACCTCCTGACGTGAGCTGATTCCTTACACAGATATTTAGTAAACAGTGTAGGTAGAGCTAATAACAACTACAAGACAACTTGTAAGTTTCATCCTCAGTATTAATACTCGTCATGAGCAGCCACACCTTTTATAAATCCATTGCTGGCAATATGTCTCTCTTAAGAAAGGAGATTTTGGCTTAATATCTGGTCAACAGGGCTTGTTAGTGTTTTTTTTTAAGTTTAACTTCACTCTGCCATGTTATTATCATGCGTAGTTCACCATAAAAAGAGGGACAACGGTTCGTATTCTTTATCCGTCACTACACGGACAATTGTTTCTCACTCTACGAAAATACAATAAGCAAAACGATTATAACCATTTGTATAGAAAATTGTAGAAATGAGTAGAGTCGCTTGTATTTTTTGTTTTTATAAGCTTATTCCACTTATAAACCACGAATTCCTCAAAGATTAATATTAAAGTAAGCATTTTTGAACTTATCTTATTCAAAATTTTTGGTTCCTTCATACTTACCAAAAAATTTTAAATATTATCGTCGGCTCATAATGCGAGCTCGGTGAAAATGAGCGCCTCGCGGCACGGGTATACTAATGACATTTTACCTCTCAAACGTTCAGCACACGGAAATAATTTAACGTATAATATGGAAATATTGTAATTATTTACGTTCCTTAAATTTCGTAACAATAAAAGTAAGTTTAATTATCGACCATTTCCAGAACATGTAAAACGTATGATATACTAAGGTTTAACTATTTAATCATTTCTCGATTATTTGAGTCACTAGTGCATTGCCATTCTAGGAGCCCATACCCCTCCAGTCAGTAAAGTAGTTAATTAACGCTGAAGTACGGCAAACATTTAATACGAAATATTGCTGCATTAACGGCGCTTAATAGTACACTGCTGAGCGATATAGTCATAATTGAGGCTAAGCTCAGTAATAAAAGATTTAAAAAAATTGTACACTGCTGGATATAGACGCCTTCTGCTCAGTTTTGATCCAAATACTCACTCGAATATCAATTAAAAAGCTGTTAAATAAGGATGAGAATGCTATTATTAATATAACGTGTTGTTTTCATAAATAAATGATCCGTAATAACTTAGTTTGTTTTCTAAACAGTATGATTATAATACCTGCCACTTGAAATGAATATAGCGATCAGGGCAGCTTTATTTCTATTTTTTTAGAGACTAGTTTTATTTAGTAAACATAGATTTTTTTCACTATACAGTTAACTGTTTCTGCCCTGGTACGTATATAATAACTTTACATTTTTATTATTATTATTTTATATATTTTTTTACTTGTTAGCGTATATGGTGTTTATTTAAATAGATTATGAAACGTGTTACAGAAGCACAAAGCTAACCTTAGCCTTTGTTTGTCTTAACAACTTAATACTCACTCTTTTTACGGAAAATATTACTAATCCTATTTTTTATTTTGTTTCAGAGTCCGCGTGGAGTATTACGTTAACGAGAATACTTTCAAAGAAAGACTGCAACTATATTTTATAAAGAATCAACGATCGAGTAAGTGTTTTGTAATTTATTTTTTACATTCAGTAAAGATACCAAAGAATATATTATCTTCTTCTTTTGATGAAATGGCAAACAGCTAATCAGCTATTTCTGCCAGTATCAAGTGTTTAAAGTATTTAAGTATTCAGTCTTCGAGTCTTATAGATAAAAACTATAAAAAATGTGGATGAGATGAAATGGGGGCTGTCTTTCGAAAAAACAAAAAACGATCTCCTACATATTAGTAAATAGTGAAATACAAGCAAAGAGATTACAAGACATTTGTTTGATATTTTGCTGACTAGTGTCAGCATAACATCAAACAATTCAGAATCTTAGGCAGAGACAACTGAGCAAAGTCGCCAGAAGTTGAGAGATCGCACCTCGCGAAAAAACTACGTATTCAGACAAACAGTAGTTTTAGTAGGTTTGACCTCGACTTACCTGCTGGTGTCCTTCCTAGACGGGCTTGTACCCATGGGGCTCCATATAAAAAAGAGTACGTAATATTTGTTGCTGGCTGTTAATATTTGTCTATCAAGTAATAATAATATGAAGTAAAAAACTCCTCTTGAGTGTTATATTCTGTGCAAAACAGAACATAATTTAAGATTAATTCATGAAAGTGAGAAGAAAGAAACATTGTTCATATTGTAATCGTGCCATCGATTTATTTCCGCAAGAATGTCTTATATTTATGCAAAACGAATAATAAATATGTGAACGTAACCATATGTTAGTTCACACATTAATTAGAATATAAAATTTGATGTCGTTAAATTGATTTTGTTGAAAATTGTGTCATGGTTGCAATTACACATAAGTACCTAATAACACACACAATGAATGACTCAGTTGAATTGCGTCTACTTCTATTTAACATACATATATACATAGAAGCCGTGCCTTGCCAGCAGTTACTACCCAAATCCTATGGGCCTGTTACGTTAATCAATTAATGATGAGCTGTATTATGAGTGAGTATGGGGTATATGTGTACATATGTGTACACATATGACTATGTTAGCGTAAACATTTGAAGCACAGTCCATCTACAGCTACTCCGGTAATCGCTAACATCCACTTAGCTTACCAGTGAACGTCCGTTCTTCATTGTTTTCATTGCAACTTTTATTATATACGTCGTTGAATGTTACACGACAATCACTTGGTGAATCTAGATTTTGAGTGTTATGTGGTCTAAACATGTAATGTAGTGCAACACAGTGAGGATTTCATACTGATATATAATTATGTGATTTTGGGCAGTTGGTTTCACTGAATAAGATGCTACCTAATGCAAAATGTACGTAAAAGTACCTGAAGAAGGTTGTTCCATTTTTTATTTATATTTAAATATATGAATTCAAGTACTTCTAGAACTCTTTCGAATATTGGAACGATTCTTCAATAATTTACTGTAAATTTATGGAAGTGAATCTAAGTATTCTATGAAATCAGCAATATTCACAGTAACATTGTACCCGACAATTTGCATTCCGTATTATTTAAACCTATTAAATTAAACTATTCATATGACTTTACAAAATAAACTCCTTTGTTTGTTTTTACAACACAACTGTAATTATTAATTTAAATGGAATGGAAATTTATTCAGCCTTTTCACGTGACGTGGTGACACAAATGGGACAGCATGAGTGTAAAGTGGTTGACCCTTGTTATGTCGCTTTGTCCAGTTTCGAGAACTTTAAAATTTAAGCTTTTGTTACGATCCTAGTTATAATAAAAATGATCTCCATACTTTTCATCTATTTCTAAGTTAATAAGTAAATATTTGTTCCAGGTTTACGCATTAGAATAGCAAACCTATTTTTCAAACTTTTAACGTGCGTGCTATACATATGCAGAGTCTGTACTGATGGAGAGCCTATTTCCGCTTCTTGGTATGTTATTTAACAATTATTAAATACGATTTTTACCGTATTATGAATTTGTTTATGTTTTTTTTAAGTCTATACTTAGTCTTGCCATAAATATTGTTTCAAAGAAAAACATTTTTTTTTTGTACGTAAAATTTATTACTATTATATTGTGTTAGTATATATATTAACATAAAACCATGAAAAATATTTAAAGCTTATTCAAAGTGGTCTTCATTGGCTGCAATACAGTCCTTTAAACGTTGAGGTCAGTTATCAATAGTACGCGTTTTTTCTATGGGTAAATTCGTCACTGCCAACCGTATAGATTGTTTTAGGGACTCGAATTTATTATGGCGTTTAGATCAAGCTTTACTCTCTAAAACTGATCATAAAAGTCACGGCCAGTCTTCAGCTCTAATGAAGTCCGGAAAGTTCGTTTCTAACCAAGATTGAGCGGATCGAGTTTGACGAAACTGAGAACCTACTTCATCCGATCAAATAGACTCACACCACTAACACACATACNATTATTTGATTAATAACACTAACTTATTTTCTTTACTAATTATAGTGATTATTGTATTATTATTATTAGTGATTATTGTATATTTTTTAAATTAATTTCATTATTATTTTTGATTTAGTTTGATTACAATCAAAATTTTATATTTTAATTAGTTTTGTTGTATATTGTTCAGCTACGATGGCAGAATTTTTGCTTTCGGACAGGATTTCTTCGAATTCTTTCCCTTCCTGCTATATCGTCTTTTTATATGAATACTACGTGGAAGACCAGATCTTTTTCTGCCACAAACAGTACCTATCAATAGCACGGTATACAAACATTTGAATAGTACCAAGCTTACGGTGGATTTTAAAAATTGTATGTGGCTCCATACCTGCTTTAAGTAATGCAATCACAGCGATTCGGTTCTCTTTATCACCCCACTCGATTTTAATGTAAAAAAATATTTCACAATATATTGGCGCGAAATAAGAAAACACAATGAACAATCGTATACAAATGACAGATTCCAAATTCAAAAGTAATATTTTGTTTATTTTTCTGGCCGTATTTATGGCCAGACTGAGTAATTATTATTGGCGCAACTTCTAAGCAATATGTAAATTAAGAGGATGACACAAAAAATAAAATGGCATTCGTAACCAACGATGTTATCAATATTAGTTAAAGATTTAAGACTATGTTCGGATATAGCGTTGAACTTGAAATGTGATAAATAGTTCAATAAGTTATTCAATTATTGATTTCTCACCGGAATTATTAATTTGACTCCAGAATACACAGATAAGATGATGCTTTCAATACTTAATGAAACATTATAATAAGATAAAATTAGATCCAGTTATTTAAAGCCTCCTACTTTTTTGTTCATAGATAAAATTTAAAAAATGTACTGCTTTGTGGGATGAAAATAGAACTTGTAGAATACTGGCTTAGTTTGCACTGCACCGAGGCACATTCAATGCTTGAAAAGCGTTAGCCATTTGGGCACAGTACAAAGCGCCAACGTGCGATCATATGCGTCTGTGCAGTCTTATGGATGCTATACAAAAGTACAAATCACGTATTAAACCCAAATATCTATAATGTACAATATCGAAATACCATATATTTATAGATATTCTAAGATTTAATGATCATGCGAAAATAAAATGTACACTAGATATATGAAGACCTCTTGACCTTGTCTATGGCATTGTTAAAAATATATTCTAAATCTATGTGGCGTACTTTGATTTAATTTTAAATGAATAATAAATAAATCGCAACATCAACTCGGGTTGAAATTAAGTGCGAAATTCACTAAAAATATGACCCCATTTAATACAAACGGTATTCAATTTGTTTGCCGCTGCTAGAGTTTGAGCGAACAATAGCAGTCTTTTATATTTGATCCTCGTAAATTTTATAAATTTCAAACACATTTGACATGAGAGGAATAACATCAAGCCTAGATTTCTTAAACCTTAAATTAATCGGAACTTAAATCTCTATTCAACTTTTTTTAGTCTAGTTTTTATTGACTCATCAATGCAGTAAAGTAAAAGTAAAAACATTTATACACCCTAAGACTTACGGTTATTCCACTTTTCTAGATTATACGGCGAAAATGAAATAAAAATTGTAATTCTAATCTTTACATTACTTTAGGTAAGTTTATTCAAGTTATAACTCATTTAACTGAAAAATATAAAGTGGCCTATATATGCTGTAACGACCAAATGAATAATGCTCTGTGATTTGAATTGAGTAAGTTCACCAACTTTACTATTTCCTTTACGTATAATTTTGCGAGTCCACACCATATTTCTATTACCAAAATAATTGTATTAGTTACAACTGCCTACGACCAGGTTAAAGCCCCACTTCGAAATAGGATGTCAGAGTGAGTAAAGTGTTAATGGACTTAAATTGGATTAATTAAAAGCCGTATCCAGATACATTATAATCACTATTCTCCAGGCTTAGTTTCGTAATTATTTCTAGTGTTATAATATGTATTTAGGTTGACTATTAGATGCATCAAGTAATAACTATTAACGTATTTTGATATTTTCCCAGACATGTTGACTATTTTTAACCGACGAAAAAAATGGAAGAGATTCTCAAGTCGACGTGTATGTTTTCTTTATGTGTGACCACGCATTTTACTGAGAAGTCAGATTTTATTCATTCTTTTTTTATTGAAATTGGCCCCATGTAAATTTGGAAAAAAACCCTATGGTTGGGAAAAAAGGACGATGTTTACTCCCAGATTTTAATTATAATAAAGTTATGTATTAAAAATAACTATAAATAAATAAAACATAAACAAAACATTACATTAGTTATAATAGTTACATTACAAAATATTTTGAATCTCCGTGGAACGGTTAATAAAATTCTCTTTCAATTTGCTTCCAAGCTTTTTTCTTTCTCATTATTAGATTCTTCTAAATATCTTTTTCTCATTCAAGCAGCATTTTTTGTAGGCCTACCCATTTTGGTATATGTATAAAGCCTGTTTTTTTGGTATTTACACATTCAGTCTAAAAATTATTGGGAATGGATGATTTGCTTACGGCTCCAAATTAATTTTTTTGTTGTTAAATTGGCACAACTGTTTTCCATTTTGGTGCGGAGTTTGATTTGCATTTGTTCTTTATAGTCGAAAGTCGATCAAAATTCAAAGAGATGTTGACTGTTTTCTTTGATTTCAAATCTCGTTGTACTGTGCACTCGAAATTCTTGCCAAAAGGTCAAACAGTAAACAAAGAATAGTATTTGAGCGTAATGCGTTTAAGAGAGCAAATTCGATGAAGAAGGCCAGGAAGAAAATTCTTGGATTTTGCACCACGATAATGCGCTTTCTCACAAGACTATCATTGTAAGCGAATTTTGATCAAACGCTCATTAAATACTATCGAACAACAACCATATTTACCAGATATGGCTCCAGCCAACTTTTTTCTTTCTCCTAAACTCAAATTACCAGATCGTGGCCCCGTTTTCAATCGGTAGTAGACATAAAGAAGAATTCGCAGTGAGAACTAAACTCAATTCCGGAAACAGAGTTTAAAAATTGTTTTAATGATTTAATTATTAATTGGTGTATGAAAATCGTTTCTGAAGGAGCACATTTTGACACAATAAATTTGGTAGTATAAATATAGATTTTGATAAAATAAATTTGGATGATTAACAAAAATAACATTTTGTGTATTATTGATCTGTTCCCGGGACTTTCTTAACGGAGTAGTATTATACAACAAAGGATAGTTAAAGTAGGATTACAGAATAGCATTTAATAATTATTTTCATGTGAAATAACTCTAAGAAGAAGGTTCTTCATCCACCCGCACATTTTCGATAATATTGATAAATAATATCGAAAATGGGCGGGTGGATAAAGAACCTTTATTTCGCAAATTCGAAAATGGAGGGCCGCTGTGCCAGTCAGCCTGTGACCGCGACCTGTGCAACCTGGTCGAAACATCATGCAAATCAGAGGTATGTAACACCTTTACATAAATGGTCGCGTTAAAGTTAAGTTTAAAAGTTATTATAATAGTTAATAGCTAAAGTAAGGTATGTAGCTATTTTAAAAGTAATCGAAAATAAAGCATGTACTTTATAGGCACAAAAAATTATAAAAAACTTAAAAAAAACACCAAAATAAGTAAATAAATATATAAATAAATATTTTCGGACATCTAACACACAACGCCATTTAGTCCCAAACTAAGCAGAGCTCCCATTATGAAGCTCCCAACTGAAATAAATACACATATACTTTTTGATTGTAAATACATACATTATACTTAGAAAAAACCCAAACTCCGAAACAAATATTTGTAGATCATGCAAACGTTTATTTCGACCCGGGCATCGAACCCGAGGCCTCATGCGCAGCAGTCGCGTTCGCTACTACTGTACCAACGAGGCAATCTTAAACATTTTTTTCTAAATATCTAAGATCTTAAACTAATGTAAGCATACCTACGTAAATTTGAGTCGGCGCCAAACAATCAGTGAACAAAGATCACTGAGGTACTTTGAATTTGAATTTAACGAAATAACCAAAATCTTCACTGATTATTATTTACGTTCCAAAAATGCGCTTTTCGCACGACCACTCGTAACGACGTGTGCACTCATGTATATGCCCATTCGGATTACTGTTTCGCTAACATTAACTTCGTAAACGAAGTTAATGGCAGCGAGACAGAAATCCGAATTGTATTTCGAATCCGAATTGAATCTGCATTTCCCGGCGAAGGGATGAGTCGCGCCGCGAATCACGCTTTACGTCATTATTAATAAATTTACTTCTTTGGTGCCGACCTAAAATTACGTAGAAATACATTAGTTTACGAATTTAGTTACCAAGATAATAAAAAATATTTTAAAAATTTCATTTTCAGTTTTTCGGCGGTTTAACTTATTTAATTTTTTTTTATAAATTGTCACTAATCAAATCAATAACTGCTGGACTGATTTGTAAAATTCTTTCACCGTTAGAAAGCTAAATCATCCCCGAGTAACAAAGGCTATATGATGTTTGCAAAAATGTCAAGGATCGTGTTTGTTTGTGATGTGAATGTGTGTATAGTCAACCTTGAAAGTAGCATACACAAAAAGCTTACTAAGCTTTGCGCCAGAATCGAATTATCATCTTAAAACTTCAAAATTAGCTGAAAAACACAATACTAAAAGTAGCTGAAAAACACAATACTAAAAGTAGCTAAACAACACAATACTAAAAGCAGCTGAACGCTCAAATGTTATAAGTAACTGAATTATATTATTAATATTATGATATTTAAATTCATTGCGCCCGCTCTGAAACATGCAGTAAAAATTGACGTGAATTATTAAGTTTTAGTAATATATTAATTTTCCTACAATTACAGTCAGTTGAATTTCCAAATGGGTAGGTAATTATTGTTTTTTTTTATATTTTACAAATATATTATAAATAAAAATGTATGCAAGTGTACATTGTAAAAATAATTGAATAGTATTCTTACATAAGCATGTTTTCGTTTTAGCTATAGAATGGAAGGATTTTCTAAGTAATTAAAATGCAGACCATTTGAGTACCTTCACTCGTCCTTGTGGTGACGCATATATGTTGAATGTGCTGTTGATGACGGTGGGGTATTTTCGCTATTTTGATATGTTGTAGATCAGGTTGTTATAATTAGATACATATACATAATTGGAAATTGAAAAGATTATATTAAAAATACGTAAACAGGCAATTTTTAGTCCAATTTAAAATCGGGTATTACGGTGATTTTTCTCAAGAGTGGTTTCGTTTCAAAGCAAACTTAAGTGGTTTTATCTTATTGAAATACCTGTATTCATACTCCTTCTCTCATCAAATATTCAGAATACTACAATTTATTTTCTTTCTACAAAAACTATTCGAGAAAAAAAGCATGTCAGTATGTCGAAATGGATATTCAAGGAAAAAAGGGATTAAAACATTTAAAAATAACTATTAAACACCAAAGTATACCTACGGATATTATTTTAGATTTTTTTATGGCAAAGTCATTTGACGTGTTCAGTGACTTTTTGCACTATATTATTCAGTTACTTGGCATTGTTCAGCTAATTTTGAGTTTTTGAGGAAAATCATTAAATTATGTACGCTATTAGTTGTATATCAGTTTAGGCAATTTGCTCACGGTCAGCCTCTTTTGAGGCTAACTGCACTACAGTTTTATAGAGGACATCGACATCTACAAAAAGTCCATGGTACCAGGTCTCAGAGCATCAAAGATTATTTGTGATGATAAGAAATCTAGCTAGCTAGCTGTGGCTATTACTTAAGTACTTAAACATTTAAATAAACTTACTCGGAACCACGGGTCACAAGTAATTAAATAACATACACTATTTAAGTAACAATTTTTACTTTTGAAATCTTTGTTAATTCAGTAACCGTCTGTCCGTCATGATGTCTCTCAAAGTTCGCGCACTCCACTACGCTCGCTGTCGCTCGATGGCGGCTAGATAGGCAGCACCATGCGATGTAGGTATCACAAGGGTGCGGGTGATAAACGTAAAAAATGGAAAGCGAATCATGCTTTTTGAGAAATTTAAGCCATTAAGAATAAGCAATGAGACGAAGCTGATTATTAAGAAATTGGAGGACAATTTAATTGTATGGACCATTACCGCCAACTCAGTAGCTGATCAGCTAACTGGTACATCAAGGACACCAATGATCTCAATTGATCTGCCAATCCCATTTAAACGTAAGGTAAAAACATCTTTCGCGTTAACTATTGACAAGACCCAAGGTCATACGGATATGAGAGATTTATCTTGACATTATTGTTTAATAAATAGATCATCTATCAAAAAATAATGCCAAGGAAAAGTTTAACGTAGAATGCGTTGATTTGTATCTGCTTTATAGCTCATGTCACTCGACCCATTATTGCGAATCTATTAATAACTTATTTACTAAAATCGGTTCAGTAGTTTGCCTAAACTATTACACTTCCTATTAGCTTCGCTGGAATCGGGTAAAAAAATTGAAAATATATCGGGCATAAAAATCATATGCATAATATGGTATTTTTATTAAGCTCCGATACGATGTGTGAGGGGTGTTGGGAATAAGTTTGATGTGCGGATCTATGTGTGTGTGTGTGTGTATTTGTCTGTGGGTTGTTGGGGCATCAAAGCTCCCAAACGGATGATTTTGATTATTTGTTTAGTCAAAAACAGACTTGATCGAGTGTTTTAAGACTGGAAAGTTTGCTAAGAGTGTGTTATAAATTTTACCTGTGCAAAGCTGGAGCGGGCTGCTAGTAATATCATAGAGAAGCTGCAGATTCCACTTTGCGATATCGGTCATACGTTTACATGATTTCGGTTTACATGTGATAGGATTTGAGTCTTCTGCTAAGTCTTAGTTCACGCAGATTAAATATTCGTTCCGTTAGATCCGTTCGAAGCCTTATGTGATTATTACCTGATACATACCGTATCGCTTCCATCGTGACCTCTGCGAAATACTTCCTTGTTTGGAACAACTTACAGTAATTGATACATAAGACCAATTACGTGAAAGAGACCCAGCAATCTTATATATATTACATAAGATACTCACGAAAAATTAGCTTGATAGTGATCAATCGTAAAAGTAGACCCGGGGCCCTAGATTATATTTCAAATATGGCGATAGAATTTTACTTAATCTTAAGTTCTAAAATGGTTTTAGCTAGATATTCTCTGCCGCACTTCAATAATTCGCTATGACTATTAATATACCAGACGCTTTTTGTTGCACCGTTGAGCAATAGGTAATTGCTGCTATGTTATCTCTTCTCTATCATATCTCTTCTTGAAATAATGGTAGCTCGATTAATTCATTTTTGGAAGACATGTAAGAGAATAGTGAATAGAACAATGACAGTGAATAATGTTATAATAATAATGCAAGATGATGTTTTCGGCACGAATGGCCGGCTTGACCAGAGTGATACTACGGCCTCACAGAAAACCAGTGTGTAACAGTGCTTGCGCTGTGTTTCATCGAGTGGGTGAGGATACCGGAGGCCCCATCCTCCTATTCTCCTCTCCATCCCCCAAGAACCGGCAACGTACGTGTGTCGCCGCTGGTGTTGCGTTTGTCCATGTGCGGCGGTTCTTTTTTGCTCTTAGGCGATACGTATGTTCGAATGCAGTCTTAATAAAAAAAATAAAAGTTCATCAATTTCAGTGCTTAGAATTATTTTAGAATAGACATTATTAACTTTTCCCATGTAAAGTCCTCAAATTCAGTGATTGTAATGTGAAACTTCAAAATCACTTAACTTGAGCTTTGAAAGAAGGTTAGTTAATTATTTCTTTTGTTATACAGTATTTCGTACATATTCGTAATAACAGGTTGTTTTTGCGGAAGAAAGAGCCGGAACAGTTATACACATGGCATTTAAAATGGCTTTTATAATTTTCGTTTCACGAATTACCTTCGAAAGTAATGAATTTGTAATGTTGTTAAAGGTCAGTTTCTATGAAAGGGTTGGCAAAAGATATAAAGTAGGAAAGGAACCAATTAAAACAATTAAAACAGAATGAGGTAGCTAATAATTAAGGATTCCTAGAATGCTTTTTTGTATGGCTTCGGCAAATTTTGTCATTGATTTTGTTTTGATTGTCTTATAATGTTTTCCCGGAAATTGCAAGTTCTATAATATCAATAATCTTCCTAACCTCTCGTCTTTTCCTCTCTGATTTTTTTTTTGTTCATTTATTTATTTATTTATAACTCTGTGCATTTTAGTACATCGGCGGACTTAATACCCTGGGCATTTTCTATCAGTCAACCTTAGGGTGGTGTAGAAATCTTGTGAGGTAGGCGCGCGTAGGTTCCGTACTTAACTATTTTAAAATATACATTACACAGCATTACATATATAGATATATTTGCAAATACATAAACATTATGAATGTATATTTTACAATAATATTACATATACATACAAACATATTTACATTACATTAGTACACTAATGGATAAGAAAGTGTTGGAGTGATATCGTTGTGATGACTCTGCCATGCCACTGAGAAAGAGGTCATGTATATTCTTTTTAAAATGAGACGGTTAGTGGACATCCTGATTTCAAGTGGTAGCGAATTCCAGAGTAGAACTGCTTGAACGAAGAGTTTACAAAGTCTGAATTGTGGAAGCGACATAAAAGAAACAGATTATTTTCTGAGCGAAGAGGTTCTGACGTAGTGCCTTATTGCTGTTATATTTAGAACCTACAGCTGATATACCTACACATAACAAGGATCCCATGTCTCAGTTTTAACCGCGTAGGTTTTTAAAATTTATCTTTACAATGTGTTACATTGTAAAGATAAATTTTAATCAAGCCAATTTAGCCAGGCCCGTCTATTGTATGACTCATTACCATTTTTAATACATTGAGACGCCTTTATGCCCCAGAGAACTAGTTAAGCCTTCGATCCCAGTTGCCTTACAAATATCTTTGCCAATAGTTACAAGTCCTCCTTCTGCAAAACTTCAGAATATAACATGAGCAAGTTTAAATCAATTCCCTTTAATTGGAGCCCCATGGCAACCATGCCATGGCAAACATGAGGCCTTTTACTACCAAGTAAAAGGCCTCATGTTCCCATGAACATGGGGTATCAATTACATAAGATTTCGAATGATTTGCATTAAATGTTTTGAAGGGATTTCAACTGTTTAATATACTATAAATAATTAAAGATTATTAGTTTTTATTAGTTGTAGCAATTTCAAAACAATTGTATGAACCGAAAATGTATTGCTGAACAAATATTAAATTTTCATGTCAATTTAAGTGATTGTTATGTTTTCTGTTACATTTCCTTAAAATGCATTTCCTTGATTTTATAATTTCCAAAGATTCATACAAGAAATATTAACCGTCAAAGACTTTAAATTGTGCTATATAATTGATTACTTGCAAAAATCAATTTCTATATTATGATCCACGATGTTATTTTATGAAAATCTATCAATATTTTTTTATTATTCTTATGCATACATAACTAAAATATAATAACCCCAAGTTGCAAGTAGTTTTCTATAACAACCTTTATTTATATAAAACGTTACGGGAAACATGTAAGATAATTGGAAGTAGGTCAATATGAAAACATCGACAATCTCTTAACAGCTTAGGTAGTATTTTCTAAGAAAATTGTCTAGTGGTTCGAACTACAATGCCAGATCCTTGATACAGCATAGTACTTGAATATTTAAAAATACAACTTCTTGTTGAACGGTGTAGGTTAGAACGAATATTTAAGTTGGTGCAATCAGGCCAAGTGGCCAATCGATCTTCTTCATTCATTAATATCTGAAAAGGTCATACAATAAAATTTCTGTTAACTTAAAAGTTCCTTATCCAGAAATTGTAGTGGCATCATAACATACCTTTTTTACATTGGAGTGCTTTTAACATCGTACTTTCCGTTGGGGAGCTGAAGGGCGTGTGTGAGACTCTCGGAAAACCAGCTCCAGAAACGCATCAGCAGCTTCTGGCGTCCTCCCTGCCTCACTTCCCAAATTAAGGTAGATCTCGGATCGATCAATGCTGGCGGTGATTGGTTTCGTTCGATCTGTCCGACTTGGACTCGACGTTTAGACTCCCGCGGATGGGCAGTCCTTCAGTATGTGCTGGACGGAGTCCTGTGCCCGGTAAGCATCTGAGCCCATCGATAGGCGGCATAGTCGACTCCGACAGCACGTTGGCTCAATTTTGTGCCGTGCTCGCCAAGTCTCCAGAGCTAGCTTATGTGTGGCCCGCCGTAGTAATTCGAGCTCATGGTCTGGCGTGACCTCCTCGCCATTCCGACCGACCGCATGAATTTGATCAGAGAACGTTGCGTCCAAGCCGGCTAGAATGTGGGAGGATGAAGATCGCGCCAGAACCGTCGCCGCCTATTACGAAATCGTGCGGTAGCCTCGCACGATCCATGTGGCCATCCACCGTTACAGGATCATTCCTGACTAAGTCTGATAGCGGGAGGCACTCGCTAAGTCATAGGACCAGATTGGCACCCCATAGAGTACTATGGATTTGAGAATGCCCCTGTAGAGGCAGCGAACTTCTTCCCGTGGTCTCCCGAGATTAAGCAGCAGACGGTGCAGCGCACCTGTTACCCCTAGCACTCAGAGTACTTCATGTACTGACCCACCTGGATTTTAGCGTCACCTACTCGAAGACATGAATTGGATAGCTCCTGACGCATATATTGCCCATGGAACCATATCGCCTCAGTTTTCTGAGGTGCCACCTTCAGGCCCAGCTCACAGATCTTATTCGCAACATAAGCCACTCCCTGCTCCACTAGCCAAAGCATCTCCTGAAAGCTTAACCCTCTAGCCATTACCAGTGTGTCGTCCGCATAGCAGATGCCACTTAGGCCCGGAGGCAAACAGAAGCGTGAAGAAACGCATCGCATGCGAGGTTCCATGAAAACAGGCCCAATGTAGAGTCCTGGGGATCACCACAACAGACTTCCTTTCTATTTTTCACTCCGTTCTGACCGATAAACTTCACCGTACTGTCGCGCTGATAAGCCTCTTTATTCGTGATATTCAAATTGCCTGCCAGTGGAGGATACCGAACGCGTTGACGATATCAAGGCTTACCGCCAACGCCATTCCCTCCCCTGATAGAACTGTCGCCTCCGACAGGGATCAAACACACCTGACAGCATCCACTTTTGAACATCGGAATCCAAACTGGCAGTCTGATAGATTGGGGCCCACCAGTGACAGGTGCCCGCTGATACGATCAGAGATGACCCTCTCAAAGAGTTTCCCCGGCTCGTTTAGCAAACATATCAGTCAAAACGCAGAGGGAGAGAGGGCAGTGCATTCCTTCCTTACCAAGAGCACCAGTCTCGTTTCTTTCCAGCCGAGGTTCTACTTACCGAAGTAGTATTTTAAGTTTATAGTAGATTTTTTTATGAAATTGTCATGGTATTCAAGTGTTTGAATATCGTTTATTTATTATTTAAAAATTAATTACATAATAATAATTTCCCTGAATATGTTATTATGTTATTACAGTTACGGCTGCAGACCAGGAAACAAGACTGAGTTTGAATATTCGGCTAACTTGACAGAAGAGGAATTTCAAGACCACCCGATAATTAATTGGGACGGAATAATATGGGTCAATAGACCCTTGTATTTATGGATTGTGCAAGTCATATTAGCTATGATATCTTTCACGGAAGCCATACTCCTCGCTTATTTAGGATATAAGGTATGACAACATATAGTTCCCGCATAGATAACATTGCTATCAGGCAAATAACCGTTTAGCCACATAATTTATATATAACATGCCTCGTAAGATATTATTTAAAATCATAAATAGTTGACGCAGCTCTATATAACGAAATAATTTTACCTTGTTTTGGTTTTCAGGGTAATATTTGGCAACAAGTGTTATCATTTCACTTTGTCTTAGAAATGGTGAACACAATACCTTTTGCCTTAACGGTAAGTTACGTATATACGTTAAGTACAACAATTAATTTGATTATTATTATTTTATCGAAGGAAACTCCAAAGCTTTTAAAATCTTTTAATCTTTTTTCTTTTTTTTCCCTTAAATGTAACCATATTTTATTTGCCTCGAACAATATATTCAGAAATAATCCTTCTATTTACTGTCGGCTAAATTTTATATTAAAAAAATATTTTCATGCACAGTATCAAGACTTCACACGTTTTTCAGCTTGTTGTCTAGTCTAATATAATATTAAAGTAAATGGTTCTTTCCTCTGTTTTCAGTTGCCGTTCCCGCCATTAAGGAATCTGTTTATACCAGTATTTCTTAATTGCTGGCTCGCGAAACGATCTTTAGAAAACATGTTTGTAAGTAAATCATTCGTGTGCAGGATATTACTAATATATGGCTTCAACTTTCGTATAGTATTTTTAGACATGATGAGGAGTATTTTACAAGTAAAAACATGGTATTACTCATTCTGTTAATTTGTATTTATGTTTTGTAAAACTACAGTATGCTAAAATTAAGCTTATGATGATAATGAAGATTTTGAAATCGTGATAATGTTTGTATACCTAATAGTTCATTTTTTTAACGTTACAGAATGATCTCCACAGAGCTATGCAAAAATCACAGTCAGCACTATCGCAACAATTGATGATACTTTGCGTTACTCTGTTATGTTTAGTTTTTACAAGGTAAGTTAGAAAAATAATTCTGTTGTGGAAACTGGTTCCCAGGAAAGAATGTTGGGTCCAAAAATCATAGTTGTAAACTAGGTTTCCATGAAAGAAAATAATTCTGCTTTTTAAATTAGTTTTCAATCATTAGATGCCAATGTGTCCGAAGGTAATTTATTTTTCTTACTAACTTCATCTCACGTTTAGTTTGTTTAAGTGACAGCGAGATTCTGAATTCTAAAAAGTATCTATGTACGACAAACAAAAGATTACTAGCAATATTGAGGTTAACTATCATTTAATGTGACACATGTTTGAGTTAATACCAAGACAACTTAATATACCCACAATTTCTGTATTTTCAATGATGTTTTTAATACTATGCATTGGTATTGTCCATAAAATTGACAGTTTTAACTAAAAAATAATCATGTCTTCGTACGATTTTTTGCTGTTCGCCTATTCCTCGATAACGCTTGTTCAATGAAACCATGCAAAAATACGAATTTCATCTATAGAATTATGGTAATTAATTTAAATAAATGTAATCCCCAAACCTGGCCGATAACAGCGAAACAATGGGAATACGGGCAACACCTGACGAAATTCGATAACAATGTTTTAGAACTAGAGACTACTCCGGCACTCTTCAGCTATTACCAAACTTGAATTATATTATTATTCTATGTAAATGAAAATTTCATACTCTCATATACTACTAATCTTTACTTAATCACTAAAGAATGATAGTAACTTTGTTTCTCTTCCAAATATATTTATATCCCTAACAGTATATTATGCCATTGATATAATCATCTTTCTAAAATAATTATATGCACTGTATACTGTACACAGTAATACTCAACAATATTTTATTAAGTAACGTGAATTCAATTGGATTGTAATCATGAGATGATAACATTGTATCATTTTCCAGTGTATGTGGCATTCAACATTTTCAACGAGCCGGACATCGGCACCTCAATTTATTTCAAGCCACCTACTTTGTAGTGGTGACATTTTCGACAGTGGGCTACGGTGATTTTGTCCCTGATATTTGGCCATCACAATTATTTATGGTTATCATGATTGGAGTGGCATTGGTCGTCCTACCCACTCAGGTAAAAAAATGACTTGAATGTTTATTACCTAATGTTTTTTTAAATGATTTAGTAATGCAGTATCCAATTCTCACATCTTTCATCAACCTGTAAGAGCTATTAAAAGTGACATGTACGTAAGAATGACCGTATGAAAATGGATTTTGTACACTAGAAAACTTTACCATAGAAATTGGCACATAAGTTTGTGTCTTGTGATTATGTCTTGTATATTGTACCACAAGGGCTGAGAAGGTACACCTCAGCCTTTGTGGTACAATATATTGAAAATATAGTGATTACATCCTAAAACCTTGATCTTAAAGGAACTGTATGAGAGAATATTATCCCTAATGTTAAACCAAAACAACTATCGTATTTTTAAATCTCTAATAATATTTTCTGTTACACTGTCACGGGTAAACAGTTTCACCGACTTTATTATTTACTTTATATTTTATACTTGACATGAAGATACTTAGTTGTTGAGGAGTTTAATCAGCTGAAGTTGCAGCCAAAAGCAAATTTGTAATCATCAATTTTTTATACATTTCCATTTAGTTTGAACAACTTGCCTTTACATGGATGGAACGGCAAAAATTGGGCGGCTCGTATTCCTCACATCGCGCACAGTCCGAAAGACATGTTGTAGTGTGTTCTACAACTCTACACGCCGACACTATCATGGATTTTCTTAATGAATTTTATGCACATCCTTTATTGCAAGATTATTACGTAGTATTACTGTCTCCTATGGAACTGGACACAACAATGAGAATGATACTGCAGGTTAGAGATTCATTATAGTTCTTGTCCTTGGAATAAAAATATGAATTGATCACAAACTTTATTACAAATTAATTGTTTATCTGATCATTAAAATAAAAAACCAGCCAAATACGTGTCAGGACACGCATAGAAAAGAGTTCCGTAGTCACACACAGTCTTAGCAACTACTCCATGTTTTAAAATCCCTATCTAATAATACCCCACTATGAGATAGACGCAAAAAAACACCCCCACTTTATGTGTAAACGAGGTACCCAAAAAAATCTAGTGGTTTTATTTTAGCACTTTGTTGACACATAATAGATCGGTTAACATTTGTAATTTAAAAAGTAAGGCATTAACTATTTGAATTTCCTTTTTAAGGAAGAATTAAGGCAGGTATTTCCATTAAAAAAATTGTACACATTTAAAAGATATCTGTTAGATAAAAGATACCTGTACCAAATGTTTGTAACTGTCTTATACGTCGAGACAAAGTTTGCATTGGTAGTTTACTGCAAATTTTCGAGTGAGTGTTTAATAATAATATTTTTAAGGTACCGATATGGGCTCAAAGAGTTATATATATTCAAGGATCATGTTTAAAAGACACAGACTTAATAAGAGCACGAATGAATGAAGCCGAATCTTGTTTTATTTTGGCTGCACGGAATTACGCTGATAAAACTGCCGCAGATGAACACACCATTTTAAGGTAATAAATGTATAATAATGTCTATTATATATTGTAACTTTTTAGTATTATCATATAATGTACTTCTATTATTTATTTGAAAGATTCTATTATTTATATTCACAGTTAGTTGATAGTTTAGTAAGCAACGGGAAGACATACTAACCGCCTTAATGTTGTTTTTTAGGTCCTGGGCGGTTAAGGATTTTGCACCCTCGGTACCACAATATGTTCAAATATTTAGACCCGAAAATAAGTTGCATGTAAAATTTGCGGAGTTTGTTGTTTGCGAAGATGAGTTCAAATATGCTCTTTTAGCAAATAATTGCACCTGTCCGGGTGCTTCGACACTCGTAACTCTTCTACTTCATACAAGTAGAGGACAGTAAGTTGTTTTCAAATATACTCTCTGACATACATTTTTACTTTCAAAAACGAATGGAATGTTCCCATTTAAATTTTTTGTATCATGTTTTTTAATTGTTTCAGAGAGGGCCAACAGTCACCGGAAGAGTGGCATAGACTTTATGGTAAATGCTCCGGTAACGAAATCTACCACATTATTTTAGGCGACAGTAGATTTTTTGGTGAATATGAGGGGAAAAGTTTCACCTACGCTAGTTTTCATTCTCACAGAAAGTATGAAAGTTTTTACTTTTGGTGTATTTCTGTGTGAGCATTAAAATTAATACATTTTGTTCTTTAAAGGTACGGTGTGGCTTTGGTGGGGGTACGTCCAGCTGAGCTACCTGAATTTTACGAAGATACTATTCTCTTAAATCCCGGACCCCGACATATAATGAAAAGTAGTGACACATGCTATTACATGAGCATCACTAAAGAAGAAAATTCGGCTTTTGTCGTATCAGAAAAACAAACGGAACAGAAACCAACAATTCCAAAAGATCAAACTGCTTTTAGTCTACTCTCTCATGAAAAGAAGCCTGGTGACGCGGAGGAGGGGAGCCGCCAGAAAAAACCAGACGGTAGTAACGTGGCTCAATATGAACTTCCACAAGTGATTCTCCAAGCTCCCGCGAGTTCCACACCAAAAGCATCGCCATCACGCATCAACCAAGCTAATACTGTATCATCCGCTAATTTTACTGTCGCTAGCTGTGAGTGTCACAGTTGGTAATAGCCAAAAGTAGACCTATTGCAATATGTCACCTATTTATCTGTTTCATGCAATCGGACTACTTTGTATATTTCAATTTTGCTTATTACTCATTGCCTTTGATATTTTGATTCGCATAATTTAACAAAATCACGAAAGGCAATGAGTACTCACACACATACTAAATCGATTAAGAACATTGAACATGAACAGAGTGGCGTGAATGTTATGTATAGTTTTATTATTATATTCACAATTGGCAATGATCGGAGTAATCGAAAGTGTAAACGAAATTCACTTTAAAGTTAAAAGCTCTTAAGCAGTAATCAGTTACCTCTTCCTACAAATAAAAATCAAACTTAAATGAACTATAAGGATTACTTAGTCACCAGGAAGCGTGTAAATTAGTCCAGTCAGCGCTTGCTCACCCTAAAGACATTGCATGCCAACCGTGTCCTCAAAAACGCGATCACCCCCAATTGTCACTGTAATAAGTGTTGTTTGTTTGTAAATTCACATTTTTTTAGAAGGTAACCGTTTTAGTTGTTGTGTTAGTCAGAAATCTTGTGTAAAATTTTAAGATTTTGTATAATTTATCTTTTATGAAGTAAAGTCACGGGTCACTTATAGAAGTTTTATATCTAAATTTATAAAGAATAATACAAGCTTTTTATGTAAATGGCAATTTAGATGTTTTAATTAACAATACAATAGTACTCAAAACGTGATTATCCTGTGAATGTTGAGAAAAAAATACTTTAATCACATTAAACTAATGGTTTCAGTGACCGTGGCCATTGACAATGCTCAGGCAAAATGGGCATTTTATTTCGCACTTTTTTTGCATCTTTAATGTTCGAAAAGGGGTTTTTCATTTTGTATATAGATTTCCCATGCCAGTATTGACTTACACTAGTAAAAAGTCATAATACATTGATATAATTTAATGTGATAAGTTTTGCGCCACTCTGTATACATGTACATACGTACATATATATTTATAAAAGTATGATTAGACTATATCACAATGCTACGTATTATGGCGCAATCTAGTTGTCTGTTTTTTTTCTAATTTGATTATAAAGAAGTATCCAAAATTAATATGTGACTTAGGTGTGCTTTATGTCGAGTAAAAAAATTACAGATTTTGTATTAAAGAATAGTTCTTGGTTTTAACTTCAGCAGTTTATGAAAGATGATTTCGATGTTTTTTTATAAAATATCCGAGACATTCTCTTCATTAGCTTGGGTAGAGCTAATAGAGGAAGTAATAGAAACAGAACTTGCTTATTGTATTCTAGATGGAACCCTCTTACCGCTTTAGAGTTGCAAAATGGTACCCAAAAATTATTTTTAATAGTCGTTTAGCCAGCTCGGTAAGAAACTTGGATGCTATATATAGTGCTTGATTTTATTGTTTTTTCTTTAGAAATCATGTAGCTCATCGATTCAATATTCTTTGCTAATTTCATGATGTGGGCTCGAGAAAATTTAGGGTGTTCAACACTGTAGGGATCAAACAAAAATGTATTACAAGTTTTTAACGTTTTTAAATAGAATTTAATTACAGTACATGCAAAAAAAAGTTTTGAGTCACGGTGGTATCGTCAAAATCATATTTTTGAAGTATAATGAAGTCACAAAAAAAATACAAAGAAGTTCTTCAAAATCTGAATTACCTATGCATTATTTTCAACTATACTGAAAGTCATCCAATGATATGTCCACCATCGAATTGTCAGTTTTGTTAAATTCATCATCAATTTGAATTTGTTGGTGAAAATTGAAAAATCATGAAAGACGCTAGACTGATCGAATAATAATAGTTATTTGAAGATCAGACTTTTTACATAGTATACCATTATTTGATCAGGCACCAAACACATGCTTCTAATGCCGAACCTGATCATGAACTCGCAAGACGTATAAAATATAACTAACAATAAATAATTGCAACATTTTTTTTTACATTAATCCAATTCAATTTTAAATTCTATTGATTTTTCTCCAAAAGGTACATGATATTAATGCACTAATATCAGCAGTGTATGTTAAAACTTTTATGGGAACGGGAGTCCGAACTAGCTTCTAGACATGTGTGTATTCAACAACCTCGAGTTTGAATCGCAGTAAAGGTCTCAGTTAAATTAAAATATTATTCAAGCGGCACAATTTCGTTTTAAAGCAAGAAGTCTAGTACAAAGTTAGATGTTTATGAACGTCTATATTATATCGTGTTCTTTAAAGTACTTTTTTACACTGAGTTTCGTTATAGCCAATTTTGACTCTTTTATCTTTGTAAATCATAGAGATAAAATAAGATATAATTGTGGTAAGAATCGATCCTCGTTTGTGTTTTACTTCTTTGTAAAGCGGTTGTGGGTTCCTAGACAATGTACATTTCTTTAAAATTTTTGCTATTAGTCCTGGTCTAAAGAAAGTAGTAGAAGTGTATATATGGTATCACGTTTAAACTTGTTTGTGTTTTTAAGTCAAGCACGACGAGTATACACAGATATTTCATATAAATCAATTAATGATGCTTTTACTGCATCCATTTTCGAAATATTTAGTATTTAGGTCCTCTCTCAGTTGAGAATTTTGAAAGTAATTTCTTTTGTACAGTATTCCACTACAATATAAATAACGGCTTACAAGAAAGCAACTGATTGGTTCAGCTTTCTAAACTTCAACTTTATTTACTAGCGACCTGAATTTTAATGCAAACTGATTATCACTAAACAAATTATATGTTTATGCAGCTAAATATGGCGAAGGCCCTTCAACATCAGATTCGAGAACATGTCTAAAAGACTCACCGGGTACCGACAGTGCTACAGATAGTCATTTACTTCTGCCAAAACCGGATACAAACTTTTTAAGCCCTGATGCTTTAAATTATCGAAGAGGTAATTTTAAAATCATTATTTTTTTCCTGCACGTATATTTTAGGTTTTAAGGTATACTATGTAACTGTAGGAGAAAACAAAAATAGTAAACACTAAATTATAGCTAGCTCTGAAGGCAGATATTCCTAAATAAACTTTAAGTTTTGTTGTCCAAATACATTATGTGGGAGAACGGGTGTCATATCCCACCAACACAAAGGGACCCTTCGACCAGGCGAGGTGAGGTGATCATGCGTGGCGGGCCACGGCCTAACATCATGATGTTTTGATATGTTAATCGGCGCGAGCATTTCTATTGCGCGATTTAGGATTATTATTGTTGTGAAGTACCTTACGCAGTAGTTCATTCAGTATATCGGAAGCCACATATAACACTAACTTTTAAAATAAACTTTAAAACAATTATTTTAAAAACAAAACTAACTCACATCGACAATTAAATAAAAACAACTACTACTTAAAGAGTTAGAATTTCTTCCATCGAGACATGTCTAGAATATATTTTATTTCCACATAGCATATGCCGCATAGTCATCGAACCATCAAAGGCTGTTCGAAACATACCCCATCTTCATACGAAAGCTTAATCCCATCGCAATCTAAATTGGCCAATAAGCTTCCAGTGCAAATTTTAACCAACATGAACTCACGTACTGCATTAACTCACATATTAGAAATTCTGACGTGACATATACGTATATTTCAGGGAGTCGACGGCCATCCATCCTTCCCGTCCCCGATATGGTGACAAGCAGTTTAAACATCGCTTCTGATAATCAGGATGACGAAGCCGAAATTGACGAAAGCGAAGATGAACTGGAAGACGACGTACCTTGGCGATCACCGTCGGAAAAAATAGCGTAAGTTTAATATGACTAGAAAGCTTCTCAAGGCATCCCACACGCACGCAAATTTCTATAGACTTTCAGTTTACGATATTCAATGATTAGTACTTACCTAATTATTATAGTTATTTTCTTATTTTTTACAAAAGTAATAGTGTCATGTTTTTATCTTTTGTAATCTTTATCTCAGTGAGAGACCGTTAGAAGTTGTATTATTATCAGTTATTTTTGTTACATTTGAATCTATTGTACGTCAATATTTTTTTTGTTTTCACTGTTTTAGCGTATACATTCACACCTGTAGATAACCGTCCAGGATCCATACAAGCTGCATGAATATCGCACAGTATGTACGTCATAGTAACATATTAAGTGTTCAGTTAAAGATGTTTGTGTTGCTTTATATTGCAATTTCGTTCTTTTAAACAACACTTAACCCAAATCCGTAGATATAATATAATGTACCTACTGAATTCTCATACAATCCTGCATTACAACTGCTAATGTAGAATATTGACTGTATATGCATTTTCGTTAAGATTTTTACTGTCTGTTTCACGATTATACTAGCGTGCTACACTTTCAATATATGCTACAGTTTCACCTCAATAACTAAAGCCTTAAATAGTGACAGCTGTCAACCTAATACAGATACCTTATAATTTGTTCGTGTTGCAATTGTGTGCATTGTGTATCTGTATAATCCCTTGAGCATAAAACCCAACTGCACGGCCCGTACCCCTGCCTCCAGTGATGACATCACCACCAGCAGCTTCTCGTCTCTGGCAGGCAGTGAAGTCGCGCACAGCGCCTGGCGAAATGATTTTACCAGGTAAGCACTTTTCATTGGTATTGCTACTAGTGAAGGAAATTGTGTAACCATAAAAGTTTTAATAAATAACTAAGATTAACTAATTACGAGCTGTTTAGGTTTTATCTAAATATAAGACAAGCACCTCATTCAACTACCATTTAATTAGATACTTGAAAAAGACAAGAAACGTGGAGACAGTCCTCACACTTTGTAATTTTATTGGTTACGAAATTATGTTTAACATTGCAATATACCTATATTTTAGACCATTATTACATCAGTGTTGATATATATGAGGAACTAAAATCATCTAAATTCAACAAAATTTATTCTTGAAATTTATAGTCATGACTTAGCAAATGCATCACGACGCATATTATAATGAACATGAAGTTGTCGAAATCATGCTGCAATTGTAAGATTGATTGTTTACAAATTAATTTACAAGTATAGAAATGAAAAATTTAGTTTCTTTGTAATCTGTTATAACTACGACTAGCAATTGAGTTGAACATTGTTATTTTTTATAATTATATTCATAATATGTCAACGTGTGGACATAAACCACTCATCTTCCCTACTTCATAAATACAATCAATACAGTGTTAAGATATTAAATAAATGTTAAAAAATAATTAATGTGTCCTCTTGCAATTACATGGATATTTGTCATGGGTATCACCAATATAGTACCTCCGAAGACAATTGTAATGCTGACGAGGTAATTTTGTTAAAATCAATTTACATAAAAGTGATCGGGTTATTTTTCATCCAGTGCTGCGTCCTGACCCCACGTTATAATATTTTTTGTTCCGTAGCTGTCCTTCAATCTTGAATTGACCCGGAACTGGCTAAATACAAAAACTTACCAACTTTAAACTCTTCTCTCTCTTGTCTGTCATAAATCCTATCCTACCGCCGACTCCCAACTTCTTAAATCTACATTCAGAAATACTCGAGCAAGTGCATTGTCCACGTAAATATCATATGCAGAACACCGGGCACCATCAGTAAACCTACTGCATCATATTCTACAATATTTTTTCTATACTGACTTACTACGCTATGAAGAATACATAAAAAAGGTTTGCGACTCATGTTTTTGAATGGCTAAATCGCAATGTACTATTCGATAGTTAAGCAAGTATGTATATATAAGATTATTATTATTATTTTAAGTATTACGATCTATTCAGGTCGATCTAAAAACAGCTGTAACGGCTCAGCAATAAATAGTTAGTCTTTTATTTCCTATCCGCTAACGAAATAGTAATAATAACCAGGATGATAACCTTAATGTTATTATTATTCAAGATAGATAAAATAGGATCAGAGAGTGCTTATGTAGTTGAAACTACTGTATTTTCTACTAAAGGTCATCTAAAGTGGACAATGTGCCAAACAGTTATTTTGTGTTATTATAACAAATATGAAAATTATGTTAGAAACCATTATAAAAAGCTTTTGTAACAAATTTTTTTAGTCTCGATTCATCTTGACATCTTGGTTCTTCTCAAGGTGGGTAAATTAAAATTATGTAGTTTAATTAAAAAGACAATTTTTTACATAGATTAAATAGTTGTCCTCCGCAATTGGTTACTGAAGTTAAGGAGGCCATCTACGTCTTGCACAATCCCTTAAAAGCCCTTGAGCATGTTAAAATGGTAAACTTGATGTTTAATGTTAGATTAATTTAACACATCTAAACATAGACTTACACACCGCCCGATTATATATATATTTTTTTATTTTAATAGATGAATGTGATGTTACCTAGAAATTTCTTTGTAAGTATTACAGGTATTGATTATAATCTTTTTCAGCCACCATTTATATTTTCGAAATCTTTTAAAATATAAAAGCTTTGCTTCGCCTGTCCTAATGACCAAACGATGTGTTATATTTTTATGTAATATCCAAAATTTATAGACAAAAGAATATATATTTAATAATAGATTTTTTCAGGATTGTGAAGGGATTTCCGCCGGTTTCACCATTCATAGGAGTGAGCCCCACACTTTGTTACTTACTAAAAGAGAAGAAACCGCAATGTTGTTTACAATTAGCACAAGTTTGCGAACATTGTGCTTATAGGAACGCCAAAGAATACCAATGGCAAAATAAAACAATTATACTAGCTGCCGACTACGCATCTAATGGAATTTACAACTTCATAATACCACTAAGAGCACACTTCAGATCAAAAACATCGTTGAACCCTATCATTTTACTGCTAGAAAGGCGACCCAATATAGCCTTCCTTGATGCCATATCATATTTTCCACTGGTGTACTGGATGAAAGGTAGCATTGATTGGTAAGTGTTATCTTAAAGTCCTAATTTTTACTTTTAACTACGATAAACATCATGATTACTAAAATTTCAGCCTAGATGATCTTCTGCGAGCTGGAATCACATTAGCTGAAAATGTAGTGGTGGTAAATAAAGAGCTATCCAATTCAGCCGAAGAAGATAGTCTAGCCGACTGCAACACTATAGTGGCTGTACAGACGATGTTCAAGTAATGGTTTCTTTATTATATCAACCATAGCGACAGTTTTTCTTTACAAACAATGTGTTGCAAATTTATTTAAAATGCTGGCAATGCGAATAAAAATTTAGAGCAGATATGCAATTTGCAGTTAATTTCAAAATCAATTATTATCTTTTCAGATTCTTTCCATCTATTAAATCTATAACTGAATTGTCACAGTCTTCGAACATGCGCTTCATGCAATTCCGTGCACACGATAAATACGCCTTGCATCTGTCGAAGATGGAAAAGGTACTATATTAATTCATATCACTCGGGTGACACAGATGTATTTAAAAATGTTAATATCGATTTAACAAAGCTTTATTTATTTTTCAGCGTGAAAAGGAACGTGGATCACACATCTCTTACATGTTTCGACTACCGTTCGCTGCAGGTTCTGTGTTCTCGGCTTCTATGTTAGACACATTACTTTACCAAGCGTTTGTGAAAGATTATGTCATAACTTTTGTCCGCTTATTGCTGGGAGTAGATCAAGCACCAGGATCAGGATTTCTGACGTCAGTAAGTGCTTATTGTCATTCATATCAACTCCGCTTTGCGTAAAGATGTACGTACTTGCGATCATGACCTTAATAATTTATTAACACTTCAAATGAATAATACGAGTGCATTTTCATTACCAAGGCGATACATATAGCGAATTGTCATTTTCATATTATCCTTTGTGATTTGTTAACCGGACATTAACAGGTTTTTTTTATATTAAACTTGAACTTCTAACAGATGAAAATATCAAAAGAAGACATGTGGATCCGTACGTACGGTCGATTATATCAAAAGTTGTGTTCAACTACTTGCGAAATCCCCATTGGGATTTATCGTACCCAGGATACGACTTTGGCCGATGCATCTCACCACGTGAGTATGTCGCCAAGGACCCCATCAAAATGGTTTTGGTCACGCCTCGCGAGAATGCGACCATCGTGTGCATCGGTGAGTCGGTTAACTCCTACTCTCAATATTTATCTCCTTAAATACAGTCCTTTACTACAGTTTACGCCTGAAAGCTATTAAACCATCACACACCAATTCAATTCTTCTGAATTAGATGTCACTTTACTACATCACAAATTTTCATATGTGTAGTCCGAGTCTATGGACTGTATTTCGGGTTTATCTTTTTACTTATTTTTATCTTTTTCTCGCGTCAATGCTACACTTTATTTCATTACCTGTAACCTATTTACCTAATGTATACATACTGAGCCTACCACTTGTGGAGTGTCTGTAATTAGTAGCATTTTTTGAACTAATCCTATCTATATTTCACGCGATACTTGGTTTTGTCTTATGAAATACACAAGCTTTAGTTTTATAATTTTTGTGCAAACTGCTACGGCCAAAAGAGTTAGGTATACCAATGTAAGATGCTTTTGCGTAAACGAATACTAATAATGATAAAATGACAGTTGCTACAAACCTACACCTGACTCCACCATTTCAATTGTCGCTATTGAACTCGATGATCGCAATCCCGCCTTTAAGTTAAATATGTAGTTTGTGTTGCATGCATACTATAGAACTATAGTGACGTTAAAAAAGTACAAACTTTTAAGAAAAGATAGTATTCTAATAACATATTACTATGATAGTATAGAATTAATTATTGAAACACATTGTCATTAGTTTATTATCCATATTTTGAAAACTCAGCCCCGTGCATGAATTAAAGTTGAGTCACAGAGGGATCCGACTTAGAAATATAGAAGTCATGTTAGCATTCAATATATTTTATATAATAAAATTAAAAAAAATGCATCTGGAATATTATCTACAAGTGCTTTTGCTTATTGCATGCTTACTATCAAATTAAAGTAGTCCTTCATAAAACTGCCATCACTATTCACATAACTAACTCTTATTGAAAATGCAAAACTAGTTGTATCGAAAAAACACAATATGCTTATACGAATGATAAAGAGAAACACTCATAGTTCATTCAAGTATTCCAATAATAGATGCTTTAAGAGAGCTAATAATACAGAACACATTAAAAACGCTTGTTCTGTTTTTGGTCTTTCCAATTCGTTTGTGGTCGATATGTTTTAAGTTATATTAGGTAAAAGTATTGGAAAACTGTGACACAACAGTTACAGCAGGAGGAGGGCGAAGGCGGAGGATTTTCGGCCTGTGGGCGCAGGGAGGCGGCTAGCTGCCTCGGCGGCTGCTACGGAGAACGCACGCCGGCGGTAAGGTCACTACCAGAGGCCTTTGACATGGACTTTGCAGTCCACTGTGATTACAATAATCACCTCTATTATTTAAGAATTGAAAAAACCTTGCCGAACGCTTATCATGGCCACATAATTGTGTAACACATGAACGTTACCTTAACCGATGACCGACTAATTGTATTCCTAAATACACGTTGACTTCGAAATAAATTACACTTGAAGGTAGGATTATAACAACTAGGTAAACATAAACAATTAATTTTCGCGTAATACGTATAGCATTAGGGGATTTAAGGATTGTGTATTTTAAAGTTAATTTAACACAACACTACATAATTATTGTCCTGGCGTACGATGTCATTAGGGGATTTTAGTGTCAAATGGTTCTAAATCCGTAAAGGAAGTGTGGCCACTAATCATATCTTCAGGCTTATCTCACGCTTTGTCCATATCTAATCTTTTACTTTAATTACTGTTATTAGTTACCAATATAGGTAATTTGTATGGGTTATGTACTGAAACAATTTAGCTGCACAAATATAATTATTTGACCATTTTATAATTTTCGAATAGTCTCTAAATTAATTCAATAAATATATATCTGCATTACAAGACTCCTGACCAAGTCAAAATGCAGCTTCACAAAATTAAAAACATTTTGATATTCTCTTATAAACTTTACATTATTTCACAAAACTTTTGTATAAATTTAGTATTAAGTATTGTTTTCTTGCAAAATCGCTTATATTTTAAAATTTCTATAAATAACCGCTTATATTGTGTGTAATGCATTTATTTAATCATTAAACAATAATATACTAAAATTGTATATATGTATATATGATTGTGATAATGAAACTAAATGATAGCTACGTTATAGCCATCATTTTGGGCGATGCAGCACGAAAAGGCTATTTTTATCGTACTCAATAAATATAAGATTACTAAAGATGATAGGTTAATTGACTTCTGTTTCTGGGTTGCCTTAGAGAAATCGAGCAAATAAACAGGTCTGTTTGGTATTTGTCGGAATAAACAAAAGTAGGTATTATAAAAGTTATTACGCATATCAAGATTCCCGATGAAATCAAAGTGAAAGGAATGTAAATTCATACAGGTGTGCTATAATATACTTCACATGGCCTGTAGGTTAAAAAGGTTTTTGCGCAAATACGGCGGCATGCTTGCTTCGCTAGCTCAGTTCGCGCGTTTTAGACATCCAAATCTAATACATCACATTTAGACCTTATAAAAACTACATTCATATTAGTATTCAATAAAATGTCCGTTTAAGTTTATGCGTTTTAATTTACTAAGATAACAATAAAAGCAAGTAACGATCAAATCAATACGTAAAAACTGTGCAAAGTTTGTTTGGCCAAGAATTTGGCCTGACCAGGATTACTGATGTGTTTTGGATTTACCAAACTTAGTCATTTAATCAACGCATCATCGACAGAATCTTAATGAATTAGTACAAAACAAAAACAAAGCAAACCCTGGGGAATTATTCTACGCTAAAATTCATTGCATAATACTGCAATTTGTAACACCGCTACCTCGATAATAATTAAATCTAAGAAACCTATATATTAATTACATACTATGATATTATTGGCCTTTTAAAAGAACAGATTTCTCTAAGAAGTTAGTGCAATATTAACCATCGCTTGATAGAATCGTAGTTCCGTTCTAAATAACTTCTTAATTAGAAAATCAATGCGGTGAATCCGTACGTTTATCCATCACAATCGAAGTGCATATTAAACTATCAGTCCATCAATAATATTCATTGCATTGGCAAATATAATGGAGGCATTACTCAATAATAAGCAATTAGTTTCACTCATGGAGCGTGTAAATTGATAAAACCATGCATGTTTTTTGTCTTAGGCATAGGCACCAAGAATAATTTGTATGATATCACTCCTTTATATTCAAAAAGGATTATATATATATTTAGAATCCACATATTCGTATTGATAGCAATAGAAACGTATTAGGTACATCACAACAAAAACATTTTTTTTGAATAATTTAAAAGATTTTGTAATTTATTCTTCACAGTATTCTACGAGTCTAGCTGATGAAGCCCGAGATAATCACGCCCAACAAATCGAAAGAGCTGAAATAGCTAATTTAGTACGTTCAAGGATGGAGTCACTAAATCTCACTGGAATAGATTACGATGACGTGAGCGAAAAACGAAACAGCTTGTCTTACGTAATTATAAATCCCAGCTGCGATCTGAATCTGCAAGAAGGTGACATTATGTAAGTTTTACCACTTACTAACTCTAACTATAACTTTACCTTAAATTTTAGTCTCCGTTCTTAAGTAATGCTTAAATTTGACGTATATTCTAGAGTCTATTTATTTGCCCAATTGAAACTCATAATAATAATAACAATAAAATTGACATATAAATATTTTTTCAGATATTTGGTCCGGCCGTCACCATTTTCAGCTCAGAAAACATTCGAACGCCACAACAGCCGTCGAAAATCAAATATAAGCTTTTGTTCCCAAGCTTTAATACAAGCACAAGGTGTTTCTAGCAGGAGAGGATCTGCTATAGGCGCAAGTTTTGCTCAACCCCGTGCGCCTCCCCTATCAACTACCAAAGCTAATTCACTCTCCTTACCCGATAGTCCAACTATCATAACTGACTTCCGAGGCCGATCAAACTCTCTTAGAGTTGTCGACGATATATTATTGCGACGATCAAACTCATTGCGACAAGGACTTAGCGGAGTTGGATCCCGACGTAAAAGTAGTCTAGAAGAAATCGGTATTTCGCATTTCAATTCCTTACTGCAGCATCAACAACAGCAGCAGCAACAAAATGCATTTAAAATGGCTTTGAATGGGAGTATTGGCTTGGAAGTGACACCACCGGAAGAAAATCCGTCAGATCGTTTGCCTTGTCTATCTATACCCATTAGTGCATATCAAGAAGTTGCAGCTGCTCTACCATCTTCGTCTTTAGGTCCAACATTACCACCGATCAGTTCCACACCAGACCCGCAGCATTTGCAAGGGACAATTGTATGATACCACCTGATGTGGGGGCGCCGACTGGGTTCCGTTGTTAGAAATAAGTGGACGTAGATTTTAGCTCGGAAAACTTCTAATTGAGTATTTTTTCCTGTAGAGCCGGCTAAATGTAAAGCCACACCGTATACGGAACATATTTCACCTTGTAGCGTCTCTGCCTATCCAGTAGTGCCACCTAAGTACAGTGATGTAGACTGATGGTGAAAGAGCTGTGTATTGTAAGCGGGATCAATTAGTTACTATGTAAGGGAAATAATAAGTCAGCACATCGCTGTCTGCTGTATATATACTATATCAGAATTTTACGTAAACTTTTTCAGATTGTAAATAAAATTTAAATCACACACTACTGTACATATCCATCTTATATGAGAAAAGTATGTACCTAACTTAATAATCACTTAGGTTTCCTTTTTCTAGTGTATCTGACCAAAGAAAATTGTATCAACTTGCATTTGAAAATGTTAGATTCTGCACTAATGTTACTATGCCAATATAGAATTAACTATTATTAGATTTGAGCAAACAAAAAATCAATAAAAACATATTAAAAAATACATGTATATCACTGAAACTGTATTTTATTCACTCCATTGTCGTCGATAACACACACATGCCAACATACATTCAACATTGTTGAAAGATAATCCAAATTGAGCAATGAACTTCTAAAATCGTAATCTTAATGTCTGTATATACGAGTAGATATTGATGGTATTATTATTATTTACAGCCATTATTACAGCACATTGCTGTCATAAGCCTCTCCTGAAGTGGAAGTTTAGGCTAAATATACCACGCTGGTCAGGCGGAGTGGGATAAAGAACACGGAATATTAACGTCACTATTCATACCGTAGTTGTCGTAAGAGCTGGCTGAAGGACTAAGAGAGTTAACGGCAAAGAACGTGATATATTAAGCCAAAATCTCCTTTCTAGAGAGATACCTTTATCTAGCAGTGAACTACTAAAGGCTGTTGTTGATGATATAAACGTACTGTCACTACCAGCATACCTCAAACGAGATAGGTATGTAATACTTCACTACATCCCGTCTAGCCAGCATAAGGCGTAGGCCGAGATCTTATTTCTAAAAAGGAGCCGGTGTCTAGCATTGTACTTACTATTAAAAGTGTTAATTTAAAATTTGCCTATGTGAAAAATTATATTTCCTGAGTCCTTAACCAGTCGGTACTTACTCTTGTCATAAATGTTGTTACAAAGGAAAACAATATTTTTTTATTGTACGTAACATTTATTACTATTACAGTGTATTAGTTTAATAGATTAATATAAAATAATTAAAAATATATAAAGCTTATGCGAAGTGGTCTCCATTGGCTGCAATATAGTCCTTTAAACGTTGAGGCCAGTTATCACTAGCCAGTTATAGAAAGCGTGCGTGCTCTGGGGTCCTCTGCTGCAAGAGATGAGTCACAAAATGTTTGGCGCTGAAGGGTCTTTGCGTAGGCTACGCAATTTGTTACCTACTTCTACCAAGATTGCTCTCGCATAATCACTTTATCCCATTTATTTAGATCTCACTGAAGACTAACGAAATAAGTTTGACAGACTCCAAAATCTCTGTATAAGATTCATATACGAATTGCGTAAATATGATCACACCTCCGTTTATCGTCAAAAGCTTAAGTGGTTGGCTTAATGCACTTATTCGATCTCTTCTATACAACATTCTATTTAATAATTTTAGCCTACTTTACCGTAAATGACTGTTCACTTTCTTACACGATACACACATCCTAAATTACTGAGATCGTCTGAGAACTTGAAACTAAAAATACTTTTACATTCTACCAATAATTTCGACCACTCTTTTTCTGTTCAAGCAGCTCAATTTTGGAACACCCTACCTACAATACACTTACAAAAAGACGTGCACCAACAATAACTCCCTTCAAGAGACTAGAGAAAGATCACCTATGAGTCATCTAGGTCCCATATTGTATGCTCCTTTCTCGCGTAGTTATTAGGTAACCTTATCCCATAGAAGTATATTAATAATACTTTATATGCATTTTACTTGCGCTATTCTAAGTTTTTATTTAATGATCCATATTTTGTTTAACTTCTACCTTATATATCGTGTATGTTGCTTTAATTTCCAATTCTTTTATATTATCTTTGACACCAGACACAACCCTCTACATTCACTATTTTGTATTCTGTACTCTGTCCATCCTATGGTAGCCTGTAAGAGATTGCCTCCAGGCGATAAGGCCACAAATTGTTCCTATTTTCTTATATTAAGACCTTTCATAATTTACCTGGTGTACAATAAAGATATTATTATTATTCCCCAGCAAACCATCACTGAAGTCACACAATGCCCACGTTGTACTACTTTGACTAATTGGAAAACTACTTTAGAGCTTTAAGCATAAATTTGGTCATTTTGTTTGTTATAAACATTGCTCAAGTGTAAAAAAATCTCATCAGTAAACGATTTCATTGTGCTTATCAATAGCCCAGTAAACAAACATTTGACCAATACCAAGCGTATAGAGGGTTTTAAAAATTGTATTTGGCTCCATTCCCACTTTATATATTGCAATCACAGCAATTCTGTTCTCTTTATCACCCCACTTAATTTGAATATCACAAAATATTTTACAATATATTGGCCGAAATAGAAAACACAATGAACAATCGTATAAAAATTACAGATTCCAAATTCAAAAGTAATATTTTGTTTACTTTTAATTGTAACAGTATTTAATGCCAGACTAAGTGTTTTTCAAGAATTATTGAAAGTCTGGTTTACTATATTTGTCGGAATTACTGCAATTTTGATACGCTTGTAACGTTTACTTCAAAAATTCGTAACGAATCATCGGAATTAGTCTTGCTTTCTCAGATATAAAGGCATTCAAATAGCTATAGATAACCTGTGTAAAAGTAGTCACGATAAATGCCTTCCAATTCTTATATAACTTTAACCATAGCGGTATATTATACGGTAAACAATATGCTCATGTTACTAGAAATAAAACTAATATAGAAATCTATATGCAGCTGCAATTTGACTGCATGGATGGCATAACTTCTTCTTTACGTGGACTTCAAGTGGACAGCCTTTTCCTACTGTACCCCGTGTGAGATAACATTGGTATGATCCCGACTAGAGTCTAGGGTAGGTAACTTCATAGGGTCTGTTTAAAGTGTGTTTATAAAAAGAAAAATTTCGTAAAAATAAAATACAAGTTTTTGTAGAGCGGGACTTTTTTAAAAAAAAAAGAAAGGCAGAAAAGCAGTGGTGTGCTAATAAATTGAATATTAATGCAGATACCTATGTTGCTGGGTGAAACTGATACAGTGCCTCCGACCTCTTTAATGAATCCAACGTCTGTGGTAAGTATGATAACATTACCATCTTTAGATCTGTTATGGATCTCAAGGAGGTTAAAAATTTCACGTAATTTTAATGGTTGGCTGGGTGCTTGGTCAACGTTTCGAGTTATAATAAATTAACAATACAGAGTGTCATAATCCTTATTCGGCCCATGAGTCCCGTAAGAGGCCACTAAGTAAACTATGCAGAACAGTAGCACTGCAAAAAGAAAGAAAACTTGCAACAGTCTTCTTATACCTACCTTTCCAGCCAACGAGGTATTGTCTAGCCTACTTTTCTAATGACTTTAAAAAAACTGGGCCTTTGAATACCAAAGGTCCCGGAGTAAACTACTAAAGGCTATGAATGATGATAATGAATATAGGTAGCTTCTTTACCGTAAACAACAGTCTCTATTATTAGTTAAACGCGGTATTTACTACGCAATAAGCTATTAACCTTAACTAGGTAAATAGCGTACTGCGTACTAGATAGCACTTATCCCGTCTTCCATTATTAGGCAGAAAGATTATTCGCGACCAAGAATCGAGAGAGTTGCTTTTTAGGCACGGAATTACGAACATTAAATCGATATGCATAGCATCGAATATCGATTGTTTATAAAAAATCGATGGCGTGCTTGTACTTGGGACGGGGAACGCCTTCGTATGTACGAGATGTTTCTCGAAAGCGCTAGTAATAGTAAAAATGGATATAAATACGAACTTTCGCGGATCGCAACTCAGTTTAGTTTGAGCTACAGTGCAATAAATATCGAAGTGATATCAATGATCAACCTAGTGACCTCAGCGACAGTTAAGGATTATTATTCAGTGGTATCGTGATTGTAACAGTGTTTTTTTAATAAAGTCTCTTTAACACGTTAGAAGGTTTATTTCCCAAATCCATCGAACCCTAATACGTAACAATATGTACAAAAACTGAAATAGTAATAACAACCTCATACATCTAAACACGGTCATCTGTTCCCTAATCAAGCAGACCCTGAACAGTGGGAACCGGGCTGTTTAAACAAACTTATTATATGTTTCTATAAATACATATTATAAATAATTTCGTACACCTAAACACAGGTATTTATTTGCTCAAGGTGGCAATTGAACTGCAAAAATTTAAATGTTTTATTATTATATTTTCCATTTATGCGGGATATTGTTTAGATAGAAATGGCATAACTGACGCCTTCAAAATTGGTCACTTGTGTAAATACGCTAATGCGTTTTTAACAAGGTGTTTAATGAAAAATGCTTAATAATCTACTTATATACATACTCTCTGTTCAGTTAATCAAAGTTCTAATCAGTTAACCAAAAACGACTAAAAGGAAATGAAATGAAGTTTTGTTTACTCGAATAGTTAAAATTTTGGTAGTTGGAAAGTATGGGTTCCTAATTATAAAAAGAAATTTGCTTTTCCAGGCAACGAAGAGAAATTGTTCAGCCAAGGTAATGCCGTCTTATATCATAGACAATACGAATAATAGTCGTCCTTTTCGAAAAATTATGGATAAACTCTTTTTTAGTGCAAGGGCACGGATTGTTTTGTTGGAGTAAGATATTTTAATTATTTTGCTCTCAGTGCCGAAACTTAAACGAAACTCTATGTACTACGTTTAACTTTTACTTAAACACATTTACAGTGTAAAGGATCAATGTCATCAGCTGCGGTGAATATTTCTAAATATACCTAATTATATTATTTTAGTGTTATTGTTTATTAAAGATTTATTTATTTATTAGGTTCTTACATATCAAATTGGCCACTTTGACCTGAAATATATCCTCTTTGGTTAGGAATTCCAAATTCAAAATTATAAATCCATTTTGCTGGTATATTGAGTTTCGAAAACAGTCATTCATTTGTTTATTTCCTCACTAGTTTTTATTTGGCCTGAAATATCGCTTTATTTACGAGAACGAGTTCTACCGTGGTAAACAGCTCGAAGAATTATTGATGTGTTTGGCACTGGTGTTAATGTTTTCGTTCTGAAAATTAACTTTAATTAAATATATTTTATAATAAAAAACCGACTTTACAATTCTCCCGTACAATACGCCAATTTTATATGTCAGCGCCTAATATTACTTAAGATATATTTACAAATTAAAGCATACATATTTTGGTAGAAAAAGGAAGTTTCGATAAATACTACTAACTTATGTCTTGTAATTAATTCCTCATATAAATATGAATATTATAGTTAATGGAATCTCTTAATTTTCCTCAGGCTGTTGGATTCAACACAACCGCAATAGTATGTAACTACATTTTAACTTCTAGTTCTTAGTGTCCTAACGTGAAGAGCAAATTGGTGTACCACTCAAAAGTTTCTCATTCTCTTTTTATATTTCTTCTTTTTATATTTCAGTTACTATAGATTTTACTGTAATAATTATTTTTTTCTAACTAAGCTGCTCTGAGATAATTAATTAATTTCTAAGGTTCATGGAGATTTATCGACAGTCGAAGTAAGTAAACGATTTAAGTAATTACTTTATAACTGTTACGGTAAACGGAGAATAGAAAATAGTGGCAAGTAGAATGTTAATAAACTATGTAATATGCGTTGTCCTTCAAGTGCTACGGTCCTCTGTGCAGTTCTGTAGTAAGTTTTTAGATCATATATTTATTATGTGCAAGTTATAAACACCATTTGACTAATAGGTAAATATTTCTTTGATTAGTGTGACGGCCAGACAAACGTATGTATGTCGAAAGTAAGTAATAATAATAATATGATAATATTCTCACAACTCTTATATTACGTACAAACGTCTGGTCCAAAATTATTGCCTAGTTTTGGACCAGACGGTTGTACGTTATCACCATTGTGGTAATCATACTATAACTAATACGGGTGTAAACACAACAACGTGAAGCGAATGAAGTATTTAAAATAAAGGCCTGTGTCCAGCAGTGGAAAGTCGGCTGATTAATACGAATAAACGCGTTAATGGACTTAACGTTTATTCTTAGGCGTAACATAATCTGTTTAAACGTGACAAACGTAAATATAGGTAGGTATATTTACTTTAAATTCATAATTGATTTGATGATGATGATTATTGTTGATTGATGTTGTTAAGTCATTTTTAACTGTTTCAATGTGAAATAATGATTAGTTTACAGTATTTAGCAGCTGTACATATACGATCTTTAATGTTAGTGTTAATAAATTACAGTGCATTGGGAGGTCCTGTCAATCACTAGTAAGTCTAGAATCTAGAAAAATAGAATGTGTTTAGAACACAATTATTACAAAACGAAATTAAACATGAACTTTTACTCGCAGTGCCGTGCAGTTACTTGTCTCTCTTTTGTGAGTATGAAATATAGAAAAAAATAAGAGGGAATAAATATATGGGATATGAAGTTAATTAAGATATCGTTTACGAAGTCATGTAAACAAAAATAAACTTCCTTTCTTCTTCTTTCTTTTAAACAAAAATATGCAAGTTATTTTTTAAGGCTAGGGGTCTGATACCTAGGTAATTGAGGTGGTAAACAAAATACCTACACACAGGGCTGTTTGACGTTTTGATTAAACATTTGGTGCCTCTAATCCATATCTAAAATCCAGAGGTTATCACGCTGACTTCCTCATCATCGTCACACAATCCTTTGTATATTTCAGAGCGAGGGTCAAAAGTCTTCTTCAAATGTAAGTTTTGAAACTTAATGTAGTAGTAAAATCACGTAACTGATACTCAGTTCAAAAATCATCAAACCGCAACACCATCATATTCAACCTTAATATAAGCAACGCAAATGTAAGGAATTTAAAATAACTATGGAAAACATACTTAGGTAGATACCTGAACTACGGCTGCGAAAAATTCAATGTGTGTGTGTGTAATTTATCTCCAATACATTAAATATAAGAAAACATTCCCCATTAATTCCTCAATCTCACCCAATTACTTTGATCCCTATTTGCATTTCCTTTCCTCTAATCGCGACAGAAATCTACTATCAACGAACAATCTACTTCTCCTGTGGCCTTCCCACAACTCCGACTTCATAAACGCCTCTTTCTTTGTGCAAGCGGTGCTGCTATGGAATGCGCTCCCACTTGAAATCAGGATGCCTGCTAATCAATACTCATTTAAGAAGAGCGTGCATAATTACCCTCTTCAGATGGCGGATTAACTTAACCAACAGTTCACCCCCTTTTTTCTATAGTGCGTATGTTTATATTTATATGCATATTTGTATTTGTTATGGAATAGTAATTATTTCGATTTCTGACAAACCTCGCTGCACTTACCTTACTAGATCTCTACAGCTCCTGGGCATTAAGTCCGCCTATGTACACAAGTTCATGAAGTTTTAAAAAACAAAAAGCGCGTCTGTTTTTTAAAATGGTTCCCTTAATATATTTTTTACTGAAATTGGTGTTTTCCCTATCGAGTTATTATTGAGGGTGCATGAAAACGGTATATTTAATATTAATTCATTTTGAATCTTGCAGTAACATATAAAACGGTTTATTTTACTTATTTGAGTTTATACCTAAAATTATTCACCTGGTTTTTTTCTAGTGCATGGGTCATAAATGCCATTCAAATGTAAGCTATTATTTCAAATTCAAGAAAACATTTTTTCAACTTAATTTAGTAGCAATATCATAGAGCCAAACATGGCGGCAGACCAGAGCGAAGGAAAAGTAACCATAGCGTCTTTTCCCGATACAAAATAGTCTGTCATCTTATGCGGAGGGAAATCTTCACACATACATACATAGAGTGTAACACATTGTAGACTCACATACATAAACAGACGACTGACACTACGAACTTACACATAATAATTAAACCAAAACATTCACAGCACGCACACAAACTCATTTCGTTTCATAATGTCCATTTGGGCTTATACACATACACTGACAGAGGGAACGCATGCGTATGGCTGCTACCTACCGTATTCCTTTATGAGCAATATTGATGTGTTGACAGAACTCTGCTATATTCACAATATTAGAATTCCAAGTCTAAAAGTCCGCTATTCAATTATATTCTATAATTCTATTCTCCGTCTATTTCTATTAAAATTTTTTTGTTAACAAATAATTTTAAATGTATCAGTATGCAGTAAATATTAAATATGTTTACAGTGCACCGGGGATTATTGTATTTCGTTGGTAAATTTAAAGTTTATAAGAATTAATAGATTAATAAATTCTTCTGGATACTATTGAAAAACCTTCAGTCTCCCAAAGTAATTCGAACTGAGTTTTAAATTATTATCCCAAGATTAGATAACTGCTCCCCTATTGTTTTTTGTATTGAACCTTTATTGGTTTTTTTTATTTATTAAAAAAACCTACAATCCAGAATTACGGATAAACTCTATTACATATTTATCATAAAATAACAAATGTATTAGATAAGCCTATATTTATTTTCATTAAAATACTACTTTAAAACTCATAATTTCGAGATAATTTTGTTTTGGATTTTTGAAACGTTTACAGCTTATACCGTAATATAAAAAACATACTAATATTTTAACATTGCTCCGAAATATTATTCATACTATAAATTTTTTTGTACCTACAAATAGTGCCAAGGCTCAGGCTGTATCGCTGAGGTAAGTTATAATCTATTACAATTGCTCTAATATTTTATTAGATATTTCATTGATATAATGTACACAAATTACAGTGTCATGCCGTAAAATGTCAATCTCATGTAAGTACTTTTTTCTTCTTTCTTTGCCAATATTCAGTGTGACACATGTGGCTAAGCTTACTTAAGAGATCAACATTTACATTGTTGTCCCAGGATCGACTTTTTAAGCAAAACTTGTATGCTAGGTATTTTCTTCTTATAAAAAGTGGTGGTAGACTAACACTTTCCATAACGTGTATTGGGGAGATTTTAATAAATCCAATGATAATCTATAAAGCCTGACTCTATACTTTATCTAACTTATAGCTGTTATCATATAAGAAGCTCGCAAAGTCAATTCTACTTCGTATCAGTGAAATGTTAAGTATTCTAACGTAACGTCTTCTAAAGTACTTGATGTACACCTAAAGACGACCCAAGTAAAACTTTCAACAAGATTAATGCCTTTAAAGTTCTCTCAATAATAATAATAAAAAAAACACGTAAATAATAAGTAGCACTCTTAACAGCATTACAAGGACACATACATACATTCTGTATAGAAATACAGGCTCTTACTAAAACTTCTGAAAAAAATCAGACGATAGTAGGTACAATTAATACGATGAGTCATAAAAATAATGCATACCGTTATTAAACATCATTTTATGTGCGATTAGCATATTTCGAATTAGATCAACTTTCATCAGCTGTTTTGATTTAGTTCTCATTATGTTTTTCATTAATTTCATGCAAAAATACATGAAATTATAATTTAAATAGCTCACCCGCGCTGTTTTGCCTGCGTAATATTGAACAAAGTTTACCATTAAAAAATATAGTAACCCAACCGTAACCGGTTAACATAATAATTCTATCACTTTGCTTAGAACTTTACAGGAGAACATTTCTCTCATACCTTATTTTGGGCTAGTTATTTGGGTCGGATTTGACCAAGTTCAAATTAGACAAACGGATAACAACTCATCATTAACGCAAGACCAATGACGTCCAGGAATTTGAATCAAAGCTATAATGAAAGTCAAATTTTAATTATGAAAGTCATCAGTCATTACAATTTATTCTATACTAGCTTTTGTTCGCGGCTCCGCTCTCGTGTTGTGTCGGCTATCACGGCAAATAGTATCAAACTAGACTATCTGTGAACCAAACTTCATTTAAATCAGTTCTGTAGTTTTGGCATGAAAGCGCTATAGACAGAGAGAGTTACATTCGCATTTATAATAAAATATTAGTAAGGACTTCACTATTTGTTAAAATATTCTTCACGGAACCAATTTAGTAAGAATCAAATTTCAAAAGGAAAATGTAAGCCTTACATACTCTGTTGCTTTCATGAATGTTTGTAACTTAAATCAAATTGACTCTGTACTAATCGGGGTTTGAACTCGCACCGACTTGGTGGATTGCCGAGGTCTTAATTAATACGTTACAAAACCAAGCACGTTAACTAAAACATAAAGTTACATTTCACAATAACTTTATTTCTTAAATTGAGAAGAAATGTAAATACTCTCAAATATTTATTTTCAGTGCACCGGTTCTGCCTGTGAATCTATGGTATTTTTTTATAATTTTAATCCAATACATTCTGAAAAAGTATGAAAATACTATGCTTAAATGATAAACTGTGAATATCGGCCGTTTTCAATAACCTATCTCTAGTTGAAACTGGAGATAGTCTATAATTTTGACTCCATCCTGTATGCCTTGTTTAAAAATATTTCGATATTCATTTCAAAAGTATAATGGACCAAATTTTTTTATCCTCATATAAAATGAGAAGCAGGGATCCTGGTGGACGTTGTGTTTACAAAATTCGGAGAAGAGTTGAATCAAAATGGCCCAAAAATCCGAAAAGATATCCTAGGGGATGAATGTGGACAAAAAGTCCAGATAAATCCCCCAGGGGATCTAAGCAGGGGTTCAAGTGGAAGAAGACATTTTTTTTCAATACTTTCATTGATATGTAGAATCAGTTAATTTTTCTTTACATTTTGTCTAGTTTTAGTTGTCAAAAAATACCAAATACCTTTTATAAAGTATATTTTACATAGCAATAATAAAGTACATTTTGGATTCACATATAAAAACAATCATTTATTACTATGAACTTACGCATAACAAATAAAACAAATAATTCAGAGTTTCACGCACACATACGTTCTGTGTAGTAACAATATAACGGTAGGCCCATTTGGACTTATATTTTGACAGACGAGAACGTCTGCGTAATAGCTTCTTCCTGCAATGTTGAGCTATGGGTAAATTTAGACCGTTTTTAAATCACCTGTCTCTAGTTAAAACTGAAGATAGGTTATTCAAAACGGCCGTATTTCACTAATATTTATTGTTAAGATCAACCAGAATCATACCATATAAAAAGATTTTCAATTGTCACCTGTCGTATCATATTAGACTTATCAATTACTGTTCACAGGTTGTGATATATGTTTAGGTATTCCCAGTACTTTTATGTAGCCAGTTCCACATGAACTGTTTTTATTTAAAAAATTAAGAAATGTCAGCCGTCAAAGAATCATAGTTTAAAAAAAGTAAAAAATCATTATTTCGTCACTAGTAGAACAGAACTAAAAAGTTTAAAAAAATGTAGTAGTACAAATAGAAAAACCGTAAAAATAAAAAATAAAATAAATAAATAAATCAAAAAAAAAAATCGTAAAAATGCGTCAAATGAATACTGTTAAGTTGAGGAAGAGTAGTTTGATACTTAATGGATCTTGATTACAATAGACTGATGATCTCAATTTTTATATTCGCTTTCATATAATTTTAACTTCAAAAATTTAGACTTATTTACATTGATAAAACTTAATCAGTAATGACTAATGGTTTCTTCTTTTTCAGTGCGAAGGCCGATATTGCACCAACAGTAGCGGTCATTATTAATTAAAATTGAACACTCGAATCCCGAAGCTGTTGTCAGGACAACATTTTTATTATACCTTGTAAAGAGAGAACATATAATCATAAATAATAAAAAACCATCTGATAGATGGGTGTAAGTAGATCTTCACTAACTGACTAATGAGATTTTATTTTAATTTATTAATCAACTAGATGCAACCCGCAGCGTTACCTGCGTTTGTTGTTGTAACCGCGGGAAGAGCCGCGGAGCGAAGCTAGTCTAAAAACCCGTCGAAACCGCTCCAGCCGTTCCAGAGATTAGCCGAAACAAACCGACAGACAAAAATTGTAAAAATATATATTTTGGTATATGTAAATGCATATGTCGCATTTAGTAAAAAAACGGTTATTTTTATGTTGCAAACAGACACTCCAATTTTATTTATTAGTATAGATGTATAGATGAACACACGTATGATGGCAACTACACCGAAACTACAAATATGAATCGCATCGTACCTATTTATAAATAAGTTAAAAAAAAATAAAAAACACGCTTTTTATAGAAAACCGAACTAAAAAAATAGAAAATACGTTTTAATAAATTCAAATTAACAATAGTGTTAAAAATTTCAATAAATATTAATTAATAATAGTGTAAATAAAAAATAAAAAATATTTAAAAAAAAGCGTGGGGTGCATGTTGTCTATAGTTATTAATATTTTATGGAGAGATATGAGTAGAGTGATTATCATTTTGATAATATCTTAAAAAGCACCCCACCCCACCCCCATTAAAATTTCTGCCTTATCGACTGTAGATGAAAATTTTATAAATTAACAAAAAACATCAAATTAGTGTATTGTCATCGGTCCTAGATAAATCTACAAAGTTTGAACGAAATCTGGCCGTGGGTCAAAATCTCGCCCAAAGAAGTCGGTTACAAACAAACATACATACATACAAATATATATATACAAACATACAAGTCAAGCTAATAAAAATCGTGTAAAAATGCGGCCAAACATGTTACAATGCAGTAAAACTATTTAATTAGGTTACTCTCAAATTATAACCATAGCTTCCGTACACCAAGATCCCCTGCTTGGATACTCTGGGGGATTTATCTGGATTTTTCATCCATATTTTTGTAACATTTTGATCCCCTATGGGCTTTATCATTTGCCACGGAGACGAGGTCTCGTAACAAGCCATACCTGTCCGGCGGTCGCCGATGATAGGGCGCGAGTTCCAGCAAGCGGCGGGCGGGCGATTCGTCGGCACGCACGAACAGGTTGGCGCTCAGGCGTCCCAAGAAGTCATCCTTCACGCGCAGATCCCTGGAGATTGTACTGGCACCATAGGATAAACCGCCTTGTACACCCAATGCGTACGGGCCGCAGAAGGGAACTCGCGGCTCAAACCTGGGTAGCAACTTTGTTTACGTGGGGCTTCATGGAAAGGGTATGGTCGATGGTCACGCCAAGGTATTTCATCATCGCGGACCACTTCTGCCCCATGAGCTTCAGTTGGGGCAGTGTCACGCTTCCTATAGAGATCACCTGAGTCTTCGCCACGTTGACCGTTAGTCTCCAGTCCTTCAGCCAGCTGGGAAGTGCGTCTAGTGTGTGCAGCATCTTGGCAGCAGCGTTGGCACCGTTTATCGATGTCACCATATAGGCCGCGTCATCGGCGTATAACTCAAGTTTCACGCCGTCGGTAACAGGGATGTCATTAGTGTACCAAAAGTATCACAATGGTGACAGACAACTTCCCTGTGGCACACCGGTACAGAAGGGTCGTTCTGTGGACAGGGCGCGTTTAACCGCCACTTGAAAGCGTGTGTTGCAAGAAGGTGGCCATCTTTAATGAGCGTTTCTATTCAATGGGTAATTTTATGAAATGGCGTTTTGTAATGATCATATAATTAAATTATTGTTTAGTTTGAGTATTCGATCTGTGTATGAATTGCATGACATTATTTAGACGACCATTTCTGTTATAATAATATAACTTCAACATGGTAATTAGTGTTTTTGAAATGGTAAATGAAATATCTAATATTAATATTCATAAAATATCGTAATTGAGGATGGTAAAAGATAAGTTTTTGATGTGAAATCTTTAAGATTGAATTAGGGTACACAGAATTGAATGCCCATAAAATGAAGCAAGATTCAATATATACATAAAGGAACATGTCTTTAGATGCCCACTATACGTGGCAAACGAGCATACGTATCGCCTGATGGTAAGCTATTACCGCCGCCCTTGGATACTCGCAACACCAGAGGCGTCCAGGTAAGGCACTTGGAGCACTTCCCATAGAAAATGCGGTAAAAGATGCAAAGTAAAGCCACATCTCTACGCAGCGCCTATGAGTCTAGCCGAATTGAAAGTTCTAAGTACTATGGCGCCATCGCTACTGCAATGATTTTAATGAAATAGGAATCACTAGATGCGTAATAATAATCCGGGTGACATGACATTGGTTATTTAAATTTACAGTTTTATTGTCTTTTTCTCACTTGACAATTATTGCTTGTTTATTTTATCTACACAAACAAACAAAAATACAACTAAACAGATTTTATCTCAATGCACATAAAAGTATATACGATACTTACATAAAAAACACAAACACTGATAATGTAAGGAGTAACATAGGCTAGTTTTTTAGACAAGCTTTGCACCACCGCCTGACCCGCGGTTGTTCTTGTAGTTGCCAGCTAGTAGGTAATAAAATAACACTATTAAATAATATATTAGACAAAAGCCTAGTAAACATTAGGCTAGGCACTTACTTGGCAGTGTGAGTACATCACAAAAACGTATTTTTTTTAAAGACAACTACTTCATTCGAAATATACACTGTATCGAGGAGGATTTTATAAACATACACGAAGCAGACACAAAGAACACCCAGACTCTGAACAATAATTTATGGATTACACAAAATGTTGTCTCATTAATTTTAAACCTGGAATTTGAACCCACAACACCTAGTGCAGTAGAAAGCGGCATGGCGACCACTTAAAACACTAGGCCAACCGTACAGTCAAAAGTATTATTTGTATATATCCAGTATCAAGCTTGTTATTACTCACTTCAACAGGTGATAATTAAACTAAGAAATTTGTGTGTATTAAGTTTTTATTGACTTAAAATCTAATATAATAATGCATGCACACCTTGCGAACCAATGCTAAAAAAATCTAAGAATGGGATATCTTAACTATACATAATTAAGTACGCAAGGAAATGCCTAGTTCTTTCGCTTTTCATCATCGTTGAATCTTTGTTTAGATTGGTCTCATAGATACTACTTTGATAATTTGAAAATTGACACCTCAACTCCAGTCTCACCTCCTCGCGGTGAACCCCATTACGTTGAGTAACCAAGAGGAAGACTGGGTGAAAACCCCAGTGAGAATCAAGGTCAACAGACGGACGAGAGTATAGGGGTGAGTAACAAAGCCAACAAGCAAAGGTGGTTTGTTGGCTTGGTGGTCTTCAGAGGAGGAAGATACACAGAGAGTCGGTAGCGGAAAAATCTTATGAAGATCAAAGTTGGGGTCCAAAGCTCTCAATAGTAGAGCTACTCCTCACTTATCGGGATGTTCTGGGCAGACGGATAAGTTAGATACCTAAACCCTTCAACAACAAAAATAAGCACAATAAAAGATGGCCCCGAGTTCCCAGCGGACACGCAGTAACAACAACAGCGTGGGTTCCAGCCGATCCAGGTGTGCGAAGAATCCCAGTATATAGTATAATCCCAGAAGTTAGTTAAGTAGCTGATACAAAAGAAAAAATGAATACGACGCCCATGAATCCACATTACATATTGGATCTTACAATATCCGCACACTACCTAAGGATGATAAAATGGAGGAATTGATGCACGAACTTGCAACTATTAAATGGGACGCTATTGACATTGTCAGGTGAGAAGGCCAGAAGAGACATGTATTAAATTACAATCGGGACTTACCTTCTTTTACAAAGGCAGGGATAATGGTAGGAGAGCATGGATTAGGTATACTGATAAACGCCTAGAACAACAAATAAGGGCCATATAATCAATTTCAGAAAGCATAATGTACACCATTATACGTGTTTCAAGGAATCTTGCACTTAAATTAATCGTGGCATACGCTACATGTAATGAAAAGGACGACACGATATTAGAAAGCTTCTGTGAAGACATTTCATAAGTAATGATTTCAGATAAAGCTTCTGGCACAATGATCGTTGGAGATTTTAACGCCAAGATCTGTAAACAACAGGACAAACCAGGGTTATTTATGGGTTCTCCCGAGGGGAAATGCTGGCAGATTTCTTGCAATCAAACAAATTATTAATGGAACTTAAGCTGGAGGTGGCAATGACCAGGTCACCTAGCCCGTCTGGTTCGTGGTGCAGAGACCTCTTAGAATAGAGACCGTGAAGTCATAAAAGACCAGTTGTCAGACCGCAGATGATGTGGAAAGATGAAATCAGGATGGTGGCGAACCAAAATTGGATATAAACTGCCCAAAATAGAAGAAAGTGGAGGGGGTTGAATGAGGCCTACACCAAATTGGTTGAAGAAGGCTTAAGATGATGATGGTGATGATGAATTTGAAAATTAAGCATCCTGGATCTGAGATCAAATAAAAGTCAAGATTCTATATACACATCACCAGAAAGCCACAGATCGAGCTCAGTTAGACTTAGGAATCTCCTTATTAAGGTTTTGGCATACGACACTACACTTGCTAGGCGGATTAGAATAGTTTGTTTAAAGTTTTCAATGTCTTTGCTGTTGAGAACAAATCACATGGAAAAAGAAGGAACCAACTACACAAGACTGTAGTTAACAAGCAATTCTATGTTATACTATTCCATTATACTATTTTATTTATATATTTTAGTTTATGTTTCACAAAAAACTTACTTTAGTCGTAGTTTTTCGTTGCATTACATATTTACAAGTTCCATTCACCTTAATTCTTTATTTGTAGAGTACCAGAACTTATTTATCTGATCCGAGTCATTCACAACAACCATTTAACACACATGACATTAGTCCAAATAATATTAATTATTTACATTACAAATATGTTAGTGACTACTATGGTTAATAGTTTGAACTGCATAAGTGAGAGTTTGAACTACGTTAGGAGCCTCGTTCGTCGTTGGTGGAAAGTGGCCGTGAGCTCGCCTATGATTCTGCAATGCTGTTCCCTGAAACAATCATTACAGTAACTGCAATTATATTTTATTTTCATAGAGATTTTTACAAAACAATTATAAATTTTTACCAAATATATTCTTTTTTAACATAAGGTAGAATGACCACAATTAACTTATCAAATAACAAACTTTTATTCTATTTAACAAGTTAGGTTTTGTTGACAGTGACTTGGGTTGGGAATGGTGATAGGAAATCTACCACCGGTTATTTTTTAGTGTTTGGGGGAACTGTTATATGATTTTCAAAGAAACAACAATCAGTAAGTTTATCATCAACTGAATCTGTTGCCTTGAGTCACGCTACCAGTGAGGCTTGTTGGCTCAAGTCAATATTGAGTGATTTTAAGATAAATGTGGGGCCTATTCCTATACATGAGGATAAGAAATCTACTATTAAAATGGCTCACATTGCTACTGGAAACACAGAAGTTGGTTTGTATTTTTTAAGCGCCTTATTGTTTTGTCATAACACGTTATAACCTTATTACAATATTATTGAAGGGAGGTTTTGTGAACCCAATAATATTGTGATTTTATATAAATGTGTACATAATACTCGTTAGTTCTAATGTTCTTTCACTAGAAAAATATGATTATATATATAGATAACAGACACATACGCGTGAGGAGCCGCGAAAGCTAGTAACTCTTCAAATATTTGTAAATACAGCTTACCTGGATGAACCTATCTCCGCACACTTCACAGATGTAAGGCCTATCACCAGTGTGTCTCCTAATGTGCAAAGTAAGGTCGTTACTCTGCGAAAATGCCTTTTCGCAATAAGTACATTTGTACGGTCTTTGCCCCGTGTGGACCCGCATATGACGAGACAGCTTGTTGCTGCGAGAAAATCCTATACAAAAAAAATATTATTAAGTTATGTTGCTGCATACTGTCTACTAACTGTTATAAGGCCTTAAAATAAATAGAGAAGAATTTACACCTTATGTACGCCAACATTAGTGTATTCATGTGAAACCAATAACAGTTCATTGACACATTTAAATATACTAGTGGTCGCCTAGTGATCGCGCAAAATTCTTTTTTTTTTCAGTTGTATGCACTCCTCCGTGTAAACTTAAACGGTGGCAAATTTCATACTCTTTCGTTCGTATTATTTTCATAAAAAGGGGTACTAGTTTTTGCCTCACGTATTAATATATAAATTAGTAGGTGATTTCAGTAAGAAAGAGCACCTAGAGAGTAAGTTAAAAACTTATTGCAGTTTAGGTATCCTACCTAAAAACTGAAGCCAGTTTAATGATTAAGTTCCCAACACTATTTAATTTACGGGAAGTAGTATTACCATTATTAGTTTGGTACCCATACTAATATTTGGCATCACGCTTTCACGGCTAAGGCTTAGGCCGCACTACGGCTAAAACGCCGCGGATAATAACCGCCTGATTTTGTGAGTTGTAACAAAATTGCTAGCGCGAAAAAACCACGACAATATTTGTAGTTCATAAAACTTATATTGGCCCGCACACATTTGAGCGGTAACCGCGGGTAGTTCTGTAACTATTCGTTCAAATGAATTAAATAATGTGTATATGTGTGGAAGTACAATTTGCAAAATTTTATCGAAGCTGACTACTGACATTCGACAGTAGTTGAAAAAATTTTCAGTACGTTTTCTTAAATCTTGATACTATTTCTGAACGAAACTTTTCTCAAATCCTCGGCTAGTCAGATGATGGACCCAATATTTACGAAACTTTTGATGACCATTTCTTTTTATATTTCTTAGTATTAGAGCAACACAACACATACAGCTCTCTTGGAATCCATCTTCAAACTATAAAATCCCGGTCTAAATCGCGATTTTTAACCGTAGTGTGTGCGTTTCGGGCGATTTTGCGGTTTGACGGTTAACCACTTGCGGTAAAAAACCATAGTGCGGCCTAAGCCTAAACCGCTGAACCGATTCTTGAAAGATATGGGCTACTTTTTAATGCGATAACCGACATACACACGGGCAAAGGCTGCAATGGTAAATCCATTAACACGCTGTGTACAACATATATATATACATCGAACTACATATGTTACTTCAATACTTTTGAAATGTAGATACGTGACGAACAGTACAACTATGTTTTCAGAATATTGTTAAGGGTGTTTGGACACTCCAGTGATTGTCGAAACTAATTGATTTGAGGCGCTTTTGGAACTATCATTTTCAGAATGCCAATATATAATTCTGTTAGTTAATAATCTATGTTCTGTTATTTAGAATTACTACAACAATGTTGTTTTAGTAATTGTAAATAACAAAACATGTATTGCTGTATGTATAGGGGTTCTTCAACTAATTATTACAACAGAATAAATTTTGCTCAATCCTGTATTAGGTGTCAGTGCGCAAACCGCACTTGGCCAGCGTGGGGACGTATGGCCTTTGCCCTCTCCTGAGAGGCGACCTGAACCCAGCAGTGGGACATTATGGGATGTTGATTGATTGACTGTGTTAAGTGTATTAGGGAAAGGTCTCAAAACATTTTTGAGGTATAAATAACGTCGCGTACCTTTACCACAAACACGGCATATGCAAGGTTTTTCCCCGGTATGTGATCTTCTGTGGCATTGTAAATCTGATGATCTTGGGAATCCTGCAGAAAGAAAAAACCTATTCACTCGATTCAAAACAAATAAAAATATTCACAAATAGTATTGAAAACATTCAACATAGTATACATTCGTTAGTGATATTCTGCAACTTATTTAAATATGTTTTTATCATTATAGTTTTACTTTAGTGCAATTATGACACTGTTTAATAACGAATTTACGAAAATTCTGGTTTGTTTTTTTTTATGGAATCGGTGGCAAACGAGCAGACGTAACGCCTGATGGTAAGCGATTACCGCCGCCCATGGACACCTGTAACACCAGAGGCGTCACAAGTGCGTTGCCGGCCTTGGGGGATGGGGAGGGGAAGGGTTGGATTATGGGCCTCCGGTATCCTCACTCACTCGGTGAAACACAGCGCAGGCGCTGTTTCACACCGGTTTTCTGTGAGGCCGTGGTATCACTCCAGTCGAGCCAACCTATGCGTGCCGAAGCGTGGCTCTCTCACGTAGTAAGTTGTCGAACGAAGTCCATGTTATCGCATAATTTAAATTAGGCATTCCAGTACACTCAAAAATTAAAAAAATATTTTTATAAATTGAGACAGTCATAATGCTATTCAGCTAATGCAACAAGTTGTATATTAGAAATCAAATAAAAACTACAGTGAAGGAAAACAAAACAAAAGTTTATGGAAAGTCATAAACATGATTTAATAAGACTTGAATCGAGGGTTGGTTTCAATTGTTGACCTGCTTTTGCACCTTCAATCGTCTTTCACTCTGACACTCCATACTCTTAATCCATCACCACACGACAGACAATGTATATAAGCTCACCTTTGCCACAAAAATCACATTTATAAGGTTTCTCCCCGGTGTGACGGCGCATGTGCACTATCAAATTGGATGAATTAGAGAAACTGCGGCCGCAGTATAGGCACAAGGATGTGCTTGGAGAACCTTTATCGCGCGCCACTTCATGTACCCGCTTGTGAGAACTGGCAATAACACAGTTACAAATAAATTATTATTAAATCAATCACACATCTTAATAACAATAGTATGAAATAATAAACGTACATACCGTAAATTATCTCTTCTATGGAATCGTTTCTTACAAACATCGCATTCAAAACTTTTTTCGTTCGGCATGTGTATTTTGGTATGTCTAACTAATAAATCCCTCCTGAAACCAAAAATTACACGATTTTAATTATTTCTGTTTAGTTTATTATTATACTACATATTTAATGAGGCGCTCATAGCCCAGTTGCACTCGGTGATTAGAAACAATCACCGAGGAAAAGCAACGATGGCGCGGTCAGTACCTGGATGGGTGACCGCTAGTGGCATGTTACCATGAGCGTCTCCGTGATTCGGAGGTCACGTTAAGCAATCGGTCCCGGTTGTTATCATACGATAACAGTCGTGAAGCTTAGTTGGAGGCCTTCGGGCGGCTTAAAAACATCCAACGGCAAGATTTACGTAGCCACAACGTATTCTTACCAGTCCCCAACCCGCACTTGGCCAGCGTGGGGATGTATGGCCTAAACCCTCTCCTGAGAGGAGACCCGAGCCCAGCAGTGGGACATTATGGGTTGTTGTTGTTGTTGTATTTAACGAAAGTTAAAATGTAACGTGTCATGAGAACAATTTGATCTCATTAAATATTCATGAAACAACATTATTACCCGACTTCGTCAAAAGGAGGGTGATGTTTTTCGATAGTTGAAAGGAGGGTGATATTTTTCGAGAGTTGGTATGTATGTGGTTCTGCATGTCTATTTCTTTAGCACGGCCTACAGCCCAAACCGCTGGACCGTTTTCGACATATGAGGTTTCGTTGAATTCATCAGAATCGTGGTAGTGAAATAGGCTACATACATGTTCAAAATGGCAACCGCATTTTTTTTTTCATATCTTAGCAATATGGATATCAAATGTAAGATCGTGAAAAGACCATATATATATATATTTACGGAATTATTTTTTTATGTATAAGCTACCACTGAGTGAGTGTGAATTCCAGGTTTTGACCGCTTGAAAGAATATACAAAATATAAGAAACGAAAACTACGAAAAAAAAAATGGAGTATAAATAATATATAAATTATAGATAATAAATTGTATGGGTACATATTTAAAGTACATATACAAAAAGTACTTACTTATAGAAACACCTACTGCAAGTATCACATTGGAATTGTCTCTCATCACGTTTAGTTTTAGTGTCAATAAATTTGACAGACACACTTTGACCTTTGTGATACCTTAATATATGTTTATTCAGTGATATTTCGTATGCAAATTTAAGTCCACAGGTGGTACATTTATATTTTCTTTCAATTTCTTTACACACGCCTCTATGACGAGCAGCCGACCTCAAAGTGGCAAACACCTTAAATATAAGCCAACTATTAAACTAAAGAAAAGTAAGTTTTGTTAACTATCGGTAATAAAATAATATCGGAAATACCTTCGTACAGAAATTACAACGCATCGACAGTTCTGGATGTTCAGTATCATGATGGTTTATGAGATCTTTTTCAAATAGAAATACACAACCACATGCACTACATATTTGTAGTAATGCGATATTTTCCTGAAAAAAAGTATTATAATTTAATATTTTTTACAATAATACTTTCAAAAACAAGTTTATAAAAATATTTATATATCAGTAATTTTAATACCCATGATCGCGTCGGATTGTTGCTCATGATGAACTCTGAAAACATCTAACCGATTTCCACGTTTCTTTTAGTTCACGATTCTTCAAGCTAGGATAGTTAACATCACTCTTAGACCAATAAGAGCCGAGCATGATTGAAAAGAGACGCAGAGAAAGTTGCGTGGGTCAACAAGTAGACCTATATTTTTAAGTTTACAGAGGTACATATATTACTATACTTTGCTTGGAGAAACTGTGAAAGAATGTTTTGTAACTCAACAAAATTCTAACTGCATCCTATTGAAATTTGTAGCTGGTAAGAAAGGGCGCACTGAGACTACCAGTGTGGATACCCCAGTTTATTTATAGCAATAAAATTTTATTAAAACATACGATTAGTATTACTTCAATGTAAAAATATACATCAACGTAACGGTACATTATTATCTGTTATAAACCATTTATACTTGCTACAAAAAACACTCAAAACGTCGCTACGATCATCAGATCTACATGTTTATAGACATGATAGTTATGATTTTTCCTAAATAATATTTAAAAAGCAATCTCCTATGAGGTGAGATTTTTCAGACACTAATTAAAATCCTTTCAGGAGCTGCGTTTATAATTTTCTACAACACTAGCTCATTGCATTTTCGGGTTCAACCATTGCTAAATAAAATACATACCACGTCAGTGTTGGATTCGATAAGATCTTGTAATTTTATTTCTGAATAGTAGCTAAATTGTTTAAATTCGACTCCTTCTGTTCTGGGTAGATCCTGTAAGTGATAAAAACATATAATTTTATTTTTTATAAATAAAAATGTTAAAACGTATAAATTAACAAAATATTTATATTTACACCAACTTTTCCGTGGCTGCAACTATGTTGATCCATAGTTTTTTTTTCCAGGTACATCTTTTTACATAGTTCACAACATAATATATTCATATCTGAAACATATATGTTTTATCGTGTACCACTAGATTTTTAAATGATCAATAATTATATAGACATTCTTTTTAACGTCCACGTAAGGAATGAGAGCCTGCCGTTGTAAAAAAATAGATCAATATTTTTCAATTCATCCATAAAACAACATACCTACTATAATGTTGGCGAATCTAAAATTATCAGATAATAGCAAAATGTACGTGTTTTCAGAGTTAAAAAACACTTTTATAAGGTATAGTATCTGGAGGACCAGTATTATTTATTTGGCAAAATCATTTCATGAAAATCGTTGCAGTCGTTTCTGAGACTTAGAAAATATATATTTTATTTATTTATTTGAAACCAGATGACAAAACTTAAAGTTATATATCTTATTAATATTATAAACGCGAAAGTTTGTATGGATGGATGTTTGTTTACTCTTTCATGTAAAAACTACTCGACGGATTTGGATAAAACTTGACAGTAATATAGCTGATTCATCAAAATAACACATAGGCTACTATTTGCCGCGATAACCGACATATACGCGGGCGGAGCCGTGGGCATAAACTAGTACAAAAATAAAACGACAAATATTCGGAGCACAAGTGTAGTTGAACTCTGGCACCCATGTTAAGATATAACTTGTTACGGGTACCAGTATATATCAGAATTGCTTTTAAAGGTAAGGTAAGGTGCTTTTTAAGGTAAATAGAGGGAGATATTCAGCATGTTTAAACATTTTTTTTATCTTTTCACTGATTATTTAAAATGTATTAGTTCTATCCATGCGCCATGCATCAGCTCTAAGCCCACTTTAATTAGTTATAAAGAAGACGAACAATAATATGGAGATAACAAAAAGAAACTTCAATTGAACGACTGCAAACACATAAAATTGATAACATAACACTGTGTATATAACACAGCAGAACCAACTGTGATTCCAGACTATCAATATTAGTGGATGGACGTTGCATTAAGCACGGTGACAATACTAATTCTTCCGGTAATCAGTCTAGCCACAATTCTAAAGGAGATCAAAACACCGTCGACTACTTCATCATTGCTGTATTACAGCCCTGTAAGCGTCAATCATCATCATCGTCAACAGTTTTTTATAATCCACTGCTGGACGAAGCCCTCTTCTTAGAAAGTAGATCTTTGGTATACTTCTACCACGCCGGACAGACAAATTAGTATCTATAGGGTTTGTGTCAACTTATCCTTCTCTTAACAGTGCTGTTCTCACAGTGCTTAACACAGTGACTATACTAATTCTTCCGGTAATCAGTCTAGCCACAACTCCAAAGAAGATCAAAAGACCGTCGACTACTTCATCATTGCTGTATTACAGCCTTGAAAGCGTCAATCATCATCATCGTTAACAGTCTTTTATAATCCACTGCTGGACGAAGGCCTCTTCTTAGAAAGTAGATCTTTGGTATACTTCTACCACGCCGGACAGACAAATTAGAATCTATAGGATTTGTGTCAACTTATCCTTCTCTTAACAGTGCTGTTGTCTATGTAGTTTACTCCGATAGTCGGCTCTTAGGACATCCAGGTGATTAACAAGGGTGGTGACCCTCTGCGTCCTTCATCCGGACCACTACGAAGTCAAAACCAAACTGCAGTGATATAGCGCTGTGTGAAACCAAGGGTACGGAGTCCACAAAGAGAGAATAGAAAAACTAATATAAAATTTGGTCCGAATCTTTCTGATCTATCCAATAACTACATACACGACAATACTTAAGTATGACTGAGTTCCAATCTAATACAAAAGCTTTGAAGGCACTTAAGGTTATCAAGTTGCTCTTCAGTGATATCGAGATAGTTTAGTGTCAGCTTAGAGTTTATCAGTGAACGGTTATTGTGACGCGTCAATTCATTTAGAGAAATCTGAGAAGATTGTATACGCATTAATATTTATTTAAGTTTGATAACTAATAATAAACAATAAGCAAGAAAAAAGTAAAGTAAGTAAACAATTATTTTTCCTCTAACAAAAAAAATGGGATAACAACTAATAAAATTAAAATAATTATTATATAATATAACATAGCATTTTTGATAAATATTTACATTGATACAACGCTTTTATGTAGTAAAAATTAGCAACTGCTTATCTAGGCTCATGGCAAGTTTTGATGTCGTGTACAGAAATACTTCGCGTGCAATTTAATGAGCTCAAGTTATTCACTTACACAATTCGGTAAATTGATTACTCCATTCATAACACCTTTTTACTGTTCCATACCTTAAAAGGAAAAAACGGAACCTTTAGAGCTTCACTTAGTTGTCAGTCTGTCTGTCTGTCAGTACCTTTTCCTCAGGAACGCGTGGAGGTATCAATCATGGACTGTCTCTGTGACATCACCGTCTACGCACGCGTATAGCTACTTGTCCTAGTTTTAATTAGAAAAACAGTTTCAAATGTGATTTTATTTAAAACAAAAGTATACATAGTTTAAATAAACTTAAGTGTCAATTTTGTGTAAAAACACTTTGTGCATAACTCGTAATAAGTGATGAATGAGCGATTTTTATATTTAAACATTCGGTAAATAAAAAAGTTATGTATAGACACGGACTTTGATTTTAATAACATGGCGATAACTATAACCTATAATTTGGCTCGCTGTTAAATAGTGGCCATTTATTTCAACATTTCTCTTAAAGCTTACGTGGTCTCGCTGTATGAGCATTAACGACCGTGACGCTGTCGGGATCGAGTCTCGATCGAGGCGAATATATATCTTTTTGAAATTAGTTTTTGTTGAAAATTTAACAAGTAGCGCTGTCATGTCTGGATAGTCAACCTCCGAACCCGACCTACCTGCTGCCTGCACTCAACATGCTAGTGCTGTTAATATCACTACACGTTCCAAACGCCAACAATTAGCTGACTCTCCAAATATTGCTGTGGACCCATTTTATGACTTCAAAGCTGAATTGCTTGACATGATAGGCACTTGGAGAACTGAACAAGATGAAACTCTATCCAAATTAGTACATGACGTCACGAAGCTCAAGAAGCAGTGCGTTGTCATTCTGGGCTCAAATGCTGACATCGAACGTAGTATGTCCTTTATAAGTACGCAATATGATGAGGTAGTCAACAAGATTGTAAATTTAGAAACGGAAAGGGAAGAGAGCGAACCAAATATCGCTTGTCTATAGCACCAACTGCAAGATTTATATTTTCAATCACGAGTGGCAACCATCGAAATTCATAATCTGCCAACAAAGGGTCAGGAAAACGCCGAGAATCTCATGGCCGCTGTGTCTGATGTGGGGATGATAGTGGAGATGGAGATTCAGTCACCAGGCTCTGCGCGACATATATAGATTGCCCGGAAAGTTAGGCATTTGCAGACTAGTAGTTGCTAAATTTGCGTGCGTAAATACTTAGATTGTTACTGGCAAAGGTCAGCAAGAATAAAAAAGACCGTACTCCTAACAAAAAATTAAATACGCCGACGACTTCGACGTCGACGAACACCTAGCACCGGCTATAAAAAAATAATGGTATAATACCCGTCAACTTGTTAAGACTCTCAACTATACCTGTTGGTACTCAAACGAAAAGATTTTAGTGCGTAAAATCCCGGCAGAGAAACCAATTCAAATAAAAACTGAAAAATGCCTCGCACTACTGTCAAGGCTACAATGATTACTTCAATTCAAACCTTATATTACACTTTATATGTTTTATATAGTACTATATTTTTTCCATTGTTTTTGGATTTTATTACACATATACTCATTACATTACACATATACTCACCTTCTCACACTAACACAACAATCCCACTAAAAGAAACAAACAGGTTTCTGATCTTTGGCCGTAACAACAATATTCACCCGTCTATACGCCGTAATTAACTTACCTACTATTTCGCCAACACGATGATTGTTTCATTTCATCGTTACATATCTTTACCAATTTACGGAATGACAGTTTTCCTTGTATTTTTTACCTATATAATATTTTACATAATTGTCTACGTCGTTCATACCGCATAGTAACACAATTCCACACATGAAATGTTCGATCGCATACAGAATATAAACAATGATTTAGACCAAATCGCTACGGCTCAATCATCGGTTTGTATGATAGAGGATTGCTGAGAAATATCTCTCTCACATGGAGGATCGTTAAAGCTTCTTTGTCAAAATATAAGAAGCATAAATAGAAACTTCAATGGTTGACTCACACTACTTGAGAGGAGTAATGTTTTGTGGGATTTGATTGCTCTCATTGAATGCTGGTTGTAAAACTCTCCTCGTATAATAGTAGGTATATAGATACACCTCAGTAGTAACACAAAAACACATTCCTCTCAGAACGAAGGTGTAGTGGTATATTATGGCGACCAGCTTTATATTACTTCTTCTGAACCACTTTTGGTGGATGCAAATTGTTTGTTTAAAGATTAACAGTAACACGTCATTATAGCGATCAATCGCATGCCCACTAGTCAAAATGTGTCAATTTGTTATTTTCTTTTACTCTTCTTTTAACACTGTCGTACTAACCAGAGGATATCAATATAAATCAACGCTCGATATAATACCTTAATATGACTGCTTCCCAGGGAATGCTACTAGCTCACGCACTAGAAACAATTAGTCCTGTCTAGATTATCTTATATTAAAAACTAAACTACCGGCGTTTTATTACGTAGCGAATACATCCATAACTAGTCACGACACAGTTTATTTTTTCTTCATTATAAATAATACTCGAACCACCTTAAAAATAAGTCACTGTTTGCGTTGTTAGAAACAAAAATGTTCGAGCTTGAGATTCTCATAATGAACTTGAGAAGTGATTGTGCAGTTGGTAGCGACAACATCTCTGGTTTTTTCCATAAAAAGTTGAAAAACTGTCTAAACCCACCTATAACGTTCTTTTGTAATCTTTCATTTAAAGCGGGTATATTTCCAGAAGATTTTAAACTGGCAGTTGTTTACCTTATACACCAAGGAGGTGACATAAACCGGCCGAATAACTACAGACCCATTTCTATCTTACCCACAGTTTCTTAACTATTAGAAAGATTGATCAACAACAGGCTTGTCAAATTCCTAGAACAAACCCAAATATTGTCCCCACGACAGTAAGGCGTTCGCTCTGGACTATCCACGAGTAAAACAGTTCTAGATTTAACTAACAATGTAGTAGCTAAAATTTACGGTAAACAGAAAGCTATAGGCATCTTTTTAGGCATCACTAAGGCAATCGACCCGATTTTGGTATCTATCTTTTCCGCAAAACGAGAAAATTGAGATCAGAGGTAATCCAGTGTCCCTCTTCAAAAGCTATCTTAATAACAGAAAGCAGTGTGTTAGGATCGATATTTCAGTAACTATCGAAAACTCTTCGCTATAGTTAGCGAAGAGCTTTTTGTTGAGAACGGAGTCCCACAGGGCAGTATCTAGGGGCCTACGTTTTTTTAAATTGATAGATAGATAGAAAACTCTTAATTTATACACCGTTCTTAGTATACATTAATGACCTACGTCTTACAGCTTAGCTTAGCTAGTTATTACAGCTACATAATACCACTATATTTACGTACGCTGACAATACTGCCCTAATACCCTATGGTGATATTAGGGAATCAGCGTTCGCGAGTGCTCAGGCCAGTCTTGACAGTAACTCGTTGGTTGGCTTTGAATCAGCTCACCCTCAATACTGAAAAAACTAAATATTTGACCTTTTCGCCGACCATTCTTGACAGACTTTCTTCACTTTCTTAATATCTCGTTGCTCATTCCTGCAATATTGTGGGGCCCATTCGTTATAATTTCCCTGCTCTGTCTCAAACAAACTGTGTTAAATACCTTGGTGTACAAATAGATGATCTTCTATCGTTTCGCTCACACATTGACATGCTTATGTCCTTTGCGTAAACTTTTATTTGTATTCAAAATTCTCAGCAATACAGTTGACACTCAGGTACTTAAATTCACTTATTTAGCACTTTGCCAATCAGTAACACAATATTGTACAGTTATAGTGGCAGGAACACATAAGACACATCTCCTAGTTCTAGAGCGCGCGCAAAGAGCGATACTAAAAGTTGGATGCTCCCGTACCGATTTCCCACTACAGAACTTTATAAGACCTGTGATATTCTATAGGCGCGAAAATTGATTATTTTAAATCTCATTCTTACTACTCGAGCAAACATCAAATATGAACCTTCAAAGTTAGACAACGTTCGTCGGAAATATAATGTCTGTCCCACTACATCAGTCCATATAGTCTATCCCAAAGATGTTTTTACTTTCTGGGAAATTAGATGTACAGTAAATAAAATAAAATTATAAACTTGTACCAATGACTAACAATGAGTGTTAAATAACCGTTACTGACGTCATAGTACAAGTCACAAAACCGTTACGGCTTTGTGACTTGGACTATGACGATACAGAAAATATAATTTTCATAGTAAAGTGCACACACAAAATTTATACTCACATATCTCCCACAAGATACACTCGCACCCGCTCACACTAACAAACACACTGCTACTCTCATTTTTTTTTTAACTCTATTGATAGTTATAGCTACTAAAATAATTTTATATATATATTTTATATATAGAGTCGAGGACTGGAGATCTGTCACACAGGTTTCAAACCTAGTTCAGACTCTAGCTCTCAATAAAGTGCTATCTATGTTGTACCAATATATAAATATAAAAATGTAAATGTACCTTTTGTGAGAAATAACCAATTATTATTATTATTATAGCTGAAATTCGTATCCAATACTCTACTATCAAACCAACGCAATCTAATGATGCAGTCGTTTACGCTGCAAATTTTTGACACTCGCAAGGGAATCAAAACCTACATTTCCCGTGAACTCAGAATCCTGAAATTGAGTACGAAGTAACGTCTTATAGCATAGATAAAAGAAAAATTGCAAAAAGCATAAATTTTTAGTTACACAATAAAATATACCTACAGATTTTTACGTAACCCTTGTAAATCCGACATGCACTAGGACGATTTTTTTAATTTGTAAATCCTGATTTGTTTTGAATGCATGGCACCTTTGAAGAAATTCTAACACCACATTCCGTTGCACAAATTGCTCAATTTTGAAAGACTTAATCCCCATATTGTCTTCAGCTACTCATCAGACTTTGACCTATACACGTACTTCTCCGTCAATTTCATTCATTTTTATTGCAATACAGTCCCAAGTTGTTCATATTTAAAAATACTCAACCAGTTATCATTTTTAGAATGTCGTTTTATAGTAAAAGAATAAACTTTCAAGTTAAAAAAAGTTTTATGAATATTAAAAGAGATTTTTTTAAAAAAACAACCTTTTATGGTTATGTTCAGTATGGGTTAATTCAACAGCATGCAAGTGTAGTATAAACAAAACCGATGTAGCGCAATACATACCTTTATGGCTTAATAGATGACTTCCTAATTCTTCTTTGGTGTCAAAATACTCTTTGCAAAATAAGCATTCGATTTTTTTCAAAGACGTGATAAAAAAACCGTTTTCTGATAACTTGTCAATAATTGTCTGAAATATAAAAAAAGAATAGCCATTATGCCACATATTTAATTGGCTGTTATCACGTTCTTATTTTTTAACCAACTTCATAGTAGTTGGGATTTGATCGTTCATTAGTCTTTGCATACAGCTACTCTCGCCTTTAAGTTAATAATTTCACGATGGAATCCAAAATTGTTTATGCAAGTCTGATACACGATAAATTCAAATTTGAGCGTTCACCACTAAAAAACTGGGTCGTTTGTCCTCGGTTTGAAGACCCTCCCTTATCTGCTTTAGCCAACATTGCAATATTTTGTGTCGACATATCGAGTGAAGTACAGTTTCGTGGTCATTTAGAGGGTAAGGCCAAATTTGCCTCGAAGAAGCTTGGCGTGCTCAACAGATCGAGACAGTATTTTCCTATGGCCCACCGATTTTTGCTTTATAAGGCGCCACCTCAGTACCAGCTCCTCACTCTGGACCGCATTCAACGGAGAGCGACTCGAATCGTCAATTGCCAAAAAGTTTCAATTCAGCTAAGACTCTCTGGCGCTGCGTAGAGATGTGGCTTTGCTGTGCCTCTTTTGGCGCGTTTACAATGGGGAGTGTTCCGAGGAATTGTTCGGGCTGATCCCATTTGATCCCAATCTGATTTGCGCAAGACGGCTGGCAGGAGCTGGATGCGAGAAGCCATAGATCGAACTAAGTGGCGTGAAATTGGAGAGGCCTATGTCCAGCAGTGGACTGCGATAGGCTGATGATGATCCCTGCCGCCTCTTTTCACCATCGTCCACCACTTTGGACTCTGCCTTATGGAAAGCATAAGCAGAATCCAAAGTTGTGGTCACCATACTCATTGCGAATAGAAACAATGCAACAATGCAGCATGGTGACCCACACAATGGCGACCTAGTGATGCTTCAGCATCATTGGGCCTCCGGTCTCGCACTCACCAATGAAACACATAGAAACATATTATAAGTATGGAAATATGGATTATGTAGTTTCGGTATAATTAGTAAAAAAATCGCCTTTGGCACATTTGGCTCGGAGTGATACCACGGCCTTATAGAAAAACTGTGTTAAGTAATTTTATCGTCACTTTTCATTCGGTGAGTATATCAATCTTGTATTTGATTAAATGATAACTTGGAACACTTACACTTGTCAATATTTTCTTTGGCCTGCCTCTTTTCTTGGGACCCATAACATCTGAATGACACTTCCACATATGTTTAGTCAAACTTTCCTCATCATAGCATATACCACACAGTGGACAATAGTTGCCATTTGAATCATCACATTCAACTGAAATAAAAATATATAAAAATATATACACTAAATATAACTTTTACAGCTTAGTCATTAATTAACATTATAAATAATTTAATATCATGTTTTTTTTGTAGCATGCTCCTTACTTCTGATGCATTTTTTCTTTTGATGATCTTCATATTCATTTTGTGTTTTAAAATTTAACGAACATTTTTTACATTCATTTAATGTTTTCACTTGCTGCTCATTTTCACTTTTAACTGCATCTGTAACTAGAAAAATATAGCCTTATAGCGTCTGTGACTTTTACTACATATAAATACTTATTTAAATGTAGTAAAAGTAGATAATGTGAGATGATATCTGATTTATTATAACTTTATAATGAATCAGATATCATTTCTACAAAGGATTGACACAAAACAAATAGTCAGGTACAAAATTAAAAAGACAGAAACAAAGTCATCAGTCAAACCACGCCAGCTAACTTTACCGCTTAATTTTAAACCTATTTTCCTATCGAAAGAAAGTAAAAATATATTTTTGAAAAAGTTAATAATAAATATTAATATTAACTTTCCTCATCTCATAGCTCCTGTATTAATTTGTCACATAATTATACACATACATTTATGATTTTTTTATATATTTCAATGTGTAAACAGTAGCAGTAATTTTTGCATAAGAGAGAGTAATAAACCATACATCCTCTCAAACTTTCACATTTATAATATCAGTACGATATAATAAGGCGCTCTTTTTTTTTTTTTTTNATAGTTTGGCGGCGAGGTAAGTGAGAATACTTTTGACAGTCCACTGCTGCACATAGGTCGAAAGGATGTTTTGTTTTGATTGTTTTCACTGCCTCAGTGGCGCAGTGGTAGCGTATTTTTTTTTTTTTATATATTTAAGCTGCCAAATGACTCTGCCCTGCCTGATGGAAAGCATGAGCAGAATCCAAGAGTGGTGGTCACCATCCTCAATGCGAAAAAGAACAATGCAGCATGGTGACCCACACTATGGCGGCCTGGGGGGAAGGGGGGTGGTGAGGGGGATAGGGGGCGTTGGATTGGGGTATGGGCCTCCGGTATCCTCACTCACTCGATGAAACACAGCGTAAGTACTGTTTCACACCAGTTTTCTGTGAGGCCGTGGTATCACTCCGGTCGAGCGGGCCCATTCATGCCGAAGCGTGGCTCTCCCACGTTTAAAACTCGAATGGTGTAAAGGCCGGCTCTGCACTCCAATTAAATAAACCCAACTAACAGTTTTAATAAAATAACACTTTAAAAGCATAATGGACTATTACCGTCTTAATTTACCCTAGTATTTATCATTTTGAAGAAGTTATGGAGGCTAAGACCTTAAATATTCTGTTGTTTACCTTTTATAACTAATTGGTGTTATAAAGCAGTTGTTGAAAGTCTTCCTTGGTTGTGATAATCACCTTAATTATTAAATATTAGGTTTAACTTCTGTTGTGGTTATAAAAAAACAATAACTTAAACGAGAGACAATATACATGCTGAAGTGACTACATGAAAGTCTTGTATTATTTGCCAACTATTGAGTTGAGTTTGATAATAATATTTTTTTGACCGAATGTAGGTGTATACAGTACAATCTTAAATTTAAACATGATCAAACCTTGGAGGCCTATGAAACTTCTCTACCATATTTCCAAAAAATTGTATAAGTGAAGTGTCAAAAAAGCTTTATATCTTTCATCATCAGTGTATTGAAGTCACTGCTGGATTAAACCCCTTGCTGGAATAAACCCCTTGCTGGAATAAACCCCTTGCTGGATTAAGCCCCTTGCTAACTACTCTGATCGATTTTAGGTTACTCGCATCCAATTCCTGCCAGCCATCTTGCACTCCACCTGGCCTATGAACGCACATTGTGTGCCGAGACGCAAATATGAAAAAAATTCAAATTTTCCTTTTTCCTTTGTTATATGTTTAATCATGGGTCTGACTACCTAACTAAAATATGCATGTTTTTCGAAAAATGGGATATATTTTAATGGAGTAAGAAGTATCCGATGGAGAAGAACTGCGTTAGACCGAAACAAGTGGATAGACTTAGAGGAAGCCTATGTCAGAAGACAACCTGACCTGTTTGCCGATAATGCTACTTGATCAGATATCATTTAGTTAATTTTTTATTTAAAAAAAAGAAAGTGTAAAGCAGGTACAGGAAATAAAGGCTATTTTTATTTTATTTTATTTTTATTTTAAGAAGTATCTGCCGCTTCATGTCAATCTGCAGAGGTATCTATAGACTATATATATATATCGCAAATGATCACATACTATAAAGTATATCTACAATTAGTAAAATAATACCATACCCAAATCATTTAAGTCTGTTCCATTACTAAGTGACATGCTGTAATCACCATCATAGTCATCGTGATCATTTAGTAACAAATCCTCAGTCTTGACTCCCATTGGGCTGTCCTTTAAAGATAATAAATACTTTACACATATTGTACACAGTGGTCTGATACTAAACTAGGTAGAATCTGGGCTGTAGTAACTAGCCTGCTGATAAACACACTTATACATTTCTAAATAGAAACATATTAAGGATAATTTAATTTTTTAAGACATACAAAACTAATGATTAGGTTCATCATAGAATAACTAGCCCAGTAGAAACTAAACTAACTCATGTATCTGTATCATGGGTTTTTATAACCAATATTCTTAAGCTCCTCATTTTATTATCCACATTTTATACTTATTCTTTAATGAGATATACATATTTTAATTCAATATTTTATTATAATCATTTAATTCCAGATTCCAGTTGCCATACCAACATTTTTGGCGATCCGTCTCTATAATTGGAGGCCTAAAAGTGTGGCATTTGTTTTTCCACATAACTTTTTTTATTGCCAGCATTTAGTTTATAAATCAAGATTATTTTCGTAGACTTAAATCCAACCCCAACAGCTTCAAGAAAATGATTATTATTATTACTTGATATTCTCTAACTTCACTTAAATATTATGAAGCTAAGGAGTATTTCAAAGATTACTCAACAGCATCACTAGAAGTCATTCTTTTAAGAGAACTTGCACTTACTCGCTTAGCAGCTGTTGACCAGTCCTTTTTTTCATTTTTAATTGTGTCTTGCAGAGATATGTATGCTTCTTCCGATTTCTTCTTGAATTCATAAGCCTTAGCCACATTCTCCTTACATTCATGACAAATTGTTGATGGGAACCCATCATCTTTAAATATCTAAAATAGTAAGTTCAAATAATTTGTTTAATATCCTTATGACAATCCATTCAATTGTGGTGATGGAATCATTCTCTTCAAGAACTTGTAACAAATCAGTGTCATTCTCTCGGTTTTCTTACATTTTATGCAAATTTACATGTTTTTACAAAAGTTACGAAATATGATGCTATTAACATTCAAGTAAAATGAGTGTTGCAGCTATTGCTCGTGAGTGTAAAAGGTTAAATCAAAATAGGCAAAAATAATAGACATATCTATCTAATCATGAATACTTCAATGATGGTACTTATATACAAAAGTAAAAATATTATGTAGTTACATGAAATCATTTAAACATTATTGTAGTTTCAATAATATTAAAAATAATCATATAATGATCATCATCATCAGCTTAGTAGGAGGCCTTTGGCGGTTTACATCCAACTCCAAGATTACCAATTCCCAAACACTAAGAACTAAAAGAAAACAAAAATACATAATGATCCGAATTTCGCAAGACAAAATATTTTCAGGAAACATGTATTTAGTAAATTCGCAAAGCAGTAATGGTATAGCGTGTTTTTTTTTATAACATACACATATTGGTAATTATTCTGATTCTTGTTTAGCAAGATTCAAAACGTTATAAAAGTAAATAAATAGAAATATGGCGTGTGCAAAACTGCCTATTTTGAGTAATTTCTGGAAGGAGCAATGCGCAACTAAATCATATTCAAAACGCCTATAACTTTGGTTCCACAATCGTAGTAGCAATCGCAATTTCTACAAAATACTACGCTAGCAAAAACAAATAACAACAATACTTTTGTATTAGAACTGTCATTACCTTAAGTCCAGTTATAGAAGTAACTATATAATCTATTGTGATTGTTCCGATTAGTATATCAAAAATGGAATACTGCTCATTTTCTTTTGACAGACACGTTCTACATATTTGTTCACATTTAATCTGTATTTCTGATTTCTTTTTCACTGTAGCCATTTTCCTGGTTACAATAGTCCTGTATCTGTTTCTTGATTTGACGTTTGATCGAATTAAATAGTATTGCCATACTTATTGAAAAGGAGGTAGCATCACTAAAAAATTCATTAAAAAAACTCAACTGTCAAAGTGACGATAACAGGTTCCAAGAACATTGTATTTTGTACCATACAAAATGACAAATAGACAATATTTTTTGCGTTACCTGGCACTTTATTGTCTCTAAACGTTCGAAGTCGGAACACACAAGTACTAAAGGGTGAAAAATGTCGAAGGCTTTGATAGAAAAAGTACGATGCCCACTATCCTTTTTAAGATCTACTATCTCAATCCACCAGTCGATCGGAGTAATCAGGCTGGAATGGTCGCTTAAATAACACCTCTTTTTATGAACTTAAGTGTTTGATTCCCAGAACAGATTTTAACTGTGCAAGTTCATGTACAAATCCTTACGAAGTGGAAGAACGTCTGGAGAGATGTCCATCCGAGTTTTATTTATAATCTGCTTATTTTTCCATTTACAGTTTATTTCATAACACTGTTTAAAAAATGCTTACCACTAATCTTCGTGCCTTCTGTTCATTAGAGTCCACCATTATGATTTATCAGTGAATTGAACAGCACACTGATGTTCACATACACACACTATTAGTTCTAGTAATTAATCTAGTACTTGCTTTACTCTTTTACGTTCCCCTAAATAAAGGCTATGCCATAGCCTGTCTAAGAGGATATCTTGGCACCTCCTAACTAAATCAAATTTAAATGTGCTGTATAAGCATAAATAAATAATTTATTATATAATTGCGAAATCACAAATCTTAATGAAAAAAGAACTAAATTATTATGTGAATAAGCGCAAATATTTTTTCAATTTATTAAATACATAACTAAAATTAATTCTAAATTATTGTCCAAGACAATTTAAAAAATGTATCGTGACAAATATTTATACAAGTTAGAAGTTTCCCATCCATTTCATTTAGTTTCAGAAATCAATTTCTATTGAAGTTTTTATTTATCATCTTCTTATTACTTATGTCCAATTTGTCACTCTCTGCTTTATGATTAGGCTGCATATCCTTAAATCTATATAATGAGTTACTTATTACTGTTTCCTATGAGTTGTAAACATCTTCTGTAGGTTTGAACTTTTGTTTATGAGTTATTGTTACGTATTACATGCATTATGCAATAATCATATATCTTTATATACATTAACCTAGTAACGTTCCAAATAGTTGTGATGGAAATCCTTGCGAATCGTTAATTTATTTTCATTACTTTTCATGGCATTACATTAGGGTTTCAACTGCGACATGTCCGCAGTTAAAACCCATAGGATCATAATATCATAGGATCTAGACCAATAGGAGATCACAGTTAACGACACACACAGCGTGCTGTTCGATCCACATGTGGATGTGATGTGTAGATGGAGATAGTGGAGCCTAATGGACAAAGCGCTACGATGATATGTGATGTGTACTTTGTAGAAACTGATTATAAAATAAACGGTAAATATACAAGTATCGGTACATTTAATTTGTAATGTAAGAAATCACTATCTGTTTTAGGAATAAAACACCAATGTAAAATTTTAAGATAGGTGTTTTACCAGCGATGACTCTACCATAGTTACCCCTACGGCCTAATCAGTGTAAGGCACACCAGTCTCCTGTCTACGCAGCAGTCAGCCACTAAATAGCAACCACCTCAACTCAGCTAATTTCAGCTCCGGCCCCGACTCACTAGGACCAACGCCACTTAGTTCACACTTTGGTATTACTGGTACAATTTCTACTTGTGTCACTCAATTCCGATGACTTCAGATAAAACGCAACAAGTATGAAAGGCGACCTAAGCCTCTCTCCGGAAAGAAAAAATGTTGCCTATATTGTACATTAAACCATGCTTTTATTTAATTATCTAAATAAAAAACTATAATAATATTCATTAAATGTTATTATTAATTATGTGTGTATTTTTCACCATCTTATCAGGTTATTGCCAAAATGGACTTAGGTACTACCAAAAATAAGGACATAAAACAAATTCTTTAAATAAACATAAACTGGAAAAATTAAAATAACAACTTAACACATAATAAAAATAAATAATTAAATAGCTTTATCGAATCGAATAGATCCAGAAAAGTATCCTTCATTGATGTGTCCTAAAATCAATTTCACACACGTCACTGGTTAGCAAAATAAATGTTAGTGACTGACGACGCTCTACACCACCACGATGAACATCATCAAACGACTGCCGTGTCTATGAAAATCTGAATATTTGTGATTGGATTACCTATTTACATAGACTACTCTATGGATTGGATTTAAGTTAGTGTACTGGGAGAGACCATACGGTGATTTGAGTGTTGGCAAGTGCGACTGTATTCAATAAAATTAAAACATTAATAACTTGTTATTACGGCCTAACTGAATTAGGCATCTAGTAAATTGGTTTTCCATGCTTTGTTGCGTTAGGGAAAAATATAAATTTGTGTAAATTTGAAACGGCTACCAAATTATCATCGAATATTGGAACGCGTAAGTATTGATTTTTATTGAACTTATTAGTTGCAATTGCTACTGTTTTAAATTGTGAATTATTCAAATTAGTACAAAGATTTTACGTTCTTATAATGTATTTTCGATTTTTTAAAAAACTTTTGTGTTCTGGCGATAAACATTAAAAAAGCTAGCGTTTCTTGTCTTAAACGTATTAATATATTTCATTACTCGTGCCAGTTCTAAACATGTTAATAAATGGTTAATGAATATCTGTAACAAGATTTTAGATATTTTACTGTAAGTAAAATCATATTTCGTATTTAATCATAAACTGTGTAAAATGTATTAGCTACAAATTTTCCTCCTTGCATGCCATTACATGCCTTTTCTTTCTCACTGGATCCAATTTTTATTATGTCTCAATATTTTACTTTAATTATTATCATCATTACACCATAGTTAGTAGAATAAATAATATTAATATCTGATTTTTTTTTTAACTTTTCCATCCTCCATATTTGAACAAAAGTAAGTTTTTTGTTTGTTACCTCCGTTCGCCAGCATTTATTAAACAATTTAGTGAATAATTTTTTTCATATTGGAGGGTATCCTAAAGAAGGTAATAAAATATCATACCCTCTATGTGTAGAATTTAGAAATTAATAATACAATCTGGCAATGGATCTTTGTGTGGGTGTATTGATTTTGTAAATATTTTAAAGCCGGTTAATACAAATAATTTTCTGTCTTTTATTAACACAGTTGTATCCAATGCCAATTATTCAATAAATTAGTATTGCAAACAATGAAAAGATGTGATTTATATAATTTTCAACCAACTTCAAAAAATGAGGAGGATCTTATATAAGATCAATACTAATTCCAATAGATTGAACATGATCATATCATTTAAATAATGTTATAGCTTAGATATGCATTACTTTGGTTTTAACTTGCTTCAAGAACTCAAAAAGCTTTTCACTGATTGAACCTAAGTTTTGTTTTGTTGTATTCATTGATTATTCTTGTCAATTTTACATGTCACTTTTGTTCTTCATGTCTCAAGAATGTAAGTTCACCGTGTGATAACAGTCTATTGGGTACAGCTGGTAGATTGTACATGGCATTTGTAATATTTCATTTTACTTTTGTGTCATATTGCTATTTAGATGTCAAAGTACTTAGTCATGTTTGTATTAATTTTATGTTTTTTTTGGAAATCATTGATAAACATCTTCAAACGAAGATACTGAAATTATTGTACTATAATTTTTGTATCTTTAAACTATGAACAAGAAAAAACAAAATGAACAAGACTTCATAAGTTTGCCTATAACCAATTTGGTGCATAAGATACAGTTTGATTTACCAACTGTGTGGTCAAATAATAAATAAGGATGTTATCATTGCCAGATTTATCATTTTCATTAGCCTTTAATTGACCACTGCTGAACATAGGCTCCTCAGGAGGTTTTGGTTTTTATATATATTTTGTTACACGACTTCATTTTTGCTTTTCTCAGTGCTTTTGTCCTGCAAGTCGTCCCTTGGTCAGCTGTTACGACACCCATGCAATGAATAGGGTTATGGACAGTCATTGATGTGTGATGCAAATAAACCTCAAAGAATATAGCCACTGTCAAAAAAAAAATTCAGAGGTAGTATTGCATATTGGATTAAAGCTTTTCATCTCCAAATATCTTCATCTTTTTTGATAAATATGTTTCATTTGTCAAAAAAGATGAAGATACTTGGCGACGAATCGCTTATGTTTTAATTACTCTAAATTGTTTTTATTACATAAAATAATTTTGTTCTCTCTCACTAAAATGAAATACTGCTTTTAACCGTCATTTTCGTCCACAATGCTGCCATCGTAAATAAAAAACACAGGAACAAAAATGCGGCATTTAGATATGATCTTTAAATATTTTATGTGTTAAAAATAAATAACAATGATAATAAATTGTATTAAAGTTTTTTTTAAACCAAGATATAACAAAAGACAAACATACATGGTTGCTAATGGCTACTATTAAACGACTGTGCTACAGCCTTTAACACCCACTTCAGGTAAATAAAAACCTAATATTTCGTTTCTTAGTTAATTATTAAAATTTAGAAATATTCTTGTCGTATTAATTACTAATTTAAATAATAATTTTAGCAAAGTGTAGGACTACATTCTAGAATTAAACTCACTTGTAGTTAATACACTATTTTTAAGTTTAATCCTGTTTCGCCTTATGGCATTTTTTATTAATGAAAATATTTGTGGGTGAGTGTATGTGTGTGTGTGGGTTAGGGGAGGGTGCGGATTGAGATTATACCAGCAGACAGTGCCCGCTTCAGGGCAGACGCTGGGAGGAATCCGGATATACGCCGGGAGTGTTAATAGCAGCAGTTCCCTGATGCTTAGTTTTTAGTCAGTCCGATTCCGACACACCGCCACTCCGCAAACCCCGTTGGGGTGACGGCCCGTGGTGGTTTCCACACGTTAAGGGTTCCGATGAGCGCGTTTAACATGACGTGTTCTGATTGGGGCAGGGTGGGGTAAGCGCCCACCCTAGACCGAGAATCTTACTAGCTTTTTTAGGTGACGATACCTAATTGAAAAATTCCTAATTATGAACAGGTTCCAGTTTACCTGCAACGGTGTAATTCTGATTATTAAAGGCGAGCAAGGTGAGTGCGAATGTAATTGCGACCAAGACAGTTCTACCTTCTCACAGTAGACCAACTAAAAATGATACCATTAGTGCTGTCGTTTTTCGTTAGTGAGTGCGAGACCGAAGGCTCAATGATGCAAAAGCATCTCAATAGGCCACTAAATTGTCGGTCACCATGATTCATTGTAGCATTGTCTGCATTCGCAATGAGCAAAATCCAAGAGCAGTCTCACCATTCACTACTTTTGGATTCTGTTTATGCATTCCATCAGGCAAAGTAGAGTTCTTTGGCAGGATCATACCTATATATAAAAATAGTAATTCAAAGCGTAAACCCAGCAATTTTACCACCACATTCAGAGATGAATGCACTGGTGCATTGTTATAGTGAAAAGTTTGGACTAATCGGGCCATGTCTCCTTCAATTGCTTATCAAATATATCAAATAGTTAATTGAAGTACTGTCCTGTAATTGTGCTTCCTTTCTATACAGAGTTAATCCGAATATTTTCATTAGCATCCACAAATATCGTTACTTTTCTGACAGACAAGTTAATAGGCTAGCTAGAAGTAGGCTAAGACAGTTCTCTCGGGTACAGTCTTTGCCTAATTTGGAGCAAATGCATTCGGAAAAATGCATTGTTCAGACTGTCTTTTGGTTTCTGGTGTTTAGTAATGTATCCAAGATTCATCCACGATACAAAACGAACGATTTCGTATGGCGTTCTTTGAGAATTATGTCGAAATTTAATCGCAAACAGTTGGGTTTTGCCGCCCTGTCAATAATTTAGTCGGGTCTGGGTTTAGAAGACCAAAACCTTCAAGAACGACGAAGACGACGTGCTAAAATTTTAGCACGTCGTCTTCGTACAAGCATTAGTAATCAAGGAAGTAGTTCCTTGACTACTAATGCTTGTACCTTATATAATATGGGTATTTCTTTAATTATTCAACTTTCAGTCTAACTTTCGAAAAGAAGAAAATCCAGTTAGATTAAGAATTGAAAAGTCTTTTAGTACTCTACGCAAAGCAAAATAAAACTTTTACTGCGATCGTAAATGATAGAAAATGGAATTGTCGCGGTTTTTGCATAATAGTTTTCATAGGAAGAAGGTTTTAGAATCACAAAATAAATGAAATTTTCCTACCTACCCCACAATTCAAGGGGGAGGGGAAGCTTTAGGGGGTTTGTATTCCAGGAACCTCGTTTACTTCGTATATTATACAGTACATTAAATTTCATTAATTTCTCTAGTATTTCTTAATTTATTTGTATATATTAATTTAAAACTAACGAAAAGAATCTACTCGTGGACCTAAATTGAACAACAATTAAATGGCAGAATATTACTAATGCGATCTTTATGTTGACGTCTTTACGTAGCGTATAACAGGCTTAAGTTACCAGAGACAGTATCGAGTGAAAGTGTTATGGTAGGCACAAGTTTCTGACAACTTTCTCTTGAAATTTATAGCAATGACCATGCATGTGTGTGTTATATTAATATACTGATTCATATGTTATTCAGTTCCTTATGAACTTGATGTAACCCCTCGAAACTCCTTTATTTTTTATTTCTCAATATTTTCGCAAGTGCGTTAAACAGTTTTTGGGATTTCGAACCAGTATGTTTATTATTAGCGATTATCAACGAGTTCAACTTCGGCTATAGTTTTTAAATAATTTAATTTTATAACAAAAATTTTTAAATGCTATGATGAAATAATAGTATAAACAAAATAAAAATACACATCAATATGCAATTATTTTTTCTTCTGTTACGCTCTATAAATTATGTTCACATTATTTACTTCTAAAACCCCTCACACTTATATTTTAAAGTGTTTACTGTTCATTTTATGCAAATTTCGTTCTAAATCCACTTCTTTATTATTATTATTATTTCTGTTGTCATTAAACGTGCGTATTGTATACACTGGAGTTTTTATAAAGTGGTATACTACCAACTCACTTCTACTACCTTCATCATTCTCAGCCTTCAGTAATCCAATGGTGAACAAAGGGCTCTTAAAAAGGACGTTCTTGCCTTCTATGCCATGTATTCATAGTGATCGTGTCCTACGTAGCGTGCTCCCTTTGTCGCTCCTTACGACACCAATGGAATATGTATAGTGACACTTTTCATCCGCCAGCACACGAATTTACTACAACCTATTATCCACCATTCGGTAAGTGCAGAACACATAAATAAATTCATCACCGATTAGCGAGCATTATTTAGTTTATGTTGAAAATTACTAAACACTCGGCCGCTGTTCCCGTTCTTGACTTCGGAATACATTTTATATTTTTCTACGAGCGTCTGTCGTTTCTAGATCGCTATTACCGAAACAGATAACGGTATTCTTACATTATTAGATGAGGTTCTATGTTATACCTCTATATCTACCGCTCTCTCACAGTAGGTGATTAACGGTTCGCTTTTTTCTACACGTTCCATAACCACTAGAGAGGATCGAAAATAATGGAAGAGAGTCCTAATTCTTTTTTTTTTAACAAAATTATACTAAAATTAAAGTTGTATCATGGATGGTTTTTAAGTCGTTCTCTATAATAATAAATTATAATTGTGTACCAAAGAAATAATATCCCATTTAGGTGATTCACAACAGGTATGACAAAGGACTACAGCTCTTAAAGACGTTTTGTCTGTCCCGTTGACCTTAAGTGAACTTTTCACAATATTGTTGATACAGTATACATTAAACTATTGTACACCAGTTTAGCACATACCAGTGTACATCAAATTAGCCGCCATATACAAATTGCGGCTTTACCGCTAAGAAACAATTTCTTTCAGGCAAACTTTTTGTATTATTTTGTGTTTTGATGTTTGTCTATAATAACGGCTGTTATTATAATTTAATCTGAGTCTCCAGACAAAGGAATTTGGAAGATTTTCTAATTTAGAATATATAGCTATATTCTAAGATAATATAGTAATAATTTTTTTTTGTATTCTTCAATCGCCAGACAATGCGATGCAAAAGTTGAAAGACCAAGATGACGAAAACTACTGAAATGGTGGATAATGTCTGTGTAACAGGTGGTTCGATGATCACTATGGTGGTGGTATTCAGAGATTTCTCCTACAAAAAGGAAATCTTCCCTATAATTTGTATGCTCAGGTTTCAGGGCTGTCCTTAGTGTTTTAAATACAATCTGTTATCAAATCAGAGCTGCCAAAGGTTATACCTACTACAATGTGTGTTAAAATATATTGCAACACATTAGAATAATGAACCGTAATCATTCTGATTAGGTTCACAATTAGATGTAAAACTGTAACTTACGTTTTTTGTTTTAAAACACAAGAACTAATCTTACCTGACTAACAATAAAAGGTTTTAATAGTTAGTTTGTCAATTAAGAGTCGAATAAAATTTCTAAATACACGCGAATATTACATTATATTATTACTAAAAGTAAAAATCTCTGGTCATTCTTTTACTCTCAATTTGGGTTGAAAACGTAACTACGACAGAGTTAGTAAAGTTAGAACAAAACACGCAATAACATCGGTAGACATGATACTAACTGTAAAAAGCAATTTATTTTTCAGAGTATTGTAATCAGAGTGATTTTTCTACTCTGCCATATAAGTTAGCGTGGGCGTTAATACTTCTCAACAATATATACTAAAAACTAACAACACACTAACTCAGAGTAGCCAGGAGTTGTAAGAGATATACATAGATGTACATGATATACGAGTTTGAGGGCATGTCGACATGCACTCTGACGCATGAATATCTATCTCGATATTGTTGAGTTGTTCAACTTAATTTATACTCGTATAGCAATACACACGACGCGTATGTCTAGCGTCTAAAGCAGGGAGGCGTCCCTTCTTACAAACTTCAAACGAGTCTGGGAGGAAGTTTGGCCTGTCAGATAATTCTGGCTCATTAGAAAATATTTTAAAATATTATACTTGACGGTATATATAAAATTCAGCCTTCCCAAAATACGGTTAATTAGCATATGTTTTTTTACACCTGCTAATTGTAATACGGCCTCGCGGTAAACTTAGCCAGTATCCATTCCTTTTTGAATATATGATAGACTACCGGTCCTAAAAATATCCTCTCTCCTAAAATGACGTAAATCAGGGATGACTGGGATCTTGCTTTTCTGCTATCTATATCTATATTTATAAAAGAAAGACGTGTTAGTTACATTATCTATAACTCAAGAACGGCTGAACCGATTTGGCTGAAAATTGGTGGAGAGATAGCTGAGAATCAGGAGACGGACATAGGCATAACATTTCTTTTTTTACTTTTGCCGCGACTTTAACCGCGTCTGCTGTTCTACCGCGGGTAACACCGCGGGTCTCAACTAGTTAATAATAAATTTGTATTATAATATTTATTGGAAATTAACTATTTTTACACAAAACCGTAGTGACCATGATTTTTGGTATAACATGCATAACTTTAACTTTATGGTGCATATTGTTGAATAAAATTCAGTTTCTTACACTTTAATTTTCACATTTTTCCCTGTATGTGTTTCCCCTGAGTTTTGCCTATAGATGAACGATGTTTGTCTTTTTTACCTGTATGCATATGAATTCAGTCATGACTTTTTGATTTTTTTGCATTTTGAAGGTTTTTTCGAGAACTCATTGTAGTGTTTACTTCCTGGTCTTTTGTTTGTATTTAGGTTTTACCGGTTTTCGGTTATCGCGATGAAAGGTTAACTCGCTTATTATGTAGCTATTGGTGAAAGAATGTTCATAAATAATTGGTTTAGCGGTTTTTTTTATGTGTAAGCTGCCACAATGACTCTGCCCTGCCTGATGGAAAGCATGAGCAGAATCCAAGAGTGGTAGTCACTATCCTCAATGCGAAAAAGAACAATGCAGCATGGTGACCCACACTATGGCGGCGGGTAACTTTACACACAAAGGAGTGCAATTAAAATGTTAAAAGTTAACTAATGTTTATTGCGGCCGAGTGAAATAGGTAACTTTACACACAAAGGAGTGCAATTAAAATGTTAAAAGTTAACTAATGTTTATTGCGGCCGAGTGAAATAGGTAACTTTACACACAAAGGAGTGCAATTAAAATGTTAAAAGTAACTAATGTTTATTGCGGCCGAGTGAAATAGGTAACTTTACACACAAAGGAGTGCAATTAAAATGTTAAAAGTAACTAATGTTTATTGCGGCCGAGTGAAATAGGTAACTTTACACACAAAGGAGTGCAATTAAAATAGTTCTATGTTATAAAACAAAAGTGTTATACGAGCGATATGTTCATAATTGAATATAATTATTTCATGCAGAGCTTTTCTGCAAGTTATAAATATTATGTTACAGTTTACACGTGTATACGGTTTTTTGGAAATACAAATATATGTATTATGTATGTAATAGGCACTGAATATTGAACTTACAATGGTCAACTTACCGGTAGAAATAAAATATTAGACGCCCTCGATTAAATTATTTTACAATACTTTACTTTTACTAAAGATGTGACAGTACACTTTTTAGCTGGTAATGTACATAAGACCGAATGCTTTGATAATCGGCGTTGAATATTTTATTCAGTGCAAAAATATATCAAATCACCGTTAGTTCCAAAAGTTAGTAGGCATGTATACAAATATATTAATTAAACGAGTTTGTGAAAAGGGTTTGTAAACCTCGCCATAAATAATTAGACAATTAAAATAATTATTTAACTTAGCGTGTTATTTCGTTACCATATATTTATTATTACTTTATTATAAATACTAGAAACTGTTATTTAAGTCGTGGGCCTTTAGTTAGAAAAGAGTTAAGGGATGTATGACACTCCAGGTATAGGGGTTGTGTTAAATTTTCCCTTTTTTTATGGAATACGAGCAGACGTATCGCCTGATAGTAAGCGATTACCGCCGCCCACGGACACCTGTAACACCAGAGGCGTCACAAGTGCGTTTCTGGCCTTGAAGGATGGGGAGGGGGATGGAGGGAAGGGTTGGATTATGGGGCTCCGGTATCCTCACTCACTAGGTGAAACAAAGAGCAGGCGATGCTTCACACCGATTTTCTATGAGGCAGTGGTATCACTCTGGTCGAGCCGGCCCTTGCATGCCGAAGCGTGGCTCTCCCACGTGGAAACTGTCGTTTTCACTGTAAAGAGAAAGAAATCTTGAAATAACCCCTTAACCAATGGTACGGTATTCAGACTCAACATCAACTGCACGGTAAAAAGATTTCATTGAACAGAATAAGTGAATCACGCGTGAATTAGAACTTCTTTGAGACTAACTCGAGAAGATTCACAAGATTTTTCATGAGCGCTTTTGCAAGAGGAAAATAGCTTTATTCTGGTTGTGGTCGCGTTGAATGGTGCCGTGAAACGTAACTGTCGCCACATAGTACCATTTAACACAATCCTTTCCAGTTTTTCGGCGTTTTTGCGACTTCATGACAGTCAATTGCAGTCCCTGAAAAATAGAAGATTTTAATCACTTGTTTATTTACATTCCAATCATATTTGTGCCTTTAGGTGTTTATGCCTTTACGGGATGAAAAAGATTTATAACCTAAATCCCCGCGGGCCGACACTTCGCTATGATACCACATAAATAGAAAATCGAAAGCATCATTTTGTATTGTTTTTAATATAAAATATTGACACCGTGCCAATGTAGCCTTAAGCAATTTGCTACCTTATAAGACCTTTCTGGTTCGCATTCAAAAGGTACTTCGAATGATATTGATCGGGTGGTTAATTATAATGGTCCCGATTTATTTTTGTTTGTGTCGGACAGAATTTAAGTTTCAGCTCTAGTGAAAGACCTAGCGCTTTGGTTAGTAAGCTTCTATTAAAAGATTTATTTACATTTCTTCTTTGTTCTTTTACTTTGAAAGTGGCGTTGCATAGCATATTTTAAAACAAAAAGTTTTGGATATCTATCTATCTTGATTTGGAGCATGAGTTTCGAACTGAAGTATTGAGGATCTATTGCAAATCTCAACATCATGTAGATAATAAATCGTTATTGGTCACTATTAAATATAATATGAAGTTATTTATTGTCGTTTATCTCTAGTCTATATCTTGAAAATACATTTCATAAAATTCATCACTCACTTACATCAAGCAATCAGTTATTTGCGCCAAGCTGCCAGGATAATTACCTTGTGTGCAACATCGCAAAGCGGCCTTGTGAAGTAGTCTTACCAGATAAATAATTGTAGAGAAAAACTAACAGAACGTTTTCTTTTCTGTAGCGGACATCGAGATGGCGTTAAGGCAAGAATCTGGTCCTGTAACACCGACCCTTTTACATGATCCCTACCGTGTAGAAGGGGGGTCCTTAACCGAAGATCATTTTGAAGATGTGGTAGGTGCTGTTTCATTACTTACTGTAATTATTACTAAACTCCTGGTTTTCATTTTATTTAGGTGTTGCATACATTCTTCTGTTTAAAGGCAGACTCAAACATTTTAGAACAACTATAGATGTGACGTCATCCTACTACAACGTGCGAACGTAAATCATATAAGTGCGGATAAACCAGCGGACGGTGTTTTTAGTAATAGTAATTTATTATATCTTTTAATACAGTACACATAACAAGTAAACTTGTTACAGGAGGAGTTTGAAGATGCCAAAGATGAACATTCGAGGTTAGTACTATTTGTTTTCAAAGTATTTATACTATTTACATCGATATGTAAGTATGCAGATAAAGAAAAAGAGTTTAAATACCTTAAAAAGTTAGATGATGATGGCGTAATGGTTTATGTGGCCTATACCTCGCCGCGACCAACTAGAGCTGAGTGTTCTAATTCAAAATCAAAATCATTTATTCAATTAAGACACTAAGTGACATTTATAAAGTTAAATTGAAGCTGTCAAGCTAAATCAGATGAAAACACCAATATCTACTGCCTGTTTGTGTTGATCTATAACTTAAGTTTCCAAAATGCGTAGAGCCTTACTGGCAAAGGGCTACTCTTTTTAAAAGTCAGATATTCAGGTTTAATAGTGTTAGTATGTAACATGAAAAGTGTTGTGGGTTCGATCCCATATGGGATAACACTTTGTGTAAGACACTTTTTGGTCTGAGTGTTTTTATGTCCGTTTCGTGTTCTTTTTAAAGTCCTTCACAATACAGAATACTAGTTGTCTCTAAAAAAATAGGAACCTTTAATACTAAACTTACTAAGTTTACATCACCAAATTTGTATGTGAAATTATAAAATGTTTTTAGTTCGGGTATGGACCTGCAGGCCGCTTTCGAAGACTGCGAGGTTGCTATAAGAAAATTCTTCAACAACGACTTAGCTGGGGCTATGAGCCTCATGAAACATTGGTGAGAGTCGTTTATCTAACCTATAACATTACCCCTGCTTCGTCACAGACAGCCCATTAACTGCAATACGATGAAATTTACATAATTACCACTCTTGACGTCATTCATTATTTTGTAGCACCTGTGTGTGTAGAACGTACATACAGAAAATGCACAAAGGCAATATATTTTAGATCTGTTTATCATCCAGTAGGAACAATTGCTTTTTAAACTACACTACAAAAGTAGATAATTTTAATAACTTGTACTACCTTTGTTTCCTCACTAGGGAGACTACATCATTGTATCACAGTCTCGGCACTGCCATATTCCAATTCATACCAGCCATGTTGACATTCGACCAACTTCAGATAAGCCGTACAATGGCGGCTCTGAAGGTGTCCCTTTCCATTTGTAATCAATACAAGAGGAACTACACCTTTGTTGAAAGCATTGGGACAATGATTAAAAAGGTATGATTTACTATTAATATTTTATAATTTTCTTTTCTTTTTTCTTTGTTTATTAATGGCGTCTTGTACACCCGTCTTCAGCCTTAGGTAATGTTCGAAATTGATAAAAGAAATACATATATTTATTTAATATTCAATATAAAATAATGAACTTATTTAAAGTAAAGGTGAGAATATATGTTTATAATAGTAGAAACTTTTTGGGTCTTCTATTTACAATATACATATATATGTATGTCAAAGACTTGTTTAAGTCAAATATGAACTTTCTATGTCACTTAGCAAATGACTACATACTCATTTATTTATAATACCTTATTTGCAAAGAAGATAGGAGATCGTTTTTTGTTTTTGCGAAAGACGGTCCCCATTTCATGTCGTCCACTTTTTTTATATTTTTTATCATTAATTCCATCACGACGAAGACTTGAAGACTCGAAGACTTAGAATTGAAGACTTTTAATACTTGACATTGGCAGAAATAGCTGATCCGGCTGGTTGCCATATCATCAAAAGAAGAAGAAGAAAAGAAGATACAACAAAAACCTTCTATTATCAAACTTATTGAAGTTATCGTGGTTATTCTAGTGGTTTAATATAGATTGATTCGACTACTGAACTACAATTTACACAGAAATTAAGAAAATTAGGGTTCTTATAACTTACAAAGAGATTCATTATTTAGACTGGTTCAATATTTAAGTTTGTTATATCTAGTACCACTATGTTACGCAATTTCTTAGATAGATACAGCGAATAATCCATCATTTAATCATTCACTATCATCTTTTGTTTCGTATATGTACATTTTATCACAATATTCGTTGGCAGCCCAATTATGCCACATATACTGACATCGAAGCACATGCTGAGCTGTGCTACGCTGAAGCCCTTCTCCTGCAAGCGGCCATGACTATCATGGAAGGAGAAGACCTCACTGGGCTCATTAAAGGAACCATAAAAGTGAAAAACTGCTACAACAGCTACAAGTAATATTTTTGAATTATATACATAATTATTTGTTCATGCTATAACGCAATAATTTATAAGAGTTAATTTTGGACTTGCCTTAATACAATTGTGTAAAAACTAGCTTTTACAGCGGTTCCTCCATATAATGTCGGTTATTGCCGTGAAAAAAGTATTGTGTTTGTCAGAAACTTTTACATTTATGATATTAGTCGAATAGTATTAGTGCTAGCAGTAGATAAGTCAATTACGAAAGTAGGTTGGATTACTATTTCCGTTTCAGTTTACTCGTCTCCTGTGACCGAGAGACCCTAATGCTTATGTGTTGTTTAATTCTCTGATCATTTAATAATTAATATAATCATTTAATATTCTAGAACTTATGCGATTAAAAAAATAAAAAAGCAAATAAAGTATAATTTAAGATTTACAAGATATTTTGACCTACAGTCTATTCGGTTTAGAAAAATAGTGACGCATCATTACCAGTAACCAATCTATACTATATCTATACTATATGTTAGTTATTTTAAATTAACAGTTTTTCATTAAATGCATATGAACGGTACTTACATTTTTTTTTAATTTTTAGACTGTTTGTTTGTTTATTCCCGCTAATCTCTGAAACGGCTGTACCGCTTTTGACGAGACTTTCATTGGCAGATAACTGATTATATAAGAAGTAACTTAGGATTCTTTTAATTTAGACTAGCTTTGCCCCGCGGCTACTCGCGGTTATTGTAAAGGTACTCGCTACAACAACAACTGCAAGCCGTATTTAACTTTAAATCTCTATGCGTCACTATCACTATAATCGCTTTTATATTTGTAACCCATTCAAATGTTAAACAGGGAGTGTGCTAAGATCATAGAGAAGAAGCAATGGGAGTCGGAACAGTCAAGAGTGCATTTCCAAAGTGGAGTACGTCTCGGTATTGCAACATTTAACGTCATGATCTCGCTTCTCCCGCCAAAGATCATAAGCCTGTTGGAGTTCGTGGGCTTCTCGGGAAACAAGGTAACATATACTACTTCATCATCAACTGCCCGTAGTCCACTGCTGAACGCAGGTATCTCTTTAGGAAAGAGGTCTTGGCTTAATATTTGATTAGTATACTAGACTAGCCAGGGCTGTCTAGGGCTTCATTTTAAGTTTTTTTTCCAGTGCTATTGTACTCAGTCTCAGGAACTCTCTAGGATAGGTTAAATACTTTGTATGTAAAGGCATATATATTATAAAGATATTACAGAGACGCCTAAATTGGTAATGTCAATATTCACAAGAATTTTCTGATCATAAAAAAACAATACAGTATACATCGAACCATGTTAATGTATACAAATGGTAACCCTGAGGTTGAAATTCGACCATAATTCATTTTTTTTATGTTTTTTTTTAGCTTTATGAAAAAAATAAAACGAACCGGAGGTGTTATATATTCCTAAGTCATATATTGTTTGTTCGCTATATTATATTTTCTTAGTCCGGTTAGATGTAACTTACACGGGCTTGCTAAAATAAGTTTTTCGGTAATTCAGGAAATTTTTACAAACATGAATATGGCGGTACGAAGTTCGCCGAGCCAGCTAGTATATAGAAAATTATCAAATGCAACTTGCAAAACTTATTTCGCGGCTTTCAATTAACAATATTATGTTATTACAACCTTGAGCCTTTAAATAGATATCTGCACACTAAACTAATGCTCGAAATTTTAAGTTTCAAGATCTTTGACTTTTAAACCTTTTTAAAACCTATAGAAATTTATTACCGGTAGCTGATAAGAAGTATTATGTTTTATCATTTTATGCGAGCCAAGAATTGTCAAGAGTTGTTACAGAACCAAGGTAACAACCAATCAATTGAACTAAAATAATTAAGAATACTGATTATCAAGCACCTCCTTTCGTCTTATGGATGTCGAGCAGATAGCGCAGGACAATATCATTGTAAAGAGAGAAAAAACGTAATACAAACTTTATTCCAACTATATCTCATAAGCCTGATACAAACATTTAACATTTCTTTCCTAAAATTTCATTTAAGGCTCTCGGTCTTGCGGAATTGGAAGCTGGATCCAAGGCCCCAGGCTTGAGGTCCGTTTTGTGTGATCTCACCTTACTTGGGTATCATCTAGTCATCTGCCACTTCATCGGCTCGCCCAGCGACCTGCCTGCCTGCGAAGAGATACTTCAAAAACAGCTGGAGGTAGGCAACAGCTTAACTACCCGATCGGATTCTACTGTAAGTGCCAATAATTGTATATAAAGATATATTGTGTATGGTAATTACGAGACTTTGTAAGCTAAGAGATTTTAAAAAAAGTAACAGTGGGATAGTTGTTTTACGGCAATTGATACTGAAACAGAAAGAACAGTTAGTCTTATTTTAATATTTTGACCGTATTCTGTAGAAAACAGAGGTACTTTATGCAGCTCATATCCTTTCTATCTCAATGCTGATGTTTGTGTGCTTTTTTTCATCCACGCAATTGGCTTATAATTTAGTGTAATGTCATGTAATTTAAACCATCACAATCATAAACAATTTCTAAAAATAAATATATGGCACCAGTTCTTTACAATGGCGCTCTTTAAGCAGTGTACCATATTTCGTCACGATGTTGGCCAAATAATCATTATTACGTTTCTTTCACTGTTTACATAAAACTCCGTTTTTGATAAGGCACATATTACTATGTTTCTCAAGTGATTTACTTGTTTTTACAAACAGTTTTTAATTGGACTGGTTTATCTTACGAATACGTAACTTTTCAGTATTGATATGGTTTCAGTTAGTGATCAAAATGTTAGTGGCCATGTTGAGGGACAGTTTTATAGATAGTGGACACCACTGCATAACTTATTATTGATATTTTATTGATATGAAATAACTATGTTCAGTATCAGTATGTTTGTAGAATATAGATCGGTTAACGTTTGTTTCTTGTCTACCAAACTATATTTTATGAAATAAATACTTATAATTATAAATGTATTTTTTAAATGTAACTGTAAAGGCGTAGTATCAAATCTATATTGAAACCCGACTACGTAAAAACGTTTAATAAAATGTGTATAGTTTATGTAATCAGGCCCATTATTACGAATCAATTTTTGCATTGGGTTTAGGTTAAACGTGCTAATTTCAAAAAGTACAACTTCAATTTAAAATTATTTAATATAACCTATATATCGAGCAAGGCTGTGGGTTATATATCATCACGCTACGACTAACAGGAGCGTAGGATCAATGAGAAATGTTTCATAAATTGGTAAAATTTACTGCCTCGGTGGCACAGTGGTAGCGTATGCGACTGCTGTCCATGAGGTCTCGATCCTGAGTCGGACCAAATGTTTGTATGAGCTGCAAATATTTATTTCGGAGTTTGGATGTTTTATATATATATTATTTATGTATTTATAAAAAAATAGTATTTATGTATTCATATCAGTTATCTAGTACCCATAATACAAGCTATGCTAAGTTTGGGATTAGATGGCGTTGTGTTTTAGATGTCTGAAAAATACTTATTCATTGTTGTAGTTGGTCAGCTCACAAAGCCTTGAGGTGTGTGTGCATGTTTTGTCATTGTGCAAGGTCCCCTTCGGACCTTTGAATCAGTAGTTTTAAGCGTTTGTCCTTTCTACTTTGGAAGAATAAATTATTCTTGTAAAATGTCCAGTCAAGACATCAACAAATCTAACAGTCCTCCCACATTACACTCCACTCTGATCTATCAAGCACAGTATTTATAAAAAGTAATAATAATTATTACTTATCTCAAATACGTTTATCTCATGTACTTTGGTAAGGAGACTGCTGATAAACATACTTAAAGATAAAAAACAAGTGATAGTGCTCGTCACACCACTATTTGTACTGGGAAGGAATCGAACCCATTACCTACGGTTTATTAATTAAGGTCCTAACCACTAGAGCAATAGTTTAGTCTACCAGTCAGCTTCCATAAGTAATCGCCTCTTGATACATTCTGTTCCCAGGTCTTCCCGCAGAGTGTGTGGTTTCTGATGTTTAAGGGACGCTTGGAGCTCATGCATGGCGAATTCGATGCAGCGATCGTGACCTATCAACGCGCTATCAACAGCCAGGACCAATGGCGTCAGTTCCGTCATCTCTGCTACTGGGAGATCATGTGGGTTAACAGGTAAAGAACTCTATCGTACACAGCAAAACATTTATATATATACATATATATATGTATATATTAGAGGGTATTATGATCATTTCTTCTCTAGTGAATTCTTTTCTAGTGAACACTGTGTTTACAAACACTTCCAAATAAATGCCATGAAGGTCAAAATGGAACAGAAATCCAAAAACATCCCCTAGTAAATCAACCTGGGGATTCTAGTGGACGGATCTCCGCTATAATATATATTTCTGTCCTCGTTAGTTTTTCGATCGTCGTCGCGAGTGTGTATATAATATGTATAATGGTGATGTAACAGAAATGTAAATTATAGCCCGTCTGTACTCGCTCAAAGACTCATCTTCGTAGCCTTTTATTATTACCAAAATTTGGGGGATCTTATTTATGTATATTTTTTTTAGTATATCATCATTTTCCTAGCCGGGTCGGCTACTAGTTCAACCAGTTTTTCCACGGAGGTACTGGCATCGGACCTCCGCGACCCTGAGGGTGAACTGAATTCGAAGTTTGAACTAGTTGTCAATATATTTGAGGACACTGACTTGCCAATAACGATTGCCATAAATGTTCATGACAGCCGGGGCCGACGGCATAATGTGCTCTCCGAGGCACGGGCGGGAAACACCACCTTTTCATCAGTCGCTCAAAGACTAAATATATCGTAATGTCTTGCTGTGATATATAATAGAAATACGTCTGTCATGGGGTTGAACACAAGTGGTGAACACTCCGTATTCTAAGTCCATCACACACGGATATTATTTATTTAATTCAATCTTTTATAAACAGACATATGTATATATTTGGTCATACGAATTTTAAATGATTTCAGCCTCCAAATGAACTATCGTGAGGCTGCCTCCTACGCCAACAAACTGATAGAACAAAGCTCCTGGTCTAAGACTATTTACTCTTATTCCAAAGCCGCTCTGCTGCTGCAGTTAGAAGATGAGATAACACCTATGGAGAAGGAGCAGTGCACTCATCTGTTGAGGTTTCAATAAATAATTTATACTGTTTGTGGTACTGGGTATAGGGTCACATGTAATTAAGGAAAAGTCATATCTTAAATTGTGACATATCACAACGTGAACTATTATTTCGTGAATCATTATTCAATAATATTTTTTTAAAATCTTGGTAGTTATTCTTGATGGAGAGAAATCAAACAAAACAAACATAAAAATCGGTCCAACCGTTGAAGAGTTTCCAATAGCAAATATGCATAAAATTTATTTTTTTTTCAAATATTTTATTTTAGATTCTTTATTGTCTTTACAAATATACTTAAAGCGTATTTTTTATTTAATGATTATTTAAAACTAGAAAATACTAAATAAAAAGTGAAATTAAGGTAGGGAAATTCAAACTTACAAAACGCTTACAATTGGTCGAAACGAAATGTGAAATGTCAATGTGTGTGTGAAATTATAATGGTCATGTCATCGAAATTATCGGATTCGAAATTCAAACTGTGTTTGTCGTAAAAATAAACATCTTCCATGATTTTCATAGCAATTAAAATTGTTAATAAATAAGTATTAAGTAACTGAAACACTGAATAGTAAACAAACACAAAATGACAATGACATCTTTCGTTGTGTCAAATGCGCGCGCAAAATGGCGGCGTTTGTATAACTTAAGTTTGGTCAGTGTTTTTAAATTTCACTTTGAAAAATAGTTTGACTATTTTCAAGTCTATTTATATTTTTTTCTAAGATATTGAGATGTAAATGATCAGATCAGATTTAGAAATAAAAAAATACATGCACATTCCCTATTTCGTAACTAACTCATTTATTGTATATTAATGTACCTAAATGTTATATGCAGGAACGCGTCTCAATTCAAACAACGCATTGCTGGGAAGTCGTTGCCGATGGAGAAGTTCGCCATCAAGCGATGCGCTCGTTACCACGCTCAGGGAGGGCACCTGGTACTCCCAGCCATCGAGCTGCTGTGCCTCTGGAATATGTTCCACATTCTTTCCAAGAATGACCGTCAGGCTCAGCTTGTCCTCAGGGTAAAACTTCCTTATCGTTTGTTGCCATAGAGCAATACGGGCTAAAGAACAGAGGGGAGTACCCATATACAGAGTAGTGTAACGTCTTTTTCCTATACAAAACAATCGTGTCATTTTCCGTAGAGGGAAATATTCAACACATACAAACTTTAGACTCAGGTTGTATTTATGAAAAGTGAGAATCAAAATAGACACTACACATGAATAAAAATCCATTTTTGAAGCAGTTTGCACATACTGACAGCATTTGAGATGCAACAATGACATGCAAAGATGCAGAACTTTTTGAATTTGTGTAACTTATACAAACCAACTTAATACTTTTATTTATCTTTATTATTAGTCTATGCCAGTCCACTGCTTGTCGGCTGTGGACAAAAACAAGCAGACAGCTTATAAGTAAATGACTATATATGTGTGTGTAACAGCTTATCGAGACGACCAGGGAGCAAGTGGAAAGCCAAGCCTTCGATTGGATGGGTCCCTACGAGGCCGATAACCGAGCCCTGGTGCGGTTCCTCCACGGCAGCTGCCTCGCCGCCATGAGCTTGCCGCGTCTTGCCCTTGACACCTTTAAATCCATCTTCAAGTAAGCTGCTTGTCTCCTTGAAATGGAAATGTTATCTTTAAGTTCTTCATTTTTTAGTCACAATATTACAATTATTATAAATATTTGAGTAATCATGTTATTATTGCTATCTGAATGAGACTATCATAATTTTGGTACTTATGAATTTAAAAAAGTATAAAGGTATCTTTTAGAAATATTAATTAAGTATTCTTAACAAGTGACATTCATTTATGACTAATTTTATTTTTGTATTATTGCTGTTTTTTTTCGTATAGTATGCAATGTTCAAACTACATAATAAATAAAATGATTATATTATATGACATTCATGCTGTTACACTTTGCCGCCGCCATTTGTACACCGTGATTCAATTGATGTATTATGTAAACTATATATTTATGTAAACTGTTATATCTGTTGTACAATAAAGTGTATTCTATTCTACTTCCATAGGTTGAAGAACGATTTGAAAGAGGACACCTTCTTACTCCCTTACACTGTCACCGAGATGGCTATGTGCCATTATCAACTTGGAGATAAAGATCGTGCGCACAACATGTTGTTAGACGTCAGGTAAGACTTAAGTAGTATCACTACATATTATAAAACAAAACCCTCCTCTGTGTCTGTCTGTCAGTCCACAATAAACTCAAAAGCATTGCCCAGGATTGTGATACGGTTTTTGCCAATATAACTTGTGAAAATTTTAAATGTATTGGCTAATTATAGCAGTATTTGTTGAAGAAGTCGGAAAAAATTAAGCCGCATATCTTCTGCGTACGAAATTTCAATTAAATCGGTTTTTGTAGTTTTTCTTTATTTTTTTTTTTATATTTAAGCTTCCAAAATGACTCTGCCTTGCCTGATGGAAAGCATGAGCAGAATCCAAGAGTGGTGGTCACCATCCTCGATGCGAAAAAGAACAATGCAGGTGACCCACACTATGGCGGCCTGGGGGGAAAGGGGATGGTGAGGGGGATAGGGGGCGTTGGATTAGAGTATGGGCCTCCGGTATCCTCACTCACTCGATGAAACACAGCGTAAGCGCTGTTTCACACCGGTTTTCTGTGAGGCCGTGGTATCACTCCGGTCGAGCCGGCCCATTCATGCCGAAGCGTGGCTCTCCCACGGTACATATATACACGGTACAGGTATAGTTTTGGCGTGAAAGCGCGACAGACAAACAATTATTTCGAATTTATAATATTAGTAGGGAGTCATTAGTAAGGAGTAGGAATATGGTCACTATTCCTATTATCCCGTCGGTGTCATAAGGGTCGACTAAGGGAATCGAACCGACTAAAACCACACGGTGTCCCACACTGCGCCTGAGACGGAAGGGATCCGGGACCCGCTTTCTTACGTCATCCGGACCCAACGATACAAACCCTCTACCAAACCGTCCGGCTAGCATGGAATAGCATGTGGAAACCTTTCCAAGGAAAAGTTTATTTACATCAGTGGACTATTAAAGTTACTACAATTAAAAACTAGATGGCGTTGTGTGACAGATATCCGGGATAATTTTTATTATTAATAATAAAATCTTCCTTATATTATAATTATTAAATCTCTTCACTATTTCGAACTACTATAGTTTAGTATCCATTCTACAACTATGTTTGCGTAATACCTATTCAGTAAGTTCACTCAACAGGACTTATTATATAGGCATTTAACAATGTAGTGGAAAGTTGATGTAATTAGTTTAAAAAAACAACTTCTGCATTATATATACATACATCCTGTGTTGAGGGGACCTTACAAACATACAGGTAACGGACACAAAGAACACCCAGACTCAGAACAATAATTTGTGGATCACACAAAGTGTTGTCCCGTGTGGGATTTGAACCCGCGACACTTAGCGCAGTAGACGGCGGCGTGGCGACCGCTTAAACCGCTAGACCAACCGTACAGTAATTAATAATATTTTATTTACAGGAAGAAGTATTCAGGATATTCTCTAGAATCCAGGCTACACTTCCGTCTGCACTCAAAGATACAAATAGTCAAAAACGTCACTTCAGAGGGTGCTTCCTCCTCTAAGAGTACCTCTTAAGTTCACGACAAGACATACCAATATAAAGTATTATTTTGGTCCCTTTCGTTTATTAAGTCCAACTAAGTCTTCGCAATTTAAGTCAAAATATTATATTATAGTTTATTACGGTTTTCTTATGGCCTACGCTCTGTGTTTTTTATATTTCGTGCCTAACTTTTCCATCTCGATCCCCTTGCTGTGATTATCAAGAACACTACTTACCCATATTAATTATCTCTGTGTTCTGCCTGGGGAGCGTAGTATTTTAGATTTAAGTTATTCCATAATAAATCATTAATATTTTTATTAAAAAAATCACTTTTTAATCTCTGATCCGGGATTTCACATCTCTCCAAAAATAGTTTTAAACATTTCATATATTCATCCTGGAATGAATGCAAAATATAATTTTAATTGAAAGAAAAACGAATATGCGAAAAAGATGTGGCATTATTGTCACGTGATTACGTGTGACGTCATCGTCACGGATAATATATCTTATCTTTCTCAAAGGGAAATCAAATTTCTTTAGTAATTATCTTTTTGTCTTCTTATTTTTATCCTCTTCTTATTCTATCAATAGATCTAATTATATTTTCCATTTTTAACCTAGTGTCAGCTGGGGGATTGACTCGAAGAATAAATGTGTAGTGGGTAGTTAATAGTGAATCTCATGTCCTCCTCTCTATAGTACAACAGTTGGATATCCTTTAGTAATAACTGTACTCATTTTCTAAATTCTAAATGTGAAAAATGTTGTTCATAATCAGTATACAAGTATATAATCAAACACAACTCTTCGTACAATAAACGCATACATGTCTATCTAAAAGTATAATAGTAATATAAGGTTATAATCTATGTGTGTTTTTATGTGTATATCTATGTATCGATGGAGGTGTGTCAATGTTTTATCATTTATGGAATTTATAAAATGTGTAGAATCATAATATAATCGTCGTCTATTCTATTGCAAGCTAATTGTTTCTCGGGTTGGTATGTTGGAACTTTAAAGACTGATATAACGGGATGTTATACAGAGGCTCTTGAAAAGAAGTGTTTTGTCGTTTTGAAAATTATATAAATGTATTAGATAAATCGATTCTTGTCATTTTAAATGTGAATAAATGTTGTATAATATTATTTTATTTATATAAATAAGTTCTTTTCAGACTCAATGATGATGATGTCAATATTTTGATAGATCTACAATTTGTATTTTTTATTGACTAGAGTCGTCCGTAAAAATAAAGGGTATAATTATTTATGTATTATGTTTTTAAACTAAATATATGATATAGAAAAAAAATATATATATTATTCGGGGAAAAGGGTAAATTCTTAACAACTTAGAAATGTTGAATATTTGCGTCGTTGTTCTAATAAAAAGGACCAAAGGCGTTTGGTACCTGACCAAATAAAATGTCAAATTCATTAGACACAATTTATATTTTTAAGGTACATTTTTAAATCAGTAACACTACATTCTATATAAGTGTTTAGAATAAGCAAACTTTAAAATTAGAATTACACACATGGATCTGATTTTCTCGAATGCTTATTTCGCGAATTTTTGGATATCATATTTTTAGTTCGCAGTTCGCATATTGTTTGTAAAGTATTGATTTGAATCTCATCTATTTGATTATATTCGGCGGTATCTTATCATTGACTAGTCTAGTATATTTGAAAGACTTCTACTGGGCTTGTTGCCTTCGATCGTTGTGCAAGTGACCGGGATTGGACCATCGAACCCTGTACAAATGTGTGCCAAATAATCGCCTTCGTCAAGTACTTTCATAAAGACGCAAATTTAAAAGATACAAAAATTCTTATATTGTCATGTAACATGAAATGTTTTTAATGTTTTTTAATTAGTTTTAAAGTTTTACTTGTATATGTTTGTTTTTAATTATTTATTTTGCAGAGAAGTTGTTTTTTGACAAAGAATGAGTCATTTTTTACAAAAGTTATGTACAAATTTTAAGTTTATTCCATTATTAGTAAGTAGATGGGTGCTGGCAAAGCAAGAATGTGTAATCCCTTGCAGTGTATGAATATGTCATTCCCATTGATGTCCTCTGGTTGTTAGTGTCTTTCGTGTTCAAATAATAAGATATCAAAATATTGAATACACTGTGAATAAATTAATCTTTCACAATGTGACATTTTAACATAATTTACATTTTATGAATTCTGAAACCTGCTGCTAATTAACAATAAATGTTATATAGAAAATGGTTATGGCCTAACTGTAACTGTTTACATTTTCCACTCATCACACTTTCCAAGGAGAAAAAATCTAAAATCAGGATTACGTTTTTGTAAGATAAGATCCCAAGTGTATCTGAATGTTTAAAGATCTAAATTAGATTTAATGTAACGAGAACCTTGTGTTCTGTTATATTTTTAAATACATATCTAACTTCCAATAAAATCTTACTATGTAGCATTTATTTTTGGTTGTGTACTTTAATTGTTGTTAATATTAATTTATATTGTTTTTGTTAAATTTGTAATTTAAAACAAAATATACAAAACATATATGTGACTTGCCGTTGTAAGTAAACTCTATATTTGTTAGTTGATAAGATTAGTGTGATACATGTGGTCACAGTGGCTGTAATATTTTATTGTCCTATAGTTAGTGTATTTATTTAAACGATTTAATCGAATAATAGTAATTCTGCTATGAAAGTTATATTATGAACAACATAGATGAATTAATATTAAAATAATAAAACAATGTTTTTTAAATTATTATGCGTCTTTATTGAAAACCTAGACTTATAAAAAAGCTTCCTACTCAGTAAGATAACTATAACATAGGATCTCAAGAGCTCTAGGGGTGAAAACCCCACCAACCAAGTTCTTTTTTGGTGGTTTTCATAAACCTTGAGAAACACTGCGGCGTATTCTCAAGGTTTAAATCTTACATAGTATAAAATCAATTTGCGAGTAACAAAATTGACATAAATTTCAGTAACGTTGATAACGATAAAGATTGATCGATCTAAACGTATTCATTATCATTAGTCCTGTTCATGTTGAATATCTGGTATCGAGCCTTTAAATTAACCATGTTCACGGAAAAAATATTGAAACCTACTGCTCCGATTTGAAATTGTGGTGATGAAAACTGATTTACTTAAATGGTTCTGGAATGGTGGTAATAAATGATTTGAAAGGCTGTAACATGTGGTCATGGTTCACCTTTATAACGACTGTAAATTTGAATTATGTAAATGAACGTAATATGAAGATAAAACAATTATTTTTACTCAGTTCCCTTGAGACAAGAAAACGTGGCATTTCTTTTTTTTTTTTTATATTTAAGCTGCCAAAATGACTCTGCCCTGCCTGATGGAAAGCATGAGCAGAATCCAAGAGTGGTGGTCACCATCCTCAATGCGAAAAAGAACAATGCAGTATGGTGACCCACACTATGGCGGCTGGGGGGAAAGGGGATGGTGAGGGGGATAGGGGGCGTTGGATTGGGGTATGGGCCTCCGGTATCCTCACTCACTCGATGAAACACAGCGTAAGCGCTGTTTCACACCGGTTTTCTGTGAGGCCGTGGTATCACTCCGGTCGAGCCGGCCCATTCATGCCGAAGCGTGGCTCTCCCACGGTATATTTATGTATACCATTCAGAAACAATTCTGTAACATTTATTTACAAATAATATATTATGAAAATTAAATCGAGTATAAGCATATAGCAGCATTGCTCTCTCTCTCTCTCTCTCTCTCTCTATTCTGATATAAGCCGACCAAAATAAAAAGTTATGTTAAAGCTACCGAACCCCGGGTTGCCAACTCAGATTTTGAAAAAGACGTAGGTCAGACAAGAAAATTACGCACAATTAGTAAAAGTTGCATATGAAAAGTTCCTAAATGTTCGCACTTTTAACATGCGTTGAGCTGTGTGCTTGTCACATTGCTGAATGCACCAATGGCTGATGACAAGACAAATATTAAGTCTTCTTCTTCTTTTGATGAGATGGCAACCAGCCGGATCAGCTATTTCCGCTAATTTCAAGTATTTAAAATCTTCAACTCTTAAGTGTTCAAGTCTTCGTCGTGATGGAATTAATGATAAAAAATGTGGATGACATGAAATGGGGATCGCCTTCCGCAAAAACAAAAAACGATCACCAAATATTAATTTAAAATATAGGTTTGATGTATAAGGCATGCACAGAACAACAGCTAACGTCCTTGCTTATCGATATCAAAACGAAAAAACAAAACAAAATTATAAAAATTAGCTGGTCCACCAATCTTCGTCTGTGTCTCTTTTCAATCATACTCTAATCCTATTGATATAAGGATGATCTTAACTATCCTACCTTAGACACGCCAGCAAATACATACTTTAAAAAAATCTGTCGTCATAGACTGCTGATGGAAGTGAAAACTTATAACTTAAATTTAAGTTCAAACTCAAACAGATAATGGTAACTACCCCTATCTATTTGAATTTGCTGCTCATTTCCCCTAGAGATTTGATTTTAAATATACTGAGCATGGAAAAGGGAATAGAAGCTATCCATCAATCGATATTCAATATCAGGTCATAGGTATTTTTTTAGATATTATGAAGGCAGATATTAGGTAAAAAAAAAGTAAAAAGAACAGAATCGTATAGTGAGTTAGCAGACGAAACAGCTGGTATTTCTGGTACTAACAATTATCAAAAACTCAATAAGTCCAAGAATTGTTGTTAGCGTACTCCAATTTGTAACTTTAGACGTGATCAAGGCAGCATATATGGAGACCCTTCCATAACTCAGAACTCCAGTAGTTGTGAGCTGCAGAAGGATTTAGTCACTGAACACGCAGTTTGAATGATTAAATGCTACTCTGCTTTTAGTTTTGTAATTTGGGAGACTTAAATGTAATATTAGGGCTATGGATATGAATTTTTACCGCTACTCAGGCTCAAATTTGGCTTTTAGGTTAGGTTAGTATTTTTAGTACATGAAAAGACGCCCTAGCATAACTATTGGTATTATATCCCCTAGTAATCACGTCGTTTCTTTAGGCCTAACACCGTTCCGTGCCTTTCGTCCATAGATGTAGCTTGTCAATTTGTAGTATGAGATAAGGACCATAGCGTAGAAATACCTCCAATTTCTTAGATCACAGGATTCTTTATACCTTTTGAGAACTGAGTAAATGAAGCATTTAAACCATAAAGCCTTGGATACTACGCCGGAAACAATACTAGAATTCAGATCGTTTACAACTCCGAATAGTGATTTAATAATAAACAAATGAATAAAAATAAATTATAAATGCATTCGAACTTTGTCAGTATTTGTGACCTGATAAGTGAAATTCAAGTTTAAAAGAGTAGAAATACTTCTTTCCTGTACAAACAAAATTTTAAAAATTTTTGCTTGCTCTAACTCGTACTCAATCTTTACGAAAGAGCGACAGTTTAGCAGCCTCAGGCATTAAGCTTGACTCAGAAGCACTATGGGGACATAGCCTACGTAAGATTTTGAGATTGAAATACGTAGTTCTGCAGAAACGGCCTAAAATACGTAGACCTACGTAAAAAGACGTAGAGTTGGCAATACTTCATACTGTTTATTTGGGTAACATCTCAAATTAACCTTGTAATGTGATACGAAAAGCTATTAATTTACGAAGTTAAGTATACGCACGGTGGTGTGCACGCTTTTAAGTGACCTTTTAATTTGGTTACCTTGTCAGACAGTGCTGCCACCACCAAACTAATATTTGCTCCGTGGCCGTCAGAAGCTTTTTGTCAATCACCTTTTATTATTTAAATAGAAAGCTAAAATTAACAGGATTGTTTATTGAAGGTATATTTAAAATAGTTACAGTTTGTCACGTTTCCTTCATTTATGGGAACTGAATATTCGATGCCATAAATAGACCATTTAAAAATAATTATTGTATATTTTTATCTTCTCATGAAGTAAAGTTAGAAGATTCTAATTTACAGTCGTTAGATAGGTGATGTGACCTCCAAATCACGGAGACGCTCATGGATATCTTGCCACCAACGGTCACCCATCCAGGTACTGACCGAGCTCTCATTACTTACCCTCGATGATTGTTTCTAATCACCAAGTGCAACTGGGCTATGAGCGCTTCGTTACATAAGTAACAAAAGCTATTTAATCATTTGGCTTCGGCCTTTTTTTAACCGCAAAACCTATTAAATTTTTTTGCAGTGTTATATACATATACAGTATCTGATTATATTTAAGCTAAAAAAAATTTTACTAAATTTTATCAATGTTTTTTTTCCAACTTTATCAATGTTTGGCGCTTTCTTTAAATATGTATTCTGATACTACTGTACTGTAGCGCCCCCATTTAACACATTTAACAGACGTACTTGTCTTTTCCTACACAAAGATGGTTCTCCTTTCAAGAGGTGAGTTAGAACAAACTACAAGTTGAAATATTGTTACAAAAATCAGAACTGTGAAATATTTACTGCAAACTGTGCAAAAGACCAAAAACTAGAAGAAAATGCATCACAAGTGACCGTGATGATCAAATACGAGTAAAATACTCCTAAAAACTATGGAAAAAAGTATTTTGAGCTCGCTGCTGGGTAGTCAGTGGCAGTTACAAAACTAAGAAGAAGGAAGATAGACTTACCTAAAGGGTGCAAGGCCAGGAAGAAGCCGTAGCTTTTGGTCAATAACAAAACCTCCTAATGCGCGGGAACTTCAATATAAGATTGGTCAAATATCTGTTGTGGTTAGACGAATCAATTTTTGAAGTAGGTTAGATAACTTACCTTCCGTTAATGAAAGTCCAATCTAATTAAAAAATTAAATACAAAGGTGATGCCTTAATCATATTTTTCAAATATAAACAAAACCAATTCCAAATATTTTAAATACCTATCTTTCCATGCACCATATTTTTTTTAAAAGAATTTATTCTTGAATTTATTTCAGGTGACCTTAAACAACTGTTTGTTTATTATTTTGAGTTAGAGTTCTGTCGCCCTCACGAGTGCTTTGTGCTTTTGTTTGTATAGTTGTAGGGGTAATCTTCGGAAGTACTGATCCGATCCTGAATCTTCTTACACTAACAGAAAGCGCTAAAACACTATTCTACACTATTCACACAGCAGTGGAAAATTCAGTTGAAAATAATAGTATTTGTAAATCAAGACGAAGAAAATCGGGCGTTTAACGCTCAACAAAGTGGGTTATCAATGAAATTGAAGTGTCTGTTTGTAATATTAAAATAACCACTTTTTACTTAAATATTTATGTATGTTTACACGGTACATAAACCAAAGGCTGTCAGTCTGTCTATTTCGGCCGATTTTGACAGGACTTTTACTAGAAGATAGCTGATGCCATAAGGAGTAACTTAGACTCAGTTTTTTTAGACTAGCTTTGCGGTTAGCGTGAGTAGCGGTGTTACCCACCGTGGTAAAAGTTAGCTAGTCTAATGTATAGAACTTTCGTGTCGCGGTGTTTGTTACACAGTCACCATAATAATCACAAGAAAAGATCTCTACTAGTAATAAAAGATTGATTTTTGTCATGTCCTGGATAGCTTGTAGAATAATCCGACTATTCGTTGGTAGGATCAACGAAGTCTCCGTAAACTAACATCTTGTCTGTAGTATTCACAAGCCGTATAAGTGTATAACCAAGACGAGGCATTGTTTCATTTAAATTCACAACAAAATTACATAAAGTTGCGTAACAACTAACAAATCGAAAGAAATGTGTCCTACCTGTAACTATGAAATCAAAACAAAATATCTCCTAATAACCAATACAACAACAACGCGACACCGAGCTCCCCTGCTGACGACGGCGGCTGCTTCAAAGGTAGCGCGTGTGACAACGCGACGATAGATAATATCAGTCGTTAACCCAACGACAACGAGTAGTAAATTTCAAAAACGAAAAATAGAGTCTATGTCTATGGTTAAACTACTTTTTAGGCAATTTTGTTGGAATTTCAACATGTGTAGGTAGGTCTAGCTCTGGTTCTCTATGGAGCGCCCGTCTGGTCTGCGGACTTGGCGGGTTCATCCGGCTGTGAGGCTCAACTCAGGGGTCTGCAGCGGCTGATGGCCGTACTTATCGTACGGGGCTATCGCACGATTACATATCAGGCATGGCGATGGCCCTGGCGCGATCTCCACCCTTCAGTATTTGGGCCGATATGGACACTATGCAAATTCATTTTTAGTTCGTTCTGTCGGTCGGTGTGACGAAAAATCCGCGCCAGACCATGAACCCAGAACGCTACTGCAGAATCCGCATACGCAAGCTCTGCGGGCTTGGTAGGCACGTCTCAAAACCCAGGGCTGTGCTAGCCAACACGGTGTGGGGGCCATTCTGCCAAGCTTCAAAGCTTGGATTGGAAGGACCGTCACCTACGATTGACTATCTGAACCGAATTGGAAGTGAGGGCACAATTCAATGCCACCGCTGCGGGACTGAAAGGGACTTCGCCTAGCACACACTAGAGGACTACCCTGAGTCTCAGAACAGTTTCTGACAGTCCAAGCGTCAAGTCCTGGTTGAACAAATCGGACGAAACCTGTCACTACCTGCATTGATCGCAGTAGTGCTAGCGAGTGATGAAGGATTTGTAGCCAGCTCCAGCAGGAGTCCGCAAAGCAAAATCGGGCAAAGGCCGATCCCGCTCGAAGGAGGAGGCGGAGAGGACGCGGTAGAGGTCTTTAGCACCCCAATCGTTGCCTAAGGGTTGCTGCAGTCACATTATGGGGAAATGTGACCGCTGCAAACAACCCAGGACAGGTGACACCCTGATGCAGCCGGGGTGTCGTCTATGGCGGGTCGGTGTTCCGCCTCTAACTGTATAAAACGATCTGAGGTGTGACAACGCCCTGCCCCTTGGGCGACACTGGTCACCCCGGAATGTATCCAGTCCTGGGGTACGGCAGTGAGTACTTCAGAAGCCGCCGATGGCAAAACAACGTTTGCCAGATCAGCTAGGTATATTGTAATATTATTGTTATGATTTGTGCAGTTTACGCATAGGTACCTAGTTAACGAAAGGTAAAGATTTCGAGTTGGAAGTTTTGTTCCTAATACGAGAGCAGAGGTCTCTTAATATTCCTATAAAAACGTTTTTTGTTTACATTAAAATAAGCATAATGGACGATGAGGCAAAATATTTGTACTCGCGATGCTGTAAGGAATATAATGTCTTCAAACGAATGCCGATCCAAAAGCGGCACCAAAATGTCCGTAAGCTTCGGCACACACAAGTCGTTAGAACCGGTCGCGTTTATCATATGGGTCGTGTTAAAACGCTCCTTTCAAATTTTATTCACAATAAGAGGTATTTCATTTGCAGATAATAATAATTTCTACAGACATCATTTGAGTGCTTAATTCATATGTAAGTCCTTCTTCCCTAGCACTATGTTAGTAACACAGGTCTGGTCTGTCCATCTAGTGGTAAATGCAGTATCGTTAGTATTGTGTATCGAGTGTATTGTTAAAAACCATACTAGATCAGATTAAGCTAACTAGCCGAACCGTGTAACTTCTCACCCTTCTGAATTACTGACGCTCGTTAATCAGAGAAAAAGTATTTTCTTCTAGATCTATTTTCACTACATTGTTAATCCGACGCAATACACAGTAATGAACGAATTACCCCATTCATTACTGTGTATTGCGTGTTAATTGACGATCCTGTACTGCCTGTCATATTCCGCAGGAATTGTTCCGGATGCCTGAAGAGAGGCGCATGTTCAACCCATACCCAAAAAAGGCGATCGCTCTAACCCAGCCAATTCCCGACCTATAGCCGTCACTTCTATTTTCTGTAAGGTGTTTGAACGCATTATCAACAACCAATTAATCCGCTACCTGGAAGATCACTCCTTGTTAAATATCATCGGCAATATGCTTTCAGACCGAACCGATCCATAGGTGATCTTCTAGCGTATGTCACACACCTTTGGGGTGAGGCTGTGGACAGACATGGGGCGTCCTTGGCTATCAGTCTCGACATGGCCAAGGCCTTCGACCTAGTCTGGCACCGTTCGCGTCTTTCCAAGCTTCTGGCATTCGGTCTGCCTTCTAAACTCAGTCACTGGATTACCGCTTTTCTTTATCAGCGTGGGATTAGGGTCCTTTGTGACGAAGTGGCCTCAGGGTTCAGGCCTGTCCTAAACGCTGTTTCTTCTGCATATCAACGACATGTTAGCTCTTGGCAACATAAATTGCTATGCAGACGAAAGCACGGTCCATGGGAGATATATTGGACACTCTACAGACAAGCTGGCAGAAGTTGAGGAAAAACGACAGGAGCTTATCACTGAGCTCGACCTGGTTTTGAACCGCATTTCACAATGGCGTGGGTCGATTTCAACGCTAAGAAAACATAGATGTGTGCGTTCTCTACCAAAAAGTCTTCGTATCTTCCCCTCCTCACTTTTCAGAGCACTCAACTGCCTCTACGGAATAAGCTCGTTGTACTATGTATGGATATTTGTCGGGACCTCAACCCGCGGGAGTACATCGAGAGCATCATTAAGGCCGTCTCGCGGAAAATATGGCATACTAAACAGGGTGAGACGGTTCTTTACGTCCGAGCATTTATGTCTTCCTGTTAAGACCCAGGTTCGCCTGGGCGTGGAGTAATGTTTTCATGTTTATGATGCATCCGCGCAGTTTTTGCCCGATGCTGTGGACCGGTTGCAGCGACGAGGAGTCCGCATAATCAACAGTCCCGATGTCACCGAGTCCCTTGAGCCTCTGCAGTTGCGGTCAGATATCGCCTCTATGGCAGTTCTATACCGCCTTTACCATGGAGAGTTCTAGGAAGAGCTCTTCTAATTGATCCCATCTTCTCCCTTCCACTACAGAACAAGACGTGCTGGCCTCGAAAGTCATTATCGGAAATTAGAGTCGTAGAAATACGCACACGAACCAAACGGTTTGGGTCTTCCATCCTGTGCCGAGCTATTAAAAACTGGAACTCACTACCAGCGCTTGTGTTTCCCTTCCACTACGATCCAGGGTCCTTTAAGCGGGGCGTGAAAAAACATCTCACTAAGCCGCCGTAGTGTGGGACGCAATATCGCACTGTCTGCTTTCGCACCAGAGAGGCACTTCACTACCACGTTGCCTAAGGTTGTTAGTAGCTGAGGCTAATGAAATATTAAATTTTAAAAATTCATTTCCATAATCATATATTGCACTAAGCTATTTGTTAGTATAATGTTAAAGTTGAGGACAGTATCCGATAAACTATGGAAACAGTGTACCGAATACCGAACTGAAACATTGTTAGTTCTGTGAAATTCTCGAGAGTCTAAAGGTAGTATAGCCACGCTGATTTCACAACGAACGGAAAGACTCACCTCGTACAGAAGAAATCCTTTTCTCAGTGTAAATAACAATGCTCTTTTTATTTCTGTAAGATAAATATATATATAGTTTTTTTCATCTGTACATAATCTGTATTCTGTACAAAAAAAATAAAATTGGAGTGTCTATTTGTAATACTAAAATAACCGCTTTTTATTAAATTCATGTGTATATACATATACATCACACGGTACATGTATCAATATTTTTTTATTTTATGTCTTTTTTCTGTCTGTTTGTCGTCTGCCTGATTGTTCCGGCTTATCTCCTGATCAGTAGCCCCATTGAATTCATGGCCTTAACCATCTCCTGAAAGGGGACCCGAGCCCAGTAGTGTGAGAATAGGTTGTTAATGACTACATAATATATATCGTTTTATTGTGCTGTAGATTGTCGTAAGTATGCACAAGGCGATTTAGCATATTTTTTACTTTAAAATATATTTCTTTTTACTGTACAGATAGATACCTAGAAAATCTAAAAATTGACGAAATAACCTATACTGATATCAGTTACTACGTGGAATACCTTTATAAAGAATAATCAATACTTTCGCAACAATAAGTGTCGTATAGTCGTTTCAAAACTTCGTTATTAACTACTTTATAAATAATATTCTAGGTACAGTGGCGTAGCTAAGCGTGGGCAAAGTGGGCCCTCGCCCACGGCCTCGCACTTCAAGGGTGCCTCGCGAAACCTCTTTGAATGCGGTGCCACCAGATTTAAAATTTCCCTTTATTTTTAAATTAAGTATCATTTATTAAACTTCCTAGCCTTCATTATTTGTGCAACCGGTTTTACCTGAACAGCAGTTTTTACACAAAGCGACGGGCATCTGCACTCCGTAAACCTGAGGGTGAACTGAATTCGAAGGTTGAACAAGTTGACTTTCCAATAATGATATAGCCATAGATGTTTATGACAACTAGGACTTTCAAATCGCGGGTTTTAAAATTGATGCCACTTTTTAGCCATTTCAATTCTTATCCGATTTGAACCTGCCGCGGAGAGAATCCTTAAAAGTTATTCCCCAGGTAGTGGTAACTGATGATACACCAGTGCCTCCTCAATCGCCCACTATTGATGGAATTGCTCTAATACTGCTCCCCTCAACAAACAATTTCTTTCAACTTAGAAAGGCCCTCCCCGATCCCATTCAGCGGTCTCTTTCTGAAGCATTATATTAGCTTCACAGAAAGAGACCACAGCACACCAGTCCTCCACGCCCGCCATGAGTGATACTTGTGCATTAGTGACTTATGTCTCCTCCAAGGTTCTCCACAACAACACGTTTTATGCTGCTCGCATCCAACGGCTTCCCGCAACATTTACTAGGTCGTTGGACTACCTTGTAGAGCAAACCCACTCTCCGTCTTCCGGTAGTCCTACCTCCACAGTAGTACCTCCACTCCAGATACTATTTAGCCGTAGGTATTTAATAACGATAATCTCAAACACTCGGCGATAAGCAATAAAAATTGCCCAACACAGGCATTTCTGTGAGGTCGTGGCATCACTCTAACTGAGCTTGCCTATTTGTACCGAGGCAAAACTCTCTTAGGAAAAAAACTTTGAAAATGGGACCAAATTAATGTCATTTGATTATTTTCTAATTTGAAAGAATCAAATGTTATTCAAATTTACGAACGAAGTTTTACAAGTATAATATTCAATTCGTATAATTGAATTTACTTCTAAAACTGTCGACATAATTCACTTTCGGGGCAATACCTACTTTGGTAAAAGTTTTCTGCTTGAATATAGTTATTAACTTTTAATTGAAAACTCAGTAACACGCAACGGCGCCATTTGGTGTACCGTACACATTGTTGTTGTTTTTATTTGTTAGAGTTTTATTGAAAATTTAAAAATTTATACGGAATATGTATTCTTTTCTGTTCTTTTCTGTACCAAATTTATATCCAAATTGCAGTGCAGTCTTAGAAAAATAAGAAAAAGAAAGTCCAAAAAAAATATTACAAAGAAAATTATTTATTTCAGTTATTGTGTATGTCAAAAACCTAAACAAAAACGATGATTGTGATTTCAAAAAGAACATAATTTAATTCATTTTAATTTAACGAGTTTACTAGAAAAATTCAATTAACCCGAATATTCATTGATTCTCAAGCGATACGAAGTTATTACCCATTGTGAATGAACTGTAAGTAATATAAAAAAACTTCTTAAAAAAATGTTCTTTTCTGACTACGGCGAAGTCAAAAGAAAGTTCCACTGTAGCGACTACTGACAACCATTTAAACTATTTTTTGTAATTAGAAAGGCTTTTCTATTTGTTTGCGAGTCATTTCGTCCTAATAGCTAAATTATCAGTATACTACTACTAAGTGGGATATGTTTGTGTAAAAAGGTTTAGATGAAAAAGCATAACTTTTTAATCTCCAGATGGGAAAACTATAATATATTGTTTCATTTTATTAACTAATATCGTTTTAGGGTCATTAACAAAAGCATGAATAAAAATATTTTTATCATCGTATTTTTCACCTTCATTACACGAAACACTTACGTACATTAACACTGAAACCTTGTGTCTTGTTTTTACAAAAAAAACGCTTTTATTTACTTCCTATCTTTATATAAACTTTTCTATCTCCTTTTACAAAAATTATGCGAACGGACGAATATGATATCAGGCAAGGTTAAAGTTTAGTGCCCTTAGCTTTGGTATTCTTTTGGTAATTTTCTAAAAATAAATCCTATCTAGATCGATTTTTCGCCCCCAGCATACTAAATTTCATGAAAATCGTTGCAGCCGTTTCCGAGATTCAGATGATATATATATACTAGCTAACCCGTGCCCAATTACTTGGACATTAACCGCCCGCTTTTCTCGACTTCTTTTACAAATACTATTATTACTAAGTTTTTTGTTCAATTATAATGAAGTATGGCATTAGTCATTCCTGAATAGTGTTGCTTTCTGTTAGTGAAAGAATTTTCAGGATCGGATCAGTACTTCCGAAGATTACCCTTTACAACCATACAAACAAAAGCACAAAGCAGTCGTGAGGACTGCCGACAGAAGTGATAACTCAAAATTATAAACAAACAGTTAAGCTCACCTGAAATAAACCTTGCTCTTTAAATAAAATACACAATAAAAATAAAAATAAATGAAAGAATATAACTCATGGAAAGCGTTCGGTGTGGATGACGCGATTTCCGTAAGTTTTCTTCACCCAGACCTCAACGCGCTTAAAGAAGTTTTCACATTAAAACAAAGAGGTAGAATTCGACTTGCCATAGGGTGATCGGTAAGAACTTACTTTATAAAGTAACTGGGCTATGTAATAACATTACACATGCCTGTTGTACTTGATGAAATTACTTAATGCTACTTAAGTGTGTACAATAACAAAATCTAAAAGTAAAAGTAGTTATAGTCCAAAATACAGGATGCATTAATATGTCACTCACCTCTGTCAATTCTGTGCGCAATCATGGCCATCTAGTTTAAAAAACTAATTCATTTTAGTTCCAATTTCAGATTGACGTCAGTCAAAAATCAGTCAAAGACAAATGAATACTTAGTGAATGCTGGTTTTAGATTTGCCTGTTGTTGTCTTGGCATCTTAAACTTTCCATAGATTCTTACAGAAACAGGAGTGTAATAAAAATGAGTGAGCAATTGAAAACTGTTTCTGCGATGAACAAATTATACATAGGCAATTTGCCTATAGAAGTAGACGAAGCAGCGGTGAGACAGCTGTTTGCTGAACAAAATCTGACCGTTGCCGATATATCTGTGAAGAGAGGTGGATACGCATTTGTTGATTTTCCTGATCAGTCGGCGGCAGATCGGGCTATTGATAAATTGCATGGTGAGATACACTGATTTATTAGTAACAGGAACTAGACTTGACTATAATAATCTATAAAGTGTTACTCGTACTCGTAAAGACTATTTACTGTCAAATTATGGATCTCATCAAAAAATAATTATTCTCATAAATCGAGAAAGCAAATACAGATGCGATTTCTAAGTTACTCTTAAACTGATAACTTTCAGCATTATCTAATATTTACTACGTAAATTCGATCTAACCGCAAGTTCTGACCTTCGTCAGGAGTCGTATTATAAATTGAAAAAATGAGATCTGACCAGCTGTCACCGAGGTTAATGGGTTTATTGATGTTACGTTTCTAAGCTCATATATTCGGGGTATATTAAAGAGCTCATTAGAATTTTTCACGTACAAGAATTAAATTAGATGCTAATACGTTTCAAGTATTAGTGATCCATTATTTTCAATTAATTTATCACAAATGTAACCAAAATTAATTCAATCAATATATGAAGTTGTGATATTACAAAACATTTGGATGAAAACAGTTGTGGGTATTAGTCGGCTTAGGTTAAAATGGTGTGCATCGGTTAGCTCTAGAAGTAATATAAAGTTTCGCAATATAACTGAAAACTTAGAAGAAAATGTCGCTATAGAAAGTTAAATAACAATGTTGGTTTATAAGACTTTCTTTCTACAGGTTACTCATATTGTGGGCTGCCTCTCATTGTTGAGCCGTCAGTTGCTAATAAGAAAATGTAAGTACAACACGCTATCTACCAAGGCTAAAGAAAAGTTTCTTATGTACAGATGTGGGTCGGTTCAGTGGTAAGAAACGACTGGAACTGGGTGTCTAGAACGATGTATCACCGATAAAATTCCAAAGAAGAACTATGCTTGTTTACACCCGATATTGAATTACCAACCATTGTCGATATTCGATACACGATAACAATGGTTAAGAATATGCGACAAGTAAGCTTAAAGCTTAGTTTGATATTTTTTAAATTTATCTACGATTATACTATATATATATATATAAAGACTAGTTTATAAACCTTAATTTTGTTTCGCTCAGTGAAAAATGCTTTGTTTAGTGGTGATGAGTATTTATTTCCCTTATCTATTATTATTTTCAAGCATTTAATATGAGATTTTATCCTATAATTCATTTATTTGCTTATCTCAACCGAAAGACGTCCATTGCTGGACATAGGCCTCTCCAGTGTCACGCCACTTAGTTCGATCTATGGCTTCTCGAATGCAGCTCCTGCCAGCCGTCTTGCGCAAATCATCGCTCCACCTGGCCTGTGGACGTCCTACACTACGTTTGCCGAGACGCGGTCTCCACTTAAGAACTCGTTTACCGCAACGGTTATCGGTTCTTCGGTTCAAATGTGTCCAGCCTAATGCCACTTCAGCTTGCTTATCCTAAATTTTATATACTCTTATAAAAATACCTATGTATTATTATATTACCTTAGTAAATTATTTATTTTATTTTCATGTATTAATTCTGTCAACAATTATTTCTCTCGACCTCTTCTTGATATCTTCTTTTCCTTTCTCATTTTCTTTAAGCATCCATGAAAAAGAGATACGTAACAAACATTCTTCCGTCCTCAGATTAAGGACCGAAATCCACTAAGTTGAACAATAACCGCCCTAAAGTAATTTCCATTAAAGGTTTAAGTACTTTGTTAATTGAATATTGGTGTTTGTTTTATTAATAGATGATTTGAAATATTTCAGAGTGAACGTTCCCAGTCTTCAAAGCGCAAGTACCACTCAACTGAAGGATGGCAATAATGACTCCCTCTCCGGAAGCTGGCGGTAAGTATACTTTAATAATTGCTCTTTTAAATTTGTTATTTCCTAGCATTATATACAAAGGAATACCAGGTAAGTTCCTTTACGCACTAAGTGAACTTATATTTTAAAAATAAACAGCCGCAAGTTTTAAAGCAAAATATTCAACATTGTTGAATTGTTGGGGTAGCCCCAAAACGCCCGGCTTAATGTGAGACGCGAGCCTATATTTGAATACACATTTTGTTATTAACGCAATTTGAAAATCAACGTTAAAATATTGTATTTCTTTCTACATATTTCATACATATTTTGTTATTATTGTTTTTGTTTAGTATTATTTACTTAAACTTTGTGTTGCTACTTTGTCTGAGTAAATATCGTTATTGTTTGTACTTGAGAGTCCAACCTTTTGTCGTACTATTATTACATTCGCTAGATGTTTCCTATAATACCCAGATTACTGAGGTGTCACAACACATATAAGCTTCTTATGGTTTCATAAATGCGTTTAAATATATATAATAATAAGGAATACGATTTACCTGAACACAAAAACATGTGTTAATTGTTTGAATGTTTGTTATTGTTTGCTTGTACAGACTAGACAGTGGGTGAGTCGACCAAACGAAAACAAGTTTAAATACAACAGCGATATAGGAAAGTGTTTCAAAATACCTCTATAACATCTCAAGTATTCAAAATGTGTGGGTTCATAGCTTGTTTCATATTTACATACGTAATGATTGTAAATTATGAAATGGATCTATAATGAAAGTACCTCCGACGTCTATTCTATGTAAAAAAATAATGTATCAAGGTTATCAAGTAGTCTAGACGACCTCTTTAAGTCGAGACTAATTTAATTATTATCACTAATTTCCAATAGATTCAATTAAAATTAAAAACATCTTTTTTCCTATAACATTAACATTTCCCGTGGTTTCCTAAGCTTGGTTTGTAAAAGTTTTGGCAGCTATATAGCACATACTTTTTTTTATATTTCGAGCATCTGACACAACGCCATTTATTCCCAAACTAAGCTAGTTGCTTAGTTTGGGAATTAACATTCATGCTTCATGTCTTATGAAATAAGACATGAAGCATGAATGTTGTCATTTTGGGTTAGTCTTCTGTGAATCTATATTTACATTAGTAAATCAATTTTAATATCTTTTCTTTACTGTCTCTATGTGTCTGTTTGTTCCACCTGGTTGTTGTTGTACCTTTACAACAACAAACGCGACTGTCTTCCTCTCGCTTATGTTTCTTAGGTTACAGCTGCTACGAAAGTTTTCGTGGATGGACAACATTAAGAAACTCAACGATTTCTGGCCTTCAATGTTGCGATGATTTTCTTGTAGTTAATCGAATTCATTTTTATATAAGTAATTCTCAGTCACAGGCTATTGACATCCACTACTGAATGATAATCACCTTCAAGGATCGCTAACTATCCCAATCTTGGACAGTCTGCATCCATCCTTTGCCAGCCATTTTCTTTAAATTGTTATCCATCGTGCCGTAGGATGCCCTAAACTATACGTTTGCCTAATCGCGGTCTCCACTCATTTCATTATCATCTTTCTTCATCTTAGCACGTTTCGGCTCTAGTGACATCAGTTCGTTTAGCGACATGGACAGCGTAAGCCACTTTCAGGCCTTTACTGGTATCACTGTGAGTGTTTTTTGTTATTTTTTTGTTAGTACGTTAGCTTTTGAAGCAGTTTATTAAAACGAAATTCAGGTGCTAATAACTTGCACACAGTTAACCATTCATGTAATACTAATGCTATTGTACCTAAAAACCTGACTTTTAGACAAGCAGTGTCCATGAGTTTCTTTGCCAGCATTCTTCTCATAAGACCCTACGCATTTTGGAAACTGGAAGTTATGGATCGACACAGGCAGGCAGTGAATTTAGGTGTTTTCACCTATGACATATTCTCTATGACAATAGAGTACATCTGGCGTCTTTTTGTGTCGATCTATGATTTTTATCTGTAGCTTCAATTTAACGTTCATAAATGTCACATAATTGAATAAATGATTTTGAATTTCAAGATAAACATCCTGCCTCTCTGCACACACACTGCACATTAGTAATAAATTATATCTAATGATTTAAAAAGTTCATAGCTATTTCCAATAAAAAACAAAAAAATTCCGGCTTGGCAATCCCAAGACAAATTTTCAAAATGCAGACGAAACGTATTTCCTAGAGCGTCACCTTTCGACAAACATTTACGGGGCAGCAACTTATTATTTTTATGTTCTTAGGACCTTCATTTTTGCACGTGTATTTTGCAAGAGTGACAGGCCCTTATTTTATTCGCATTTTGTTATGCTAAACATTCACATGCTAAAATAAAATTCTCATGCCCAATATTATTAGGTTCTTACTAGAAGGGCAGGGTCAAGATTTGAATGTACCAACATTTTATTCATCAACATAAGTTTATTCATATTTAATATTCTTAAACTTTATTCATTGCCGGTTTCATTCTTGATCATTTCGTTAGGGACTGCTTTAAATATAGAATTGTATATTTTGTAAGTTGTGTTCACGTTATTTAAAAATATAAGGGTTTTACTTGTACCACATCACGTCCGTTGCTGCATATTTCCGGAATGCCAGTTTAATCTGGTATCACCCGTTTTACTCTTAAAAGCTGGATCCATTTATAGAGGCAAAAATGAAATCATGAAATTGGTACATACCTAGTATGTTAGGATGATCGATCCCAGGGGCATCAAAGGGAATCCCTCACCCGGGTAGCATCTTTCAAGGGTAGCAAGCTGTGCAACCCAGAATCCATGGGTCGTGCCGTCTTGTTGCTTTTTTTGTTTCAAATTTGATTTGATTATTAAACTATATATAGACTAGAACCTCGCAATGACTCACCCGCTCGAGGCTTCGCAATGGCTTAGGCCGCTTTAACCCTTTCAATAGACTTAGGACAACAAAAATCTGTGTTATGTTAGTCGATTTATTCTGATGTGCTTCACTGTGTGCTAGTCCTATCAGTGGAGACCGTGATATGCCGTTTTCGACACTGTAAAAGATAGTATGATACACATTTGAGCAGTCGTCGGTTTTTAGAAAGTAAATAATGTCTTTTAAATTATATAAAATGGATTTTTAAATTCTTGATACTTGTAAGATAACTAGATCCTATAGCTAAAGTTTTTAGATAGATAAAAATAATTTCAACATATGTTAATTTTTGAAGGCGTGCCCTACAGACGTTCTTCTATATATATTATCTTTTTACATAAATCTCATAACTGCTTCAGATAGTAGTTCCCTAATTATTACTTTACGTACCAAATAATAAAGGCCATCAGAAAGTTACAACAACTTGTTTTAATTACTACGGTACACGCCTTAGCTATGCCTTTTCTTGCGTTGAGATAAATATGAATATAGCCTGTCCGAAGACAAATCCGTACCTTTATTAAGCCTTATTAAGCAATGGTTTTAATTTACGTGGTAATTCAAAATGTTTGATGTCGATGTCGATCGTTCACTGTTGGACATAGGTCTCTTCATTTTCACGCCACTAAGTTCGATCCTCGGCTACTCGCATCCAGCTCCTGCCAGCCGTCCCGCGCAGATCACTCCACCTGGCCTTTAGACGATCCCACACGTTTGCAAAGACGCGGTCTCCACTCAAGAATCCATTTATTCTAACGGTATTTATGTATTTTAATAGGCTTAGATTAGTGTAAATAATTCCTATTACTTTAGATTTACTAACAAAAAACACAAGAACTACAATCAATATTCGAAAAAGATATATCAATATTCGAGACCTCTACCTTTAATAGACAACGGAAATGATGCCCGTGGTTCTTCACAGGTCGGTGTGACCCAAATGCTTGACTTCTTGAAGCGTAGGGTAACAAACCTTCAAACGCATACAAATCCTGGTGACATTACTGCGTGCTTTGGGTCACGGTATCTTAGTTTGGGTTCTTAGTCGTCTGGAGCCCTCTAATTTCTCACAGAATTGAAAACATGCAACGATACTCGTGTCAAACGACATTTTTATTACAGATTCAGTTACATACAGTCTAAGCTTTTTAAATTGTCCTCATTGTCAGACTTTAAAAAAACTAATCTAAGATTGAACTATATAAAATGCTCTTCCTAAACAAAATAATCAACAAAAGCAGTGTCTACACTGACATGTTTAACCTTTTTTACAAGTAATCCCCTTGCAAGCCTAGTAACCAGAACTTAATGCATCTCAAAAGTGACAAATATAGTTACTAAATTCATTCATGCGCGTGCAACGAATACGATGGATTATGGTAAACTCGATCACTTGTACATTTTTCAAGTGTTGTTCTACGACTTCTGACATGGTATTTTAATCGTTTGTATACTTGAAATTTTACTTTAATAATTATTGCTATTCTATTGGTGCATGACTTATGTATCAACGTGTAGGAAATGTACTATACTGTAGTTGTTTTTAGGTATTGTTAGTAAGTCTTTACAAATAAATATTTTAATATGGAACGGTATAATAAGAAACTCGGTTATTTTTTAAATTATCTAAGAAGGGTTGTTATCCAAACAATTGTAAAGTAGGTGAAAAATAAACAAGTAAATTGTGAACGATTTTTTAGTGGCATACAGATTTTTGTTGTATGTAGAATCCACAAATTTCTTTTTCCGCTAAGTTCTAAATCTGATAAATAAAAACCGATGCCCGCGATTGTAAAGACAAATAATAGTTTCAACAAATTAAGCTACTTTAATACTTATAACAATCGACTATCGAAAATTGTAACAACCTTTTTATTACTTGTCTTACCCCCATTTTATAAACCTAAACGCTCATAAAATTAACAGTGACGCGACGATTGTTCCACTTAATAACCCACTGGCCTAGAAATAAATTTAGGGATATGACCATTAAACTTAACTGATGAAAGTAGATTAAACAGTAGACTTGCAGCAATTACGCTACCGTGGACTCGAAGCAGATGGTAATTTAAAATAATTCCAATTGGAAATTGTAACAACGAACGGACTCCTCGCCTTTTAACACATATTTAGCATTGGGCATAACTGCTACAAATTGTGCTTAAATATGTCATTTGTTAAAGTAATAATTATTGTGGTTGATTTTAAAGGTAAAAAATGTAATGTCTATTGTAATAGGACTCACAAAATTTTTAAATTTTTTATCTTTCAAATATACGGTATAAGTTTTATTGAGATGAAATGCTTTAATTTGTTTTAATAATTTTTTTAATAGACTCAACAGTATTCCTTGGAATTACATTAGACAGTAAACAACAATCGGGAGCCCAGACAGGATAGCCTTGCAGGTAGACTCAGTTCGGCAGCTTATGCAGTATGGAAGGTACGTCGGCTCACTGATACGGATACAGCTAGGCTAGTTTATTTTACCTACTTTCACGGCGTCAATTTCTATGGTATACTACTTTGGGACAAGGAGGCTGATATTGAAACGACTTTCATTCTACATAAACAAGCCATCCCGATGTGCTTTTTTAGCTATTAACTACTAATAGGTAACAATTCTTTTATACATTATTCTTGCGAAACTTTTACCTTTTACACAGTAAGCGCACGCAATGGAAGCTCGCAAAAGGATTTTTTTTCCCATTTTGCAACATTTGTCATTGATACCCCGCTCCTTTAGCCTTAGGTACTCACTTACGGAACTGTCTTTCGAAGACTGAAAGTGTTTTTCAAATGGAATCGGTAGTTAAAGAGATTAACGCGTTCAACCAAAGGTTTAGATTATAAAGTTAACCCAATACCAAGAAAAATGTTGCAAAAACGGCGAAAATGTATTCCTTTTGAGAACAGCAAACTGTTGCGCGGGTCGGCTACTTAATGTACGTTAGACGACCAGGTTGTGCTTGTTATAACACAATTATCGGTCTTGGCTGGAAATAGACTTCATAATATTCTTACTAGAGCAATAGTCATGTCCTACTAGAGCCCCTCCTTTGTTGAGTCCGTTTATCTAAATTCGGGTTTAAGAAACCTTATTCTCATAAAGAATTACTTGCATGAGAATACATTTTAAAAAGGATCCAATCATTTGCCAAGCGGCGCAACACTCATAGAACACTTATATATAGTCCTAGCAGAGCGGGTTAGTAATACTTGAGTAAAATACACTTATGCAAAATATGTATAATTAATAATCTGAGGTATTTTTACAAAACTGGCAAATTAATTATATAAGTTATAACGAGGGTAACCATGAATACTTTGTAATATGCGGATTATCTAAATTGCATGTTTAAAGGCCGAAGAAAAAAAAAGATGGTGTATATTCAGATAGTTACATACATATAGTTAAAAAGCAAAATCCGGTGTTAAAACTGATATATTATTCACTCTCACAAAGTTACCACACCAAATGCAATCACTCGTTAGAATCAACAAGCGCACACAACAGCGCGGCCAATTTCACAACTAAGTGCTTCTCTGTCGGCAAGTATCGCAGGGGTAGATAGGATTGTCTTTCTTATCTGTGCGTGATCTAAGATCGCAAAGTGCGTCTAAGCAGTGAAATAAAAGTTCATTATGCAGATTCCACAAATGTGAAGTACCGGCATTATGAATGCTTTGAATTTCAACACGACGTGTCAAGCGTCCTGTTACAATGCTTGCAACTTTTTAAGATATAGGTACTCTAAGAGAAGAAAAACACTTTTTTCCTATGTTCATGCTTCGATGGAGAAAAACAGCGCTATCTAAAACGAAAGTGACAGTTGCCATGGGTCCATGGAGAGCGTGGGTGTTAAACGTGTTGGTACAAGGGCGCGCCCAGGCACGTGTCCCGGGTGTGACCCCTGGTGCGGCGGAGGAGCGCCCACGTGGCACCTCTGCGATCGAAACATTCGCGCAAGCGCGGCTTCTCCCGCCATTCAGCCGCCTACCGGGCTACTCCTGGTGATTATATAGCAAATTACAATTTCATAAAATCCATACTCTTAATACAGAATTTTATGAAAATTATTTGCATAAAGTTTATAATATTTACAATTGATAATATGCACAACAATTTCATTTTTTTATCTTAATCTTCATATTTTTTTTTAAATTAATTATTGGGATATAATATTTTAGTATATATTTACATAATAATATGGATTACGACATATTATAAAACAAAATCCTCCGCCGCGTCTGTTTGTCTATTCGCGATAAACTCAAAAGCTACGGCATGGATTTTTATGCGGATTTTACTTATAGATAGAGATTGTTGAGGAAGGTTTTTCTATATAATTTGTTAAATTTTTTACTATATTAACTAAAATTAACATTATTTGTTGTAGACATACGAAAAATAAAACTGCACATGTCTGAGAAACATAGGCTATTATATTTTCAGTAATGAATCCATGTGCAGCCGGGGCGGGTTGCTAGTATATCATAAATATCTGTATAAGGCACAGTAGGCAGGTACCAAGACTGTTGGTGATATAGCTGCTAAGTGTGGGAATTTCAAGAAATGTGATACACTCGGTACATTTGAACATAGATTAAAACCTAAAAGGAAATAACAGTGAATCTACCAACTACGTTTTTTACTTAATTGGTAAACACCAGCCTTAACCCGATAAATCATTTTTTTCTCCGACAGACGTTTAGTTAAACTACAATAGTTTATCAGTCATTAAGTTTACAGGAAATTACAAAAATATCATACCTACTTCATAGTTTTTCTTTCTTGACCTGTATGTACAGCGAGATGCCTAAGGTCAGCAAGTTCATTTTGTATGTGCGTCCTACAGGTTGTCGTCAGACTACTCTATCATTTAACGCCTGTTCTACTTTACCTGAACGAGCTCATCTTTACTGTGTATTTTGACAGTAATTGTTAGGTGACATGGTTGGACACGGTGTCTATAATTACAATCTATATATACCTAGGTATACTAAGGTTGAACTAGTAGTTAGCTAGTAGTTTAGTTATCACAACCTATTTCTGTTAAAGAAACAAAACTTAAAATAAACAGATGTTATAACTACCTAAACTGGCAGGGAATGAAAATTTAAACATTAATTTATATCATGTAAAATTACACATGCATTATTAACATTTGCATCATTAACATTATTATTAACATTTTACATTATTGACTTCGGAAAAAATCCGGAAAAATGCACTTTTATTTCTCCTGCTTCCCAAATATTAGAGATGGCAGCCCTAGTTATAATTAACTGCACAAGTTTGTACTGCCTAACAGTCAATGAATGTAGAGTTGTAAACTTAATTACTGGTTACCATAGCAAAAGCTTTGCCAAGTTTAGAATTGGACGACCGTATGTGATGTGTGTAATGAAGTTATCTTAATTCATTCAGGATCTTAACAAACATAACTTCAATGGTTTATTAGAATTATAAGGACATTATATAAATATATCGGCCTGCATTCTGCAAAATAGTTACAAAATTTAAAGTACTTAGTAATTTGCTGTAAAACCTTTGATTGCAAAATAATAATTGCCGTGCACAAGATCTACTACCCGTATAAGACAAAATTAATAACAGGTATGCCTAAAGAGGGATTTTTTCTTATGTGATATAGGTTGCAAACGAGCAGACGTATTGCCTGATGGTAAGCGATTATCGCCGCCCATGGGCACCCGCAACACCAGAGGCGTCACAAGTGCGTTGCCGGCCTTAAAAAGGAGTACGCTCTTTTCTTGAAGGTTTAAAGGTCGTTTGTATGTGTAAAGGGTTCCAAGGTCCCCAGATGGAATCCCGCCGCTCGATTTTTTATACTGTGGAGTTTTGCTCTACCTGCTCCCAGGCGCAAATCAAAGGATCGCGCCATGCTCCGTTCCGTAGTGCCTTTTTAACCCCGTTTTTGTTTTAAATCAATGCAGTTTAACCATCATATTGTAAAAGTAACTTTGTCATTTTACTTTATATAGTATCTGCAAAGTTAAGGGCACGAATAGCAACATCGTATTAGCATAGCACACTCTTCGACTGTATTATAAAATAATACAATTTATTAAATTCCAAATTATTGGTAAGTGAAGCAACATTTGTAAGTAAAAAATAAGTATAGGGTTACTCATTACATATTTACTCAATGTTCTGAACAAAAAAGGTAAATTTAAAATAAACATTGAACAATGGCATGTCAGCGTGATTTTGGTTTTGTGTACTACTCTCTAAATGACAGTGCCAAATTTCATACTACTCCGTCTGCATAATTTTCGTGAAAAGGGGTATAAACAAAATTTATGCTTCTTGTATTAATTAAAGATACTAGCTTTTGCCGTAGCTCCATCCGCTTGTTTGTCGGTTATCGCAGTAAAGAATAGCCTATGTTCTTCCTCGAGAATTAAAATAACTGTACGCCAAATTTCATTGAAATATGTGCTACAGTCTCGCCGTGTAAGCGTGACAGACAGTTACTTTCACATGTACAATATAAGTATGAATGTATACAACACAGGCATAGTTTAATTTGGAATCGATTGTGTAAGATATCTTGATATTTTACTGGATGAGTTGCACTCAATTTCCCTTTAGTAAAGCACTTCGTGGGCTTGTGTTATGCGATATTCTTCGATTTGTCGTCAGGTCCAAGAACAAATTGTTTTGAATGGATTGAACATGATCCGTATATAGTTTTGGTTGACTTTCTCGCATTAGTAATATATATCCTGAGTCACGGTTACATAAATGAAACACACAGAGAACACTCAGACATGGAGAAAAAATTTTGGACCACAGTTTTGTCCATGGAGTATTTGTACCCACAACACTTGACGCAGTAAGAAGCGACGTGGCGATCGCTTAAACCACTTAGCCAACAGTGCAGTCTTCTTTTCTAGTCAGTGCAAATTTAGATTTCGTAGTATAATATAAGCCAACCTGTACTTGCCAACCAAAAATTTGATGCATAGTTATTTGCTGTCTGTCAATAAATTTGAAGAAATATAAAGATTTGATTCTTAATAATGAAGTTCAAGTCACTTGCATAAAGATCGAATCGAGTAACGTGCAACTGCTGAGACCTATGTCCAGCTGTGTACTGCGCTAGTAAGCTGATACTGTGATGTTAAGTCACTTATACCTTTGTTCTTAGGCGCCAAAAAAGCTCGGTTACTCATCATACCATGTATAACTGTCGATTGTTTGTTCAGAAGTTAAACGGAAATTTCATAGTTAAATTTAAATAAAAGCATCTTTATACCAAGGTGGCAGATATTTTAGAAGAAGCCGCTAGTGCAAAGAAGGATCGAACGATGACAGATTTAATGATATGAATAATCCTTTCAGCTCCTTCTAGAGCATCCAGTAAAAGTAAGTCACCATTTTCATTTTAAATTGCTTTCATTAATATATTACATACATGCTTCTGTTGAGATTTCTACAGGAGTAAATCCTGACCACGAATTAAATAGAAAACAAAATTAAATTAATTATCACACGCACACACGAACACATACACTCACGAACACACACACACGAAAAAACACACGAATACACACATGTACACACACAAGTACATACACACACGTACCCACACACGAACTCACATACACGTAAACGCACACATACACGTAAACGCACACATACACACACACACACACACACACACACACACACACA